>CM038792.1:43143827-43743827 GCA_021764765.1 Vicia sativa
GAGTTTGGAAGTATACATATCACGGCTTAGCGATCCATGATTCGCGCGAGGAAAATCAAAGGCGATCGGATAAAAATGATATTTGAATGTGCGTATCAAAAAATCAACAAAAAAGTCAAAGTTTGGGTGGAATTTGGGTCAAAATTATTGTCAAAAGTCGACATTTGTGAAATCGATTATTTGTTGAGAAAATCGGAAGAATCGAATGGAATGAGGTTTCTTGCATTTTAAGTAATTTTAGACTTAGAAAAATTTTCTAAGTTTAAAGTACTTTGTGTTCATGGAGCCATGTTATGCATCACGTATCTTGCCGTCTGTGGTTAGAAGTTTGTGAATTGATAGCCGTTGGAAGAAAGAGCATATTTCCGTACTCAACTTTGTCCTTGTGAAGATTTTTCGAAATGCCGGTTGGTTATAAAGCTCAAAGTTTGAAATTTATAACTTTTGAAGTTTTATACTTAGTAAAATTTAGTGTTTTTTAATGTGTTCAAGTGCTTTCCGGAGGTATTTTACGTGTTTGAGCGTCGATTCGAGTCGAGTTCAAAATAAAAGTTGTTCATTTAGCGGCGATCTACAACTTTGTTGAAGAAATCGAATTCATTCGGGAAACGGATCAAAAGTTACGGAGCTCGGAAGTTGTGGTTTATCATTTCTAAAAATTCAACACTTAGAAATATTTTGAAGTGTTTGTTTCTATGCTTTTGCTGACAGCTTCAGGGTCGATTTTATCATAGTTCATGGCTCTGAATCGAAAAATGTTCAACTAAAAAGTTGTTCATTTCACAACGATCTAAAATTTTGTTGAAGAAGTCGAATTCATTCTGGACTCGGATCAGAAGTTGTAAAGCTCGGAAAATAAGAACTCATTATGTTTGTAAGGTTCGAGTAGTTTTTGTGCACATGTTCAGGGCTGCTTTCGTCAATGATTCATTCGTCGCACGAAGAAATTCTGAACATGAAAGTTTGAGTTCATAATTCCATCTACAAGTTCCGTTTAGAAACTTTTCCGTTTCGGACGTTAGAGCTAAGATACAGAACACCTTGATTTAGTTTGAAGTTGTTAAAATGCAAGACAGCATACATATTTTTGCCATGGTTGTGGGCGCATTTTATCGACGAGTTGGTATGCATGTTCGGAGCTGTTTTCTCGTCGATCCGATCGCCGCGGAAAAACTCGAGCGAAAGATGAAGTTGCCGTGTCCTCTACAAGTTTCCTTTGAAACTTTTCGTTTCGGATGTCGTTTGGGAGATCTGAGTGCCGTAAGTGAAGGTTTGAAGTTGGAAATTGCCGCGAGACATGCGTCGGTTGCCAACCAGCCGGGACTTTTATCGAACACTTGCGAGGCGGAGTTGAGGCGCATTTTCTCTATGATTTAAGCCTCGTTCGAATCGTGTTTAACAACAAAGTTGTACTACCATATTATCTTTCAATGGCGCTTGAGTTTGTGTTATTGATTGATATCGGAAAAGTTAATGATCCGTAAAGTAGTGTACATGGATTGAGTGTTAAACTTGACACTTAAAAAAATTCAAATACTCGAGTCGGTTTGTGTCGGCATGACTTGAAGCTAATTACGGCGAGCTTGTGATCTTTTTAGTGGACACTCGACATCAAAGTTACTGCGCACATGCCTTCTTTCCAACGACACCGAGTTTGCGCTATTTGGTCAGTATTGAAAGAGTTATGAGACCTTAAAGTCATGAAAAAAGCATTGATAAAGTTTGCCGTTATCGCGTTATTTTGTCAATTATGATTTCTTAACCCGGAATGATTTAAAGTATGCTACAAGCATTATCTGAAAACTTTTCAACATGAGGTTGTTCAATACATGCCTTCTTCAATTTTGATGTTGAGAGTTTAGTTCGAGGAGGTTACATCTCGAGTTACCATGCCTTAAAGAGGCGGGCTGAAAGGATATGTTAATAACCATTTTTTCTTGTTTTCCACGTTTTCCATTAGTTACATTTATAACAAACACTTCCTCCTTTTTTTTTCACCATTCGTAACAAACTTCTTACAAAAAAACCATCCACAAAAAACTAACGATATTTTTCCCACTTCTCTCCATCACTTTATTCACTCTCCTTTCGATTCGGTTTTGGGCTCCCAACCATAACTACTTCTTCTTCTTTTTTTTGCCATTTTCTTTCCAGCGATTTTTTTCTATCATCTTTAACCACAAAAACTCCATTTCCTCTAACAACTCACCCTTTGTTATCTTCTCCTGCGACACCACCAGAACACGTTCCTCCTTTCTCTCTTTCTTTTCTTCCTGCTGAGACCCTCTTTCTTTACATTATTCCAGCATAACGACTCCTTTCCTCCTCTCTTCCATCTTCACATGTGTAAGCAGGAACCTCCACCATTTTCTCACTCTTAACCTCGTTCAAGGCGCCACTAGAGGTCAAAGAATTCGTCATCTTCGTTTTTGATATCAAGATGCGTGAGTTTTCGGACGGCATCGTAGAACTGTAACAACCATGAACATCTCTCTCGAAGCGAACTCTCTCACTTTTGAATAGCGGTGGGATTCTTTTAAACAACAACATGAACCTCAAGCGAAATGCTCTCACTCTTCGTGACGGTGAATAGAATCGCTTCTTGATTTCCTTCTCCACTCCCTTCATCGCGCCGTGAGATAACGCGTGGGTTTGTATCTGACTTCCGTCGTGTGAGGTTAGCTCGCGTGGAATCGGTTTGGTTTTCGATTGAAGATTCGATCAGCTACGAGTTTATTCTCGATCACCAAGATCCTCGAGCTCGATCGTAACACTAAGCGCGGGATTCACGGCTGGTGTAGATTTACGAAGGTTCTTCGTGGTGTTGAAGCTTCAGCGGGATGGGAGTCTAGCAATTTCGATTCAGTTAAGGCAGTGGTGTCGATTCGGTGGCGTAAGGTTGATGAGTTTCCATGGAGATTTTCTCTTTCGGCCGCTAGTATCGTGGAGAAGGCGTCAAAGTCCACATTCGGTGGCTCCTCCCGACCCTGGCGTCTCATTACTAGCTCATGGTAATTTCGTATTAACTAATCATATGCCAACACGTGTTTTTAAAAATTTAATTAAGAAAATCGATGGTTTAATTATGTTTGCCCAATTGGTGAATGTTATGATACACATAAATTAAGCGATAATAAGCGTGACATTTAAATTATTAAATCTCAATAATGAAAATATAATAATAATGTTTTTGGACAAATTTGGACTTAGGCAAAAGCAGAAGCAGACTTAGTATATTCGGTTGGGCGATGAAATCGTGATGCACCCCCTGTTTTGATCCGGTTTACATATTATAACATAGTTTAGTTCAAACTGAAATTAGGCAGTGTACCCCCCAGTTTCATACTTTTACACAATATTAACGCCTAATCAATTTTGATTTCGATTTCGATTATTTCGAATTATAAAAAAAAATACATAGAAAACATATTCTGACATTTTTTAGATATTAGAATATTTTTGATATTTTTTATAATATTTTTGCATTTAATTTCAATTAATTCTAATTCGTTTTTAAATAATACATTTAGATGTTTTTTATATAATTGATTTAGGAATATAATGTCATTTCTTCTTTAGAAATTCTAAGATATTTTATATCATTCAATTATAGTCAGTATATATTATCTTAGTGTTGTAAGTAAAGTTTGAATTAATTTTGATATTCAGATTTCATTGTAAATAACCATTTTCGCGTTTTATGCTTTATTTAAAAAGCATTCTTTGTTTACGATATTACATTTTGTATGCGAGTGCGGGTATACCGTGATTGAGATTTATAAAATCCATTGATCGATGGTACACACATGTATGTGTGTATTACATGTCTGTCTGTTTGATTTTACCATCTTTTCTGAGGTTATCGATTGATTTTGGATGTATAGAATCCACATTGCTCGTACACTTGTGTGTGCCCCTTCTGTCTGTATTATACGGATATTTTATGCGGTTTATTGGATATCGTCGGTGTGTATAGACACACATTCTTGACGTGCATCTCAGCATCCTTTATACGTATTATCGGATTATGATCTTACTCTGGTGTTTGCTTGGATGTATGACATACATACTTTTGTGCTTCCGCATACTTCTCACGGTTTCTTATTTGCGTGCAGTGACACGAAGTTTTCAGGTATTGCTTAACTGCGTGCTCTTGGTTAATATCCGTCGGTATTTATTTTACTTTATTTACCGCATTTCTTTCTGCTTTTCTAGAGCATGAGGTAGGATTTTCTTGCTTTCCTTGCCATGAGAAGTAGGAATAGAGATGCATGAAGAACTTCCGTGGTTGGAGCATGTTCGGGAACCCCTCGGTTTGTTTAAAGACCCGTTTAGGAGCAGATTACATTTGCTAATTGTGTTTGGTTTGTTTTAAATCCTCCATCGCATAGGGTAATTCTCGATGGTGTTTACATTTGTGCTTGCATAGGTGGAGTGGTTAGGGCCCGGCGTGGTACCACTAAGCAAAGAATCCTTTTTATATTTCTGTCATCGAGTCAGCGATATATGGGCAGGTCGGAAGGTAGGTAACTTGAACCCCTTGCAGTTCTAGTCCGTGTCATTCGGCTACCTTGAATGTGTTGCTTTCCTTTATCGAGTCAATAATAAAAGTGGCAGGTTCCCTATTCGACTCTCACGCTTTCCGGGTTCGCATTTATTGCGGAACTCGCATCATTAGCTCTCAGCGAGGAATTGGATGTGTCGGCTCTGGTTGACTCACGGTATGCTCGTTCTTATCGAGGCTATGGGACTTCCTCCTCTTCCTGCGCTTGTGTGCCATTTGTTTGTTTGCATTGCATTGTTTGTGTGCTTGTCAAAGCACTTGTTTGCTTCATCCCTTTTGTGTCTTCGACTCTGCTTTAGTTAGTGATTCGAGATGGACATAGACTTGGGTTATAAACATTTTCCCTCTGTTTGTCATCTTGACTCCATTCTAGCTGGTGATTCGAGATAGACATAGATCTAGGTGGTAAACCTTTGCCATGTTCCTTTAGGTTCTCTCGACTCTATCTTAGGTAGTGATTGAGTTAGACCTTAGGATGTAATCCATGCATGATGACATTAGGGATAGCATTAGATAGTCTCCTTGTCGTTTTCCGACTTCTTTTTGCATTCATGCATTTAATAAAACTAAAATTGTTTTCTTTTCTTTTGCAAATTAAAACACTTAATAATGGTTCAAACTCCTTTTTCAAGGTAAAACAACCAACCAAATGCAAACTTTTTTGCCTACGGGTTTCTTTTCTTTTTGTGTTTATTATTTTCATAATTAAAAACACATAACCCGAAAACATGTGAGGCGAACTACGGCGCTCGACTTTCCCATTGCGCTGAGATACGTAGGCATCTTGTCCGCGGGGCTCGTCGGCGAACTTTGTAAATACTTCCTTCTTTTCCCGTGTTTTCTTTATTTTCTTTTCTTTCATGCATTCTCTTTTGCATCTGGATATAGCAATTAAATAGTAAATAGATATAAACACACCCATTAGACGAAAATAGAAGTGGATACCGTAGAGTACCCGCAGGCGTGTGGGGTGCTAATACCTTCCCTTGGCCGATTCCTTACCCTATCTCTCGGTTTGCAAGACCGTGCCTTATCCCTTTTAGGTTTCGCGATCGTTACACTTTCTCCTTTGCGAGATAAAAAGCGTTCGATGGCGACTTCATTGATATAGTTATCGGATGATGTTGACGGTTGTTTATTTGGCGACTCCTTTGGGGATCGTGCGGACTGTGCTGGTCCGATCAGGTCGATCCTAGCTTTTATTTTCATGTCTATTGGGTGTTTATTTATTTGTTTGTTTATTTACTCGCTTTATCGTCATCCTTTAATATGCTTGCATTCTATATGACATTTATCGCTTTCATATATCACTGTATATGGGTTCTTGTTGTCGAGGTTATTCTATTGATTGGGTGGGAGTTACATGAGGTAAAGGCCCTACCCGGCGCGAGAGACATATGGGATAGATGGATGTTCATGTCGAATCCGCGTCCGTGGTGCGTGTGAGGAGGCATGAAGTACCGAACTCATCACGAGATTCGATTGGCGGTGCTTCGCCCTACACCTGTTGTGTAGATGGCGGGCCTCGATAAAGGATCATCGACTCTGTTTATCATTAGGGACCCCGTTGTGTCTAGATTACCACAGTGAGTTGGGCGGGATATCATTATTACAGTGCCGTTGGTGACTATTTATTCAGGATGGTGACTATGTTACGATGGTGACTATTTTATTCTAATGGTGATGGTATTGGTCCTTATGTGACATTACATTCTTGATGACCGTGTGGCTTGTGATACTTGGTTCTCGACACAGGTTCTCGGTATTTTGTGATGTTACGAAATGATGTGGGACCTTTGATCCTATGATATTCAGACTTGGTTCTTCTATGGTATTTTGAATTGGTGCGAACCTTTGACCTTGATATTGATTGTTCGGAGACTATCGGCCATTATTCAACGGATTATACAGATGCTACTACGTGGTTATCTTTGAAATTTTGAACCCATGGTTAATGCACTTGCATAGCATGTTTATCTTTCAAAAGAAATGTCGAAAATAAATATGTACATATCTAACATATTCATTCATTTCATGCATTCATAGCAGTGCTCAAAACTTGGGGATTTCTCTTATTCGGGCTGATATTGTCTTTGCGAGTTACAAATCTTGACTTCTTACCACTCTACAATCGATCGATTTAAGTGATGGAACAACCGTGGGGAATTGGATGAAATGAAAGAACAAATGGCGTTTTGATGCTAGACATACAAGATTTGGTTAGTGGACAAGAACTTTTGAAGAGAACCATCGATTGAAGACTCGGTGAGTTTGGTTCTGAAATTAGAATCTTGTGTTGAAAAGGAAGACAAACTTGCACCCTTCCGCAACAAGAGTTTCTATTCCTCCCTATACTTTAGGGCTTCTTTAAGTATTGAATCGGGGCTTCATCTACCTTGTGTTCGGGTATGCTCATCGAACCAATTTACATTTCTCGGAAAGATCGAAGGTAAAGCTCGTCCACGGGATCGTCCTGACACGAGAGAAATTTGATCCCATTCCGATGCTATATGCTCGATTACTTCCTCAATTGCTTAAGTTTCGGTTGGTTGAGCTTCAAATTTTCACGATGCATGGAAGCTTCAGCGTGATTATGATGAAAATGCTAGGTGTGGTTTCCATTACGGGCACCTTGTCCGCGATATTGAGAGCGTATGGCATTAAAACATAAAGTTGGGTTTGCTAGATGAAGGGATAATCATTTTACTCCGGGTTTGAGTGTGCAAATCAATATTACCCCAAGTGTCGATGTGACTATTACGGTTCTTTGTTGCGCCTCAAAAGCAAACTTATGCTCGAAACAAGATAATCAGCGACGACCAAAGGTGCCAAGAAATTTGATCCTCTCGATGTCTTATCTTGAATTGTTTTCTCATCTTATAAGCTGAAGTTGATTGAATTGCATACTTGGAAAGTCGATCAAATAAGTTGCCAAATAATTTCAATACCAACGCTCGATGTGCCTTCCATTCTAGCAGGCAGGGCATACTATTGAAATTGTATGGCTTTCAAGCATAAAGTCAGGACCTACTTGATTACGAGGCTTTTAACCCGACTAGCACCACACACTGATGCTTTTGTGACCATTACCAACTCATGTTGATGCTATTGTCAATGCTATTGTTGTGATGGAAGCTTGAACACAGGTTAAAGATGTAAATCTGTGACAATTCCTTTATCCTTTGTGAAAGAGCATTTGTTGAGAAAAGGTGTATTCCCAGGTTGTGGTATTGATTGTGAAGATTGCATGGTCCAGCCAGAAGGTTGTAAATCCTTGAAAGACAAAGTGCATGACACCTTGCTGCAAAGGTCATCGGTTTCACACGGATGGTCGGTTGGGTGCTCCTCGACTCCTTGAATGCCAAGACTTCAAAGGCATCGTCAGGCGATAAGCCCGTTCGGAACTACTCTCCTCGAATGATGGAAATTTCAAGTTTTATTTTGCATTCGTTTGTAATTTTCTTGTATGTTCATTACTTAATTGTATGCAAAACTTGTTCATTCTTGAATATTGATCATAATGCATTGAATATGTTTGTCTTAAATCGATCCATTCATATTCACTCTTATTTGTTTTTAAATGCTTTTGATGCTCAACTCTTGTAAATAAAGCAAAACCTCTGTAGGGAGGATGATGAAAAATATACCAAGAATCTCAAATGGTATTGCTTTCGAATAAAAACCTTCTTGATGATGTCGGGCATTGTTTCAAATTCCCAAACAGGAGATATAAGGGTGAAACCCTCGTTAACCCTTTGAGCCTTGAAGTAGGAGTTTCTTTTCTATTCGAGAAAAAACCCTCGATTTTTAACTTGGGCGGGTAGTGTTCAATTAACTTGGTCGAGCATTTAAATCTCATCAGGAGAGTACATTCAAGGATCAACCACAATTGTTATCCTTCATTTATCAAGAGGTCGAAGAAAATGGTAAAGCCCCAATGGGTGTTCCTCGTAAATCAAAGAATAAGGTAGTCACACCTTAATAAAGAGTCGAATGACTTAGTTTCACGACTTGTTCAAAAAAAAAGAAAAAAAAATATGATAAAAAATGTAAAAGGAAAAAAAAAGAAAGAATATGAAAGAGGTGGGTGACTACCATGTCCGAAAGAAGATACCTCGTTGGTTTCCCAATTATTGTAAGTTCCATGAAAGGTGGGTGCTCGTATTGAGTTAATTGAACTTAGGATTGGAGAACATTACGAATGGGTGGGCACCAAATATTTTGAGCCTTAAATCCTTTTTCTAAAACCGTGAACCGAGGCCCGTTCTGACCCTTGAAAGTCCTAATTGAAGCATGGGTTAATTTGAAAGCTAAGCATAACGAGAATCGGTATCCAGACTCTAGGAGGCTTGCTAAATTTTGAGTTGGTATCACTCCATCTTTTTATTTTCTTTGAACAAAATTCGATGTTTGACATCTTTTCAATAAACGTTTTTAATTTCAAGACAAGCATAGGATTTGCATTAGAATTATCATTCATAGAGTAAAACATTCTTTACATATGGATAAGTGTTTGAACATCAAGTAAGCTTGCATAATGAGCATCGGATGAAAAACTTGATTATCGAGAGACAAAGCTTGAGGATGTGTTGAAGATTGAACCATTTTTAGAGTGTTCTAATCAGGGCATGCTTTATATTGACTTCGTTGAGTATAAGAAGACCAATTTGTCAAATGATCTGAAATAGATTGTATATTGGTTTCGATTGCTGAAAGTTTACATTGGGCTATGGCATGTCACTTTTGATGTTCCCAAAGGTGTATTGCTTTAAAGTGTGCAGCTTGAGCACGAAGCGGATGATGTTGAGAAACACAATTGTGTGTTGCTTTGCATTCGGATGTAAGACAATTACCTGATGAGGTTTGGTCTTCAAAAATCTATGAGTCTCTCATCTCTCAGTGAAGAATGAATTATCAAAACCCATGAATATCAAAGCGGTGAGAAATTATTCTAATTAGATGATGGTTGCTGGCATTCGAAGTCGGGATTATGTCGATTCCTCAAAGTTCAATCAAGCCTCAGAGGCGATTATGTGAAGGTTGACTAATCCCTCAGAGTTTGTTGTTCAAGGAGAATCTTTTCAAAATCAGAAGATGCGGGCAAGTTGTCTCTCATAATTCTCTGGGCTTGGAGCGTTGTTATGACTTGCAACTTGCGAGATATGTGATGGGTTATCGATGTGGGGTCCATGTTCCCCGATGAAGAGTACATCTCAATCGAGTTCATCCCAATGAAGCCAATTCTCAAGAAGAATTCATTGCCAAAGGTCTTGATGGGTGATGTTATTCTGGTGATTCGTGCTTCGACATAATATTATCGTACTCCCCAGTATAAGTCTTGATGTTGGTTGATGCTTATCCCCAGTGAGGCGATTCTCAAGCAGAATTCATCGCCAGAAGTGCCTGATGGGTTGATTAGTTTCCCAATGATACACACTTCGATATATATGCATTATCATGATCCCCAGTGCAAGTTATGAGTACCGATCTCAGGTAAATCCCCAGTGAGGTCATTGATACCTATTCCAGGAGAAATTCCCCAGTGAATGACCGTCGAATTCTTAACTCATCCCCAATGGAGGGTTCTCGCCTTTATTCTCAGTGAAGGTGGTGTTTGAACCGTTGACTAAGGGTTGATACCCCCAATGAGTATTCTCTGGTAAATGAATTTTTATCATATTCCCCAGTGGATAGTGCATTGCCACATCAAAGTTCCCATTGTGAATTAGGCCGGTCGATTGATTCTATTCCCGGTGTAAGTCACTCCTCCGTGTGAAGTTATTATGAGCATCTTGAGAGTTTTGTTCTACGATTAGCCATGATGGGACAAGAATATTTGTTTCCCGTGGAGTTGGATATACGAATGTATTCCCGGTGGAGCTTTCTATCAAACTGATTTCTCTTCCCGGTGAAGATTAATCATTCATTTGCGTATTTCTATACCGATGTGCATTCTTTCGTTGAAGTCTCCCGTGTGGTCTTGCTATTGAGATCTTTATTCTTTGGAGACAAAGTTGTTATTTTCCCGGTGGATTCATGGTTTAAAAGTTTCATATCCCCAAGAGGATTGATTCCCGATGAATTCTAATTCCATTTGATTTATTCAAGAGGCTAACGGTTTCTCACGAGATGTTTGTGAATTTCCCCATGAAGTTGTGTTCCCCAACGAGTTTCTTCGAATTCCCATGAAGTCTCAAATTCCCGAATGAAAGTAGGAGAACTCTTTAGAAGTTTTGTATCCTCGGTGAAAAGTAATGACTTTCTCCCCAGGAAATCAAGGTTTGGTTGAAGTCCAATTCGATTCTCCCCAAGTGAAGAACGCTTCTCATATTGGAATTGCAATTTATTTTTGCAAATGTTCTCTAAAATCCACTCCCCAGTGATCCCCTCTGCGGGATGTTAATGGCTTCTCGGACATCATCGATATTACTACTTCTCATTTAATCATTCAAGCATGCATTCATTACATTGCATCTACCTTAAACGCGTAGCATTCCGTTGATTGGGAGCATTACGCCATAAAAGTTTAAACATGCGTATTAAGTGTTTGCCAATTATGTATATCCAGAAGAAATAAAAAATTTTATGTGGTCTACCCTCAAGATGTTTTCCCAATGGATTTCTGTTTCCCTAATTGTTCACTTCAAATTGAGTGTCTTATAGGAACATATTCCCTCTCCAGTGGAGTCCTCTATGACTTTTTTACCTCAATCAGGTCAAGTTATGTCACCTTTTCCTCAATAAGTCGTAAACTTTCCTTGCTTATGCAAGTCGTCGGTTATCTTACCCGTGTTTGCCTTACCTTTTCAAGTATTTGAGTATCCATACTTGGTGTGTGTAATCGGATATTGCCACTCTTAAAGAACTATGCCCGTCTTTGGCACGAGGATATTATAGTTCTTTCGCTTTTAAGTACTTTCTTAAAACCCGACATGGTGGCAACCTACATTAAGTCTGCTTGATCGATCTCTTTACCTATAGTGCATCTTTGTACATATGTTTCTTTTCCTCTATAAGTCGTAAACTTTCCTTGCTTATGCAATTCGTTGGTTATGTTACCCGTGTTTGTCTCGCCGTTAGAGTGTGAGTAAGAGTTGGTATTCAACCTTTCTTTCTTTTCAAGTATTTGAGTATCCATACTTGGTGTGTGTAATTCGAGATAATTGCCACTCTTGAAGAATTATACCCGCCTTTGGCTGAGGGATATTATAGTTCTTGTCGTCATGCACCTTTTAAAAGCCGACATGGTGGCAATCTTTGATAGAGTCCTCTCGATCGGTCTCTTGCCTTTTGAGTTCATCTTCACCCGATGGCCTCTTTGTTATTTGTTTTAGCCTTCTCCCGTTCTTCATATTATTGAGTTCATCTTCACCCGATGGCCTCTTTGTTATTTGTTTCGCCTTCTCTGGCGTTCTTCATATTGAGTTCATCTTCACCCGATGGCCTCTTGGTTGTTTGTTTTCGCCTTCTCTGGCGTTCTTCATATTGAGTTCATCTTCACCCGATGGCCTTTTGTTGTTTGTTTCGCCTTCTCTGGCGTTCTTCATATTATTAAGTCCATCTTCACCGATGGCCTCTTTGTTGTTTGTACTTGCCTTCAAGATTTTTCCTATGATTTAGTTCATCTTCACCCGATGTTCTCTTTGTTGTTAGGGTTCGCTTCACCGCGTTCATCCTATTTCTTGAGTTCACCTTCTCGGTGCTCTTTTGGAAAGTCTTGCCTTCTCGGACACTCTTTCTATGGGTAGCTTGTCTTCTCCGTCTTACCCTCTGTCGAGTTCACCTTCACCGGTGCTCGTTTTGAAATTCGTCTTCTCCGGCGCTTCTCTTTGGTTGAAGTTCACCTTCTCGGTGGGTTCTTCTCGGTTAGTTCACCTTCAGGGTGTTCGCCCTTTTAGAGTCTTGTCTTCTCAGGCATTCTCTTGGGTAAAGTATCACCTTCTCCGGTGGTATTTCCTAGATAGGTTCGTCCTCTCCCAACATTACCTTCTAGTTTGTCGGGTAATCATCGTATCTCGATGTTTTTATCCTTAATGATTGAGTTCACCTTCTCGGTGTTCTCTTTGAGAATTTAGTCTTCTCCGAAGCGTTTCTCTTTGGTGAAGTTCACCTTCTCCCGGTGGTTTCTTCTTGATTAGTTCACCTTCACCCGGTGTTCCCCTTTTTAGAGTCTTGTCTTCTCCGACATTCTCTTGGGTAAAGTATCACCTTCTCCCGGTGGTATTTTCTGGATAGGTTTGTCTTCTCCAGACATTACCTTCTAGTTTGTCGGTAATCATCATCTTGATGGTTTTATCCTTGACAGTTGAGTTCGCCTTCTCCCGGTGTTCTCTTTGAGAATTTCGTCTTCTCCCGACGTTTCTCTTTGGTTGAATTTCACCTTCTCCCGGTGATTTCCTCCTTCGGTTGGCTCGTCTTCTCCCGGCGTCCAATTCTTTTATCGGGTTGTATGTATCGTTTGCCTCTTCATATTTGTATCATCCTAGATGGGTTACTTCATGCAAGTGTTCTCGTGAGCGGAATGCCCGAGTTCGTGTGTATATGTTTTCCCTCTTCATATCCCTATGCATCATCCTTGATGGGTCATTTCAATACAATTTTTCTCGTGAGCGGAATGCCCGAGTTCGTTTGTATGAATTTGTCTCCTTGATTCTCATCTTCGGTGAGTCGCTCTTTCATGGGTGTCTTGTATCATCTTTGATGGGTTGTTTTAATATAAATGTTCTGGGCGGAATGCGAGATCGTTTGTATGAACTTGTCCTTCATTTCTAATCCTCACGAGTCGCCCTTTCGTGGTGTCTTCTCTTCATCATCTACGGTGTGTCACTTTAATACAATTGTTCTCGTGGCGGAAAGTTCATTAGTATAAGTGTACACTCCTTCATGTTTTCGGTGTATATGTTCAAACGGAAAATCCAAAAAATATAATAACGTTCGCTCGCATTCGAGAATGCAATTTTCTGATTCATTTAAGTATTCAATCATCTTACACCTTGTTGGTTGAAGGCTTGCGCCAATCTCACCCTACGGTGAAGAAGAAGATTGAATAGAGCGTATTGCACCCAAAAATTAAGCCCTCTTCATTTTGTTAATAAATAATTGGCTATTAATTAATAGGTGCACATACATATCATTCATGCATTGATCATGGGTTACGATTTTCCAATCGTATGAATCTATACAATTCTAAAGAAGGTTTGGTTCGGAAGATGAGTATCGAGGTTACTGATTATTGACATTCAATATGCAAGATATGTGTCCAAAGCTCTTTGTCTCTAGAATTGAGGTTTCGGAGTTGATCGTCTCTCGGATGGATATTGATTACAATTTGAGCTGCGGTGTGTTCTGATCGAATACTTGAGCCGAATTGATTATATGGCCTTACGTGAGGTTTGGAAGTACGTATCACGACTTACCGATCCGCGATTCATCGAAAATCAAGAAGCGATCGGATAAAATGATATTTGAATGTGCGTATCAAAAAGTCAACAAAAGTCAAAGTTTGATAGGTGAAATTTGGGTCAAAATTATTGTCAAAAGTCGACATTTCGAAAATGCGATTATTTGTTGAGAAAATCGGAAGAATCGGGTGAAAATGAGGTTTCTTGCATTTTAAGTAATTTTAGACTTAGAAAAATTTTCTAAGTTTAAAGTACTTTGTGTTCATGGAGCCATGTTGTCATACATATCTTGCCGTACGTGGTCGGAAGTGTGAATTGATAGCCGTTGGAAAGAGCATATTTAGTACTCCGACTTTGTCCTTGTGAAGATTTTTCGAAATGCCGGTTTCGAGTTATAAAACTCAAAGTTTGAAATTTATAACTTTTGAAGTTTTATACTTAGTAAAATTTGAGTGTTTTAATGTGTTCAAGTGCTCGACTTGGAGGTATTTTACGTGTTTGGCGTCGATTCGAGCCGAGTTCAAAATAAAAGTTGTTCATTTAGCGGCGATCTACAACTTTGTTGAAGAAATCGATTCATTCGGAAGCGGATCAAAAGTTACGGACTCGGAAGTTGCGGTTTATCATTTCTCAAAATTCAACACTTAGAAATATTTTGAAGTGTTTGTTTCTATGCTTTTCTTGTGACTTGAGTCGATTTTATCATAGTTCATGGCTCGATCGAAAAATGTTCAACTAAAAGTTGTTCATTTCCGACGATCAAAATTTTGTTGAAGAAGTCGAATTCATTACGGACTCGGATCGAAGTTGTAAAGCTCGGAAAATAAGAACTCATTATGTTTGTAAGGTTCGGTAGTTTTTGTGCACATGTTCGGCTGCTTTCGTCAATGATTCGATCGTTATGCGAAGAAATTTTGAGTTCATAATTCCATCTACAAGTTCCGTTTAGGAACTTTTCCGTTCAGACGTTAGAGCTAGAAGATACGAACCTTGCGGTTTGTAGTTTGAAGTTGTTAAAATGCAAGACGGCATACATATTTTTGCCATGGTTGTGGGCGCATTTTATCGAGCGATTGGTGTCGCATGTTCGGGCTGTTTTCTCGTCGATCCGATCGCCGCGGAAAAACTCGAGCGAAAGATGAAGTTTGCCGTGTCCTCTACAAGTTTCCTTTAGAAACTTTTTCGGATGTCGGAGAGATAGAAGTGCCGTAAGTGAAGGTTTGAAGTTGGAAATTGAACATCGTCGATTTGACCAGCCAGGACTTTTATCGAACACTTGCGGGTTCGGGCGCATTTTTCTCTATGATTTAAGCCTCGTTCGAATCGTGTTTAACAACAAAGTTGTACTACCACATGTTATCTTTCAATGGCTGAGTTTGTGTTATTCGGTCGAGTATCGGAAAAGTTAATGATCCGTAAAGTAGTGTACATGGATTGAGTGTTAAACTTGACACTTAAAAAAAAAATTCAAATACTCAAGTCAGTTTGTGTCGGCATGACTTCGAAGCTAATTACGGCGAGCTTGTGATCTTTTTTTCGTCGGGCACTCAACATCAAAGTTACTCTGCCACATGCCTTCTTTCCAACGACACCGAGTTTGCGCTATTTGGTCGAGTATTGAAAGAGTTATGAGACCTTAAAGTCATGAAAAAAAGCATTCGGTAAAGTTTGCCGTTATCGTATTATTTTGTCAATTATGATTTCTTAACGGGAATGATTTAAAGTACTACATTATCTCGAAAACTTTTCAACATGAGGATTGTTTAGCCACATGCCTTCTTCAATTTTGATGTTGAGAGTTTAGTTCGAGGAGGTTACATCTCGAGTTACCATGCCTTAAAGAGGCGGGCTGAAAGGATATGTTAATAACCATTTTTTCTTGTTTTCCACGTTTTCCATTAGTTCTGATGTTGTAACAAACACTTCCTCCTTTTTCTTTTCACCATTGTAACAAACTTCTTACAAAAACCATCCACAAAAACTACGGTAACCATTTTCCATCTTTCTCCCCATCACCTTACTCTCCTTCGATTCGGTTTTGGGCTCTGACCATAACTAACTTCTTCTTCTTTTTTTGCCATTTTTCTTTCCAACGAATTTTTTTTCTATCATCTTTAACCACAAAACTCCATTTCCTCTAACAACTCACCTTGTAATTATCTTCTCATGACACCACCACGAACACGGTTTCCTCACGCACCAACTCTCTTTCTTTTCTTCACTGAGACCCTCTTTCTTTTCATTATTCCTTTGTAACGACTCCTTTCACTCCTCTCTTTCATCTTCTGTGGCCAGAACACTCCACCATTTTCTCACTCTTAACCTCGTTCAAGGCCCACTAGGGTCAAGAATTCGTCATCTTCGTTTTTGATATCAAGATCATGAGTTTTCGGACGGACATCGTGGAACACACAACAACCATGAACTTATCTCTCTCAAATGAACTCTCTCACTTTTGATAGCGGTGGGATTCTTTTGGCTAACAACATAACGAACCTCAACGAAATGCTCTCACTCTTTCGTTGACGGTGAATAGAATCGCTTCGATTTCCTTCTCACTCGTCATCATCGCCGTGAGATAGCATGGGTTTGTATCGCAACTTCCGTCATGCTTCAGGTTAGCTCCGCGCGGAATCGGTTTGGTTTTGGTCGAAGATTGATCGCTCGAGTTTATTTCTCGATCACCAAGATCCTCAAGCTCTCAATACGTAACACTAAGCGCGAGATTCACGACGAATTAGAGATTTACGAAGGTTCTTCCGTAATTGTGAAGCTTCAGGGATGGGAGTCTAGCAATTTCGATTTGATTAATGGCGGTGGTCTAAATCGATTCCGGTAGCGTAAGGTTGATGAGTTTCCATGGAGATTTTCTCTTTCCGGCCGCTAGTATCATTTGGAAGGCGTCCGAAAGTCCACATTCGGCTCCTCCCGACCCTATCGTGTCTCTATTCTACTAGCTCATGGTAATTTCATTAACTAATCATATGCCAACACGTGTTTTTAAAAAAATTTAATTAAGAAAATCGATGGTTTAATTATGTTTGCCCATTGATGAATGTTATGATACACATAAATTAAGCGTGACATGATAATAAACGTGACATTTAAATTATTAAATCTCAATAATGAAAATATAATAATAATGTTTTTGGACAAATTTGGACTTAGGCAAAAAACGCAGAAACGGGCTTAGTATATTCCGAACTGGGCCCAGTGAAATTCGTGATGCACCCCCTGTTTTTGATCCGTTTACATATTATAACATAGTTTAGTTCAAACTGAAATTAGGCAGTGTACCCCCCAGTTTCATACTTTTACACAATATTAACGCCTAATCAATTTTGATTTCGATTTCGATTATTTCGAATTATAAAAAAAAATACATAGAAAACATATTCTGACATTTTTAGATATTAGAATATTTTTGATATTTTTTATAATATTTTTGCATTTAATTTCAATTAATTCTAATTCGTTTTTAAATAATACATTTAGATGTTTTTTATATAATTGATTTAGGAATATAATGTCATTTCTTCTTTAGAAATTCTAAGATATTTTTATATCATTCAATTATAGTCGAAAGTATATGTTATCTTAGTGTTGTAAGTAAAGTTTCGAATTAATTTTGATATTCCGATTTCATTGTAAATAACCATTTTCGCGTTTTATGCTTTATTTAAAAGCCGCATTCTTTGTTCGATATTACATTTTGTATGCAGTGCGGAGGTTATACCATGATTGAGATTTATAAAATCCATTGATCGATGGTACACACATGTGTGTGTGTATATCTGTCATTTTGATTTTACCATCTTTTGCAGTTATCGATTGATTTTGGATGTATAGAATCCACACATTGCTCGTACACTTGTGTGCCCCTACATCGTATTATCCGGATATTTTATGCGGGTTTATTGGATATCGTCAGTGTGTATAGACACATTCTTGACCGTGCATCTCATCCTTTATCTGTATTGTCCGGATTATGATCTTATCGGTGTATTTGCTTGATGTGTATGACATACATTACGCTTTTGTGCTTCATACTTCTCACGGATTTCTTATTTGCGTGCAGTGACTTGAAGTTTTCGGGGTATTGCTTAGCTTGCGTGCTCTTGGTTTAATATCCGTCGGGTATTTATTTTACTTTATTTACCGCATTTCTTTCTGCTTTTCTAGAGCATGAGAAGTAGGATTTTCTTGCTTTCCTTGCCATGAGAAGTAGAGATGCATGAAGAAACTTCGTAGTTGGAGCATGTTCGGGAACCCTCTGGTTTATTTAAAGACCCGTTTAGGCAATTACATTTGCTAATTGTGTTTGGTTTGTTTTAAATCCTCCATCTGCATAGGGAGGTAATTCTCGATGTGTTTACATTTGTGCTTGCATAGGTCGAGAGTGGTTAGGGCGCTGACGTGGTACCACTAAGCAAAGTCCGCTTTTTATATTTCCGTCATCGAGTCAGCGATATATGGGCAAGTCGGAAGGTAGGGTCCGTAACCAACCCCTTAGTTCTAGTCCGTGTCATTTCGGCACGAATCGTGTTGCTTTCCTTTATCAGTCAATAATAAAAGTGGCAAGAGTTCCCTATTCGACTCTCCACGCTTTCCGGGGTTCGCATTTATTGCGAACTATCATTCAACTCAGCGGAATTGGATGTGTCGGCTCTGGTTGACTCACGGTATGCTCGTTCTTGTCGAGGCTATGGGACTTCCTCCTCTTCCTGCGCTTGTGTGCCATTTGTTTGTTTGCATTGCATTGTTTGTGTGTACATCAAAGCACTTGTTTGCTTCATCCTTTTGTCGTCTTGACTCTACTTTAGTTAGTGATTCGAGATGGACATAGACTTAGGTTGTAAACATTTTCCCTCCTGTTTGTCATCTTGACTCCATTCTAGGCGGTGATTCGAGATAGACATAGATCTAGGTGGTAAACCTTTGCCATGTTCCTTTAGGATTCTCTCGACTCTATCTTAGGTAGTGATTCGAGGTTAGACCTTAGGATGTAATCCATGCATGATGACATTAGGGATAGCATTAGATAGTCTCCTTGTCGTTTTCCGACTTCTTTTGCATTCATGCATTTAATAAAACTAAAATTGTTTTCTTTTTCTTTTGCAAATTAAAACACTTAATAATGGTTCAAACTCCTTTTCAAGGTAAAAACAACCAACCAAATGCAAACTTTTTTTGCCTACGGGTTTCTTTTCTTTTGTGTTTTAAATTATTTTCATAATTAAAAACACATAACCCACAAAACATGTGAGCGAACTACGGCGCTCGACTTTCCCATTGCAGAATACGTAGGCATCTTGTCACGGGGCTCGTCGAGCGAACTTTGTAAATACTTCCTTCTTTTCCCGTGTTTTCTTTATTTTCTTTTCTTTCATGCATTCTCTTTTAGCATACGGATATAGCAATTAAATAGTAAATAGATATAAACACACCCATTAGGCGAGAAAATAGAAGTGGATACCGTAGAGTACCAGGCGTGTGGGGTGCTAATACCTTCCCCCGGCGTAATAGATTCCTTACCTATCTCTCGGTTGCAAGGCCGGTGCCTTATCCTTTTAGGTTTCGCGATGCGTTACACCTTTCTCCTTTTGCGAGATAAAAAGCGTTCGATGGCGACTTCATTGATATAGTTATCGGATGATGTTAGTAGGTTGTTTGTTTGGCGACTCCAGGGGATCGTGCGGACTGTCTTTGGTCCGATCGGTCGATCCTAGCTTTTATTTTCATGTCTATTGGGTGTTTATTTATTTGTTTATTTATTTACTCGCTTTATCGCATCATCCTTTGTATGCTTGCATTGCATTCTATATGACATTTATCGCTTTCATATATCACATATGGGTTCTTTGTTGTCTGAGTTATTCTATTGATTGGGTGGGAGTTACATGAGGTAAAGGCCCCTACCCGGCCGAGACATATAGGATAGATGGATGTTCATGTCGAATCCGCATCCGTGGTGCGTGTGAGGAGGCATGAAGTACCGAACTCATCGAGATTCGATTGGCGGTGCTTTTCGCCTACACCTGTTGTGTAGATAGCGGAGTACTCGATAAAGGATCATCGACTCTGTTTATCATTAGGGACCCCGTTGTGTCTAGAATTACCACATGAGTTGGGCGGGATATCATTATTACAGGTACCGTTGGTGACTATTTATTGGATGGTGACTATGTTACGATGGTGACTATTTTATTCTAATGGTGATGGTATTGGTCCTATGTGACATTACATTCTTGATGACCGTGTGGCTTGTGATACTTGGTTCTCGACACTGGTTCTCGGTATTTTGTGATGTTACGAAATGATGTCGGACCTTTGATCCTATGATATTCGGACTTGGTTCTTCTATGGTATTTTGAATTGGTGCGAACCTTTGATCTGTGATATTGATTGTTCGAGACTATGCGGCCATTATTCAGGATTATACGGATGCTACTCGTGGTTATCTTTGAAATTTTGAACCCATGGTTAATGCACTTGCATAGCATGTTTATCTTTCAAAAGAAATGTCGAGAAAAATAAATATGTACATATCTAACTGCGCATATTCATTCATTTCATGCATTCATAGCAGTGCTCAAAACTTGGGGATTTCTCTTATTCGGGCTGATATTGTCTTTGCGAATTACAAATCTTGACTTCTTACCACTCTACAATCGATCGGATTTAAGTGATGGAACAACTTGTGGAATTGGATGAAATAAAAGAACAAATGGCGTTTTTGATGCTAGACATACAAGATTTGGTTAGTGGACAAGAACTTTTGAAGAGGAGAACCATCAATTGAAGACTCGGTGAGTTTGGTTACGGAAGTTCGAATCTTGTGTTGAGAAAGGAAGACAAACTTGCACCGCTTCATAACAAGTTTCTATTCCTCCTATACTTTAGGGGCTTCTTTAAGTATTGAATCGGGGCTTGCATCTCCTCTGCCACCTTGTGTTCGGGGTATGCTCATCGAGAACCAATTTACATTTCTCGGAAAGATCCAAGGTAAAAGCTCATCCACCGGGATCGTCACAACACGAGAAATTTGATCCCATTCGATGCTATATGCTCGATTACTTCCTCGATTGCTTAAGTTTCGGTTGGTTGAGCTTCAAATTTTCACGATGCATGGAAAGCTTCCGCGTGATTATGATGAAAATGCTAGGTGTGGTTTCCATTACGGGCACCTTGTCACGATATTGAGAGCTGTATGGCATTAAAACATAAAGTTCGAGGATTTGCTAGATGAAGGATAATTACATTTTACTCCCGGGTTTGAGTGTGCAAATCAATATTACCCCAGTGTCGATGTGACTATTCGGTACTATTGCGCCTCAAAAGCAAACTTATGCTCGAAACAAGATAATCAACGACGACCAAAGGTGCCAAGAAATTTGATCCTCTCCGATGTCTTATCTTGAATTGTTTTCTCATCTTATGAAGCGAAGTTGATTGAATTGCATACTTGGAAAGTCGATCCAAATAAGTTGCCAAATAATTTCAATACCAGCGGTCGATGTGCCTTCCATTCTAGCAGGCGGGGGCATACTATTGAGAATTGTATGGCTTTCAAGCATAAAGTGCGGGACCTACTTAATTGAGGCTTTTAACCCGGACTAGCACCGACACACGATGCTTTTCGTGACCATTACCAACTCATGTTGATGCTATTGTCAATGCTATTGTTGACGATGGAAGCTTGAACACAGTTAAAGATGTAAATCTGGCGACAATTCCTTTATCCTTTGTGAAAGAGCATTTGTTGAGAAAAGGTGTATTCGAGTTGTGGTATTGATTGTGAAGATTGCATGGTCGGCGGAAGGTTGTAAATCCTTGAAAGACAAAGTGCATGACACTTCTTTGCAAAGGTCATCGGTTTCACAGGATGGTCGATTTGGGTGCTCCTCGACTCCTTTGAATGCCAAGACTTCAAAAGGCATCGTGCAGGCGATAAGCCCATTCGGAACTACTCTCCTCAAATGATGGAAATTTCAAGTTTTATTTTGCATTCTCATTTGTAATTTTCTTGTATGTTCATTACTTAATTGTATGCAAAACTTGTTCATTCTTGAATATTGATCATAATGCATTGAATATGTTTGTCTTAAATCGATCCATTCATATTCACTCTTATTTGTTTTAAATGCTTTTGATGCTCAACTCTTGTAAATAAAGCAAAACCCTGTAGGGAGGATGATGAAAAATATACCAAGAATCTCAAAGCGGTATTGCTTTGAATAAAAACCTTCGATGATGTGCATTGTTTCAAATTCCCAAACATCGGAGATATAAGGAGTGAAACCCTCGTTAACCTTGAGTAGGAGTTTCTTTTCTATTCGAGAAAAACCCTCGATTTTTAACAGGAGGGGTGGTGTTCAATTAACTTGGTGAGCATTTAAATCTCATCAGGAGAGTACATTCAAGGATCAACCACAATTGTTATCCTTCATTTATCAAGAGGTCGAAGAAAATGGTAAAGCCCCAATGGGTGTTCCTCGTAAATCAAAGAATAAGGTAGTCACACCTTAATAAATAGTCGAATGACTTAGTTTCACACGACTTGTTCAAAAAAAAAGAAAAAAAAATATGATAAAAAATGTAAAAGGAAAAAAAAAGAAAGAATATGAAAGAGGTGGGTGACTACCATGTCCGAAAGAAGATACCTCGTTGGTTTCCCAATTATTGTAAGTTCCCTGTGAAAGGTGGGTGCTCGTATTGAGTTAATTGAACTTAGGATTGGAGAACATTACGGAGAATGGGTGGGCACCAAATATTTTGAGCCTTAAATCCTTTTTTCTAAAACCGTGAACCAGGCCACGTTACAACCCTTGAAAGTCCTAATTGAAGCATGGGTTAATTTGAAAGCTAAAGCTATAGCGAGAATACGGTATCCAGACTCTAGGAGGCTTGCTAAATTTTGAGTTGGTATCACTCCATCTTTTTATTTTCTTTGAACAAAATTCGATGTTTGACATCTTTTCAATAAGCGTTTTTAATTTCAAGACAAGCATAGGATTTTCATTAGAATTATCATTCATAGAGTAAAACATTCTTTACATATGGATAAGTGTTTGAACATCAAGTAAGCTTGCATAATGAGCATCAGATGAAAAACTTGATTATCGAAGACAAAGCGCTTGAGGATGTGTTGAAGATTGAACCATTTTTAAAGTGTTCTAATCTGGGCATGCTTTATATTGACTTCGTTGAGTATAAGAAGACCAATTTGTCAAATGATCGAAATAGATTGTATATTGGTTTACGATTGCAAAGTTTGTTGGGCTATGGCATGTCACTTTTGATGTTCCCAAAGGGTGTATTGCTTTAAAGTGTCTGCTTGAGCACGAAGCAGATGATGTTGAGAAGCACAATTGTGTGTTAGCCTGCATTCCAGATGTAAGACAATTACCCTGATGAGGTTTGGTCTTCAAAAATCTATGAGTCTCTCATCTCTCCGAGAGCACAAGGTGAAGAATTGAATTATCAAAACCCCGCGAAGCAGGGGCAATATTTCAATAACGGTATTCTTTTGAGAAGAATTATCTCAGTATTTGATTGCCCTGAAGGGTGAAGAAACACGTTGATGCTTTGTTGAGTAAGCGATGATTAAACCGGGGCAATTACGTCGAGATTCTGACAATCTCTCAAAGTGGTGATCAATCTGGTGAAGTTATGTCGAGATTCAGAAATCTCTCAAGTGTTGATTAATCTGGGGCATTCAAGTCGGGATTATATCCCTCAAAGTTCAATCAAACTGGGGCAGTTATGTGAAGGTTGACTAATCCCTCCGAGAGTTTGTTGTTCAAAGGAGAATCTTTTCAAAATCCGAAGATGCAGGGGCAAGTTGTCTCTCTATAATTCTCTCTGGGCTTGGAGACGTTGTTATGACTTGCAACTTGCAGATATGTGATGGGTTATCAGTGTGGGGTCCATGTTCCCCAATGAAGAGTACATCTCAATCCAGGTTCATCCCCTGTGAAGCCAATTCTCAAGAAGAATTCATTGCCAAAAGGTCTTGATGGACTGATGTTGTTACCGGTGATTCGTGCTTCGACATAATATTATCGTACTCCCCAGTATAAGTCTTGATGTTGGTTGATGCTTATCCCCAGTGAGGCGATTCTCAAGCAGAATTCATCGCCAGAAGTGCCTGATGGGTTGATTAGTTTCCCAATGATACACACTTCGATATATATGCATTATCATGATCCCCAGTGCAAGTTATGAGTATCGATCTCAGGTAAATTCCCAGTGAGGTCATTGATACCTATTCCAGGAGAAATTCCCCAGTGAATGACCGTCGAATTCTTAACTCATCCCCAATGGAGGGTTCTCGCCTTTATTCTCAGTGAAGGTGGTGTTTGAACCGTTGACTAAGGGTTGATACCCCCAATGAGTATTCTCTGGTAAATGAATTGTTATCATATTCCCCAGTGAATAGTGCATTGCCACATCAAAGTTCCCATTGTGAATTGCACCCCGGTCAATTGATTCTATTCCCCGGTGTAAGTCGCACTCCTCCGTGTGAAGTTATTATGAGCATCTTCGAGAGTTTTGTTCTCTGATTAGCCATGATGGGACAAGAATATTTGTTTCCCCGGTGGAGTTGGATATCTGAATGTATTCCCCAGTGGAGCTTTCTATCCAAACCTGATTTCTCTTCCCCGGTGAAGATTAATCATTCATTTGCCGGTATTTCTATACCGATGTGCATTGCTCAGTTGAAGTCTCCCCAGTGTGGTCTTGCTATTGAGATCTTTATTACTGGAGACAAAAGTTGTTATTTCCCCCCGGTGGATTCATGGTTTAAAAGTTTCATATCCCCACAAGAGGATTGATTCCCCGATGAATTCTAATTCCATTTGATTTATTCAAGAGGCTAACGGTTTCTCACAGATGTTTGTGAATTTCCCCATGAAGTTGTGTTCCCCAACAGAGTTTCTTTCGGAATTCCCATGAAGTCTCAAATTCCGAATGAAAGTAGGAGAACTCTTTAGAAGTTTTCGTATCCTCGGTGAAAAGTAATGACTTTCTCCCGGAAATCAAGGTTTGGTTGAAGTCGATTCGATTCTCCCAAGTGAAGACGCGCTCATATTGGAATTGCAATTTATTTTTGCAAATGTTCTCTAAAATCCACTCCCCCAGTGATCCCCCTCTCTGGGATGTTAATGGCTTCTCAGCAGCCGATCATCGATATTACTACTTCTCATTTAATCATTCAAGCATGCATTCATTACATTGCATCTACCTTAAACGCGTAGCATTCCGTTGATTGGGAGCATTACGCCATAAAAGTTTAAACATGCGTATTAAGTGTTTGCCAATTATGTATATCCAGAAGAAATAAAAAATTTTATGTGGTCTACCCTCAAGATGTTTTCCCAATGGATTTCTGTTTCCCTAATTGTTCACTTCAAATTGAGTGTCTTATAGGAACATATTCCCTCTCCAGTGGAGTCCTCTGTGACTTTTTTACCTCAATCAGGTCAAGTTATGTCACCTTTTCCTCAATAAGTCGTAAACTTTCCTTGCTTATGCAAGTCGTCGGTTATCTTACCCGTGTTTGCCTTACCTTTTCAAGTATTTGAGTATCCATACTTGGTGTGTGGTAATTCGGATATTTGCCACTCTTAAAGAACTATGCCCCGTCTTTGGCCTGAGGGATATTATAGTTCTTTCGCTTTTGCAAGTACTTTCTTAAAGCCCGACATGGTGGCAACCTTCTGTTAGAGTCTGCTTCAGTCAGTCTCTTTACCCTATAGTGCATCTTTGTACATATGTTTCTTTTCCTCTATAAGTCGTAAACTTTCCTTGCTTATGCAATTCGTTGGTTATGTTACCCGTGTTTGTCTCGCCGTTAGAGTGTGAGTAAGAGTTGGTATTCAACCTTTCTTTCTTTTCAAGTATTTGAGTATCCATACTTGGTGTGTGGTAATTCAGATAATTGCCACTCTTGAAGAATTATACCCCGCCTTTGGCCTGAGGGATATTATAGTTCTTGTGCGTCGCATGCACCTTTTTAAAGCCCGACATGGTGGCAATCTTTGATAGAGTCCTCTCGATCGGTCTCTTGCCTTTTTGAGTTCATCTTCACCCGATGGCCTCTTTGTTATTTGTTTTCGCCTTCTCCCGGCGTTCTTCATATTATTGAGTTCATCTTCACCCGATGGCCTCTTTGTTATTTGTTTTCGCCTTCTCCTGGCGTTCTTCATATTATTGAGTTCATCTTCACCCGATGGCCTCTTGGTTGTTTGTTTTCGCCTTCTCCTGGCGTTCTTCATATTATTGAGTTCATCTTCACCCGATGGCCTTTTTGTTGTTTGTTTTCGCCTTCTCCTGGCGTTCTTCATATTATTAAGTCCATCTTCACCCGATGGCCTCTTTGTTGTTTGTACTTGCCTTCTCCGGAATTTTTCCTATGATTTAGTTCATCTTCACCCGATGTTCTCTTTGTTGTTAGGGTTCGCCTTCACCCGGCGTTCATCCTATTTCTTGAGTTCACCTTCTCCCGGTGCTCTTTTTGGAAAGTCTTGCCTTCTCCCAGCACTCTTTCTATGGGTAGCTTGTCTTCTCCCGACGTCTTACCCTCTGTCGAGTTCACCTTCACCCGGTGCTCGTTTTTGAGAATTTCGTCTTCTCCCGACGCTTCTCTTTGGTTGAAGTTCACCTTCTCCCGGTGGGTTCTTCTCGGTTAGTTCACCTTCACCGGTGTTAGCCTTTTAGAGTCTTGTCTTCTCCGACATTCTCTTGGGTAAAGTATCACCTTCTCCCGGTGGTATTTCCTAGATAGGTTCGTCCTCTCCGACATTACCTTCAAGTTTGTCGGTAATCATCGTATCTCGATGTTTTTATCCTTAATGATTGAGTTCACCTTCTCGGTGTTCTCTTTGAAATTCGTCTTCTCCGACGTTTCTCTTTGGTGAAGTTCACCTTCTCCGGTGGTTTCTTCTTGATTAGTTCACCTTCACCCGGTGTTCCCCTTTTTAGAGTCTTGTCTTCTCCGACATTCTCTTGGGTAAAGTATCACCTTCTCCCGGTGGTATTTTCTGGATAGGTTTGTCTTCTCCCGACATTACCTTCTAGTTTGTCAGGTAATCATCATCTTGATGGTTTTATCCTTGACAGTTGAGTTCGCCTTCTCCCGGTGTTCTCTTTGAGAATTTCGTCTTCTCCCGACGTTTCTCTTTGGTTGAATTTCACCTTCTCCCGGTGATTTCCTCCTTCGGTTGGCTCGTCTTCTCCCGACGTCCAATTCTTTTGTCGAGGTTGCATGTATACGTTTGCCCTCTTCATATTTCTGTATCATCCTAGATGGGTTACTTCAATGCAAGTGTTCTCGTGAGCGGAATGCCCGAGTTCGTGTGTATATGTTTTCCCTCTTCATATCCCTATGCATCATCCTTGATGGGTCATTTCAATACAATTGTTCTCGTGAGCGGAACGCCCGAGTTCGTTTGTATGAATTTGTCTCCTTGATTCTCATCTTCAGTGAGTCGCTCTTTCATGGGTGTCTTCTGTATCATCTTTGATGGGTTGTTTCAATATAAATGTTCTCGTGAGCGGAATGCCCGAGATCGTTTGTATGAACTTGTCCCCTTCATTTCTAATCCTCACGGAGTCGCCCTTTCGTGGTGTCTTCTCTTCATCATCTCTGGTGTGTCACTTTAATACAATTGTTCTCGTGAGCGGAATGCCCGAGTTCATTAGTATAAGTGTACACTCCTTCATGTTTTCCCAGTGTATATGTTCAAACAGAAAATCCAAAAAAATATAATAACGTTCGCTCGCATTCAGAGCGCGAATTTTACGGTTCATTTAAGTATTCAATCATCTTCTACCTTGTTGGTTCGAAAGGCTTGCGCCAATCTCACCCTCTGGTCGAAGAAGATTGAATAGGGGCAGCTGTTGCACCCCAAAATTCGCCCTCTTCATTTTGTTAATAAATAATTGGCTAACACTTAATTAATAGGTGCACCGCATACATATCATTCATGCATTGATCATGGGTTCTGATTTTCCAATCGTATGAATCTATACAATTCTAAAGAAGAGGTTTGGTTCCAGAAGATGAGTATCGAGGTTACATTATTTGACGACATTCAATATGCAAGATATCGTGTCAAAAGCTCTTGTTTGTCTCGAAATTGAGGTTTCGGAGTTACGATCGTCTCGGATGGATATTGATTACAATTTGATGTGTTCTGTCGAATACTTGAGCCGAATTGATTATATGGCCAGCGAGTTTGGAAGTGTGCGTATCGGCTTATCGATCCGCGCGATTCATCGAGAAAATCAAGAGCGATCGGATAAAATGATATTTGAATGTGCGTCAAAAAGTCAACAAAAGTCAAAGTTTGACGGGTGGAATTTGGTCAAAATTATTGTCAAAAGTCGACATTTGCGAAAATCACGATTATTTGTTGAGAAAATCGGAAGAATCGGTGAAAATGAGGTTTCTTGCATTTTAAGTAATTTTAGACTTAGAAAAATTTTCTAAGTTTAAAGTACTTTGTTCATGGAGCCATGTTGTCGCACGTATCTTGCCGTCGTGGTCGAGAAGTGTGAATTGATAGCCGTTGGAAAGAGCATATTTCGTACTCCGACTTTGTCCTTGTGAAGATTTTTCCAGAAATGCCCGGATTTCGAGTTATAAAGCTCCGAAGTTTGAAATTTATAACTTTTGAAGTTTTATACTTAGTAAAATTTCGAGTGTTTTTAATGTGTTCAAGTGCTCGACTTCGGAGGTATTTTACACGTGTTTCGAGGCGTCGATTCGAGCCGAGTTCAAAATAAAATTTGTTCATTTAGCGGCGATCTACAACTTTGTTGAAGAAATCGAATTCATTCGGGAAACGGATCAAAAGTTACGGAGCTCGGAAGTTGCGGTTTATCATTTCTCAAAATTCAACACTTAGAAATATTTTGAAGTGTTTGTTTCTATGCTTTTGCTGACAGCTTCAGGGTCGATTTTATCATAGTTCATGGCTCTGAATCGAAAAATGTTCAACTAAAAAGTTGTTCATTTCACGACGATCAAAATTTTTGTTGAAGAAGTCGAATTCATTCTGGACTCGGATCAGAAGTTATAAAGCTCGGAAAATAAGAACTCATTATGTTTGTAAGGTTCGAGTAGTTTTTGTGCACATGTTCAGGGCTGCTTTCGTCAATGATTCAGTCGTCGCACGAAGAAATTCCGAACATGAAAGTTTGAGTTCATAATTCTATCTACAAGTTCCGTTTAGAAACTTTTCCGTTTCGGACGTTAGAGCTAGAAGATATGGAGCACCGCAATTTGTAGTTTGAAGTTGTTAAAATGCAAGACAGCATACATATTTTTGCCATGGTTGTGGACGCATTTTATCGAACAGTTGGTGTGCGCATGTTCGGAGCTGTTTTCTCGTCGATCCGATCGCCGGACGGAAAAACTCCGAACGCGAAAGATGAAGTTTGCCGTGTCCTCTACAAGTTTCCTTTAGAAACTTTTTCGTTTCGGATGTCGGAGCTGGGAGATACGAAGTGCCGTAAGTGAAGGTTTGAAGTTGGAAATTTCCGCAAGACATGCGTCAGATTTGCCCAGCCAGCCAGGACTTTTATCGAACACTTGCGAGGCGGAGTTCAGGCGCATTTTTCTCTATGATTTAAGCCTCATTCGAATGCGTGTTTAACAACAAAGTTGTACTACCACATGTTATCTTTCAATGGCGGAGTTTGTGTTATTCGTCGAGTATCGGAAAAGTTAATGATCCGTAAAGTAGTGTACATGGATTGAGTGTTAAACTTGACACTTAAAAAAATTCAAATACTCAAGTCGGTTTGTGTCGGCATGACTTGAGCTAATTACTGGCGAGCTTGTGATCTTTTTCGTCGGGCACTCAACATCAAAGTTACTCGCCACATGCCTTCTTTCCAACGACACCGAGTTTGCGCTATTTGGTCGAGTATTGAAAGAGTTATGAGACCTTAAAGTCATGAAAAAAAGCATTCGGTAAAGTTTGCCGTTATCGCCGTTATTTTGTCAATTATGATTTCTTAACTTGGATGATTTAAAGTATGCTACAAGCATTATCTCGAAAACTTTTCAACATGAGGATTGTTCAGCCACATGCCTTCTTCAATTTTGATGTTGAGAGTTTAGTTCGAGGAGGTTACATCTCGAGTTACCATGCCTTAAAGAGGCCGGGCTGAAAGGATATGTTAATAACCATTTTTTCTTGTTTTCCACGTTTTCCATTAGTTACGGTGTTGTAACAAACACTTCCTCCCTTTTTCCTTTTCACCATTCTGTAACAAACTTCTTACACAAAAAACCATCCACAAAAAAACTAACAGTAACCATTTTTCCACTTCTTTCTCCCCATCACTTTAACCTTCACTCTCCTTTCGATTCAGTTTTTGGGCTCCCAACCATAACTAACTTCTTCTTCTTTTTTTACTGCCATTTTTCTTTCCAACAGAATTTTTTTTTCTATCTTTAACCACAAAAAACTCCATTTTCCTCTAACAACTCACCACTGTAATTATCTTCTCACTGACACCACCACCGAACACAGTTTCCTCACGCACCAACTCTCTTTCTTTTCTTCACACTGAGACCCTCTTTCTTTTCTGTTATTCCACTGTAACGACTCCTTTCACTCCCTCTCTTCCATCTTCACTGTGACGCAAACAGAACACTCCACCATTTTCTCACTCTTAACCTCGTTCAAGACTGCCACTAGAGGTCAAGAATTCGTCATCTTCGTTTTTGATATCAAGATCTGTGAGTTTTTACGGACGGCATCGTAGAACCTGTAACAACCATGAACTTATCTCTCTCAAACGAACTCTCTCACTTTTGATAGCGGCTGGGATTCTTTTGGCTAACAACATAACGAACCTCAAACCGAAATGCTCTCACTCTTTCGCTGACAGTGAATAGAATCGCTTCCTGATTTCCTTCTCCACTCCCGTCATCATCGCCGTGAGATAACGCATGGAGTTTGTATCTGCAACTTCCGTCATGCTTCAAGGTTAGCTCCGCCGCGGAATCGGTTTGGTTTTCGGTCGAAGATTCAGTCGCTACTGAGTTTATTTCTCAGTCACCAAGATCCTCAAGCTCTCAATCTGTAACACTAAGCCGCAGGATTCACGACGAATTGTAGAGATTTCTGAAGGTTCTTCCGTAATTGTGAAGCTTCAACAGGATGGGAGTCTAGCAATTTCGATTTCAAATTCGTAGCGAGTGGTCTAAATCGATTCCGATAGCGTAAGGTTGATGAGTTTCCATGGAGATTTTCTCTTTCCGGCCGCTAGTATCGCCGGAGAAGACGTCCGAAAGTCCCTGTTCCGGCGGCTCCTCCCAGCCCTACGCGTGTCTCTATTCTACTAGCTCATGGTAATTTCATATTAACTAATCATATGCCAACACGTGTTTTTTTTAAAAAAAATTTAATTAAGAAAATCTGATGGTTTAATTATGTTTGCCCAATTGATGAATGTTATGATACACATAAATTAAACGTGACATGATAATAAACGTGACATTTAAATTATTAAATCTCAATAATGAAAATATAATAATAATGTTTTGGACAAATTTGGACTTAGGCAAAAACGCGAAGGGCTTAGTATATTCGAATGGGCCATGAAATTCGTGATGCACTTTTTGATCCGGTTTATATTATAACATAGTTTAGTTCAAACGAAATTAGTGCCCCCAGTTTCATACTTTTACACAATATTAACGCCTAATCAATTTTGATTTCGATTTCGATTATTTGAATTATAAAAAAATACATAGAAAACATATTCGACATTTTAGATATTAGAATATTTTGATATTTTTATAATATTTTGCATTTAATTTCAATTAATTCTAATTGTTTTAAATAATACATTTAGATGTTTTTTATATAATTGATTTAGGAATATAATGTCATTTCTTCTTTAGAAATTCTAAGATATTTTTATATCATTCAATTATAGTCGAAAGTATATGTTATCTTAGTGTTGTAAGTAAAGTTTCGAATTAATTTTGATATTCCGATTTCATTGTAAATAACCATTTTCTCGCTTTATTTAAAAGCCGCATTCTTTGTTTACGATATTACATTTTGTATGCGTGCAGCGGAGCGTTATACCATTGATTGAGATTTATAAAATCCATTGATCTGATGGTACACATGTGTGTGTATTCTGTATCTGTCTGTTTGATTTTTACCATCTTTTGCAGGTTATCTGATTGATTTTGGATGTATAGAATCCACACCTGTTGCTCGTACACTTGTGTGTGCCCCTTACATCGTATTATCGGATATTTTATGCGGGTTTATTGGATATCGTCGAGTGTGTATAGACACACATTCTTGACCGTGCATCTACGCATCCTTTATCTGTATTGTCGGATTATGATCTTATACGGTGTATTTGCTTGATGTGTATGACATACACGCTTTTGTGCTTCATACTTCTCACGGATTTCTTATTGCGTACATGACGCTTGAAGTTTTACGGGTATTGCTTAGCTTGCGTGCTCTTGGTTTAATATCCGTCGGGTATTTATTTTACTTTATTTACCGCATTTCTTTTTGCTTTTCTAGAGGCATGAGAAGTAGGATTTTCTTTCCTTGCCATGAGAAGTAGGAATAGAGATGCATGAAGGCTTCCGTGGTTGGAGCATGTTCGGGAACCCCTGGTTTATTTAAAGACCCGTTTAGGGCAATTACATTTGCTAATTGTGTTTGGTTTGTTTTAAATCCTCCATCGCATAGGGAGGTAATTCTCGATAGTGTTTACATTTGTGCTTGCATAGGTCGAGTGGTTAGGACGCCCGTGGTACCACTAAGCAAAGTCCCGCTTTTATATTTCCTGTCATCGAGTCAGCGATATATGGGCAAGTCGGTAGGGTCCGTAACCAACCCCGTTCTAGTCCGTGTCGGCACTGTCGTGTTGCTTTCCTTTATCGAGTCAATAATAAAAGTGGCAAGAGTTCCCTATTCTGACTCTCCACGCTTTCCCGGGGTTCGCATTTATTGCAGAACTCGCATCATTCGCTCAACAGGAATTGGATGTGTCGGCTCCTGGTTGACTCACGGTATGCTCGTTACTGTCGAGGCTATGGGACTTCCTCCTCTTCCTGCGCTTGTGTGCCATTTGTTTGTTTGCATTGCATTGTTTGTGTGCTTCTGTCAAAGCACTTGTTTGCTTCATCCCTTTTGTCGTCTTCGACTCTACTTTAGTTAGTGATTCGAGATGGACATAGACTTAGGTTGTAAACATTTTCCCTCCTGTTTGTCATCTTCGACTCCATTCTAGCTGGTGATTCGAGATAGACATAGATCTAGGTGGTAAACCTTTGCCATGTTCTTTTAGGATTCTCTCGACTCTATCTTAGGTAGTGATTCGAGTTAGACCTTAGGATGTAATCCATGCATGATGACATTAGGGATAGCATTAGATAGTCTCCCTTGTCGTTTTCCAGCTTCTTTTTGCATTCATGCATTTAATAAAACTAAAAATTGTTTTCTTTTTCTTTTGCAAATTAAAACACTTAATAATGGTTCAAACTCCTTTTTCAAGGTAAAAACAACCAACCAAATGCAAACTTTTTTTTGCCTACGGGTTTTCTTTTCTTTTGTGTTTTAAATTATTTTTCATAATTAAAAAACACATAACCCACCAAAACATGTGAGCCGAACTACGGCGCTCTGACTTTCCCATTGCACGCGGGAATACGTAGGCATCTTGTCACGGGGCTCGATCGAGCGAACTTTGTAAATACTTCCTTCTTTTCCCCGTGTTTTCTTTATTTTCTTTTCTTTCACATGCATTCTCTTTTAGCATACAGATATAGCAATTAAATAGTAAATAGATATAAACACACCCATTAGACAGAAAATAGAAGTGGATATCGTAGAGTACCACGGGCGTGTGGGGTGCTAATATCTTCCCTTCGCGTAATAGATTCCCTTACCCTATCTCTCGGTTGCAAGACCGTGCCTTATCCCTTTTAGGTTTTCGCGATGCGTTCACCTTTCTCCTTTTGCGAGATAAAAAACGTTCGATGGCGACTTCATTGATATAGTTATCGGATGATGTTCAGCCGGTTGTTTCAGCGGAATGTAAAGCGGGAATGTAAAGGTGCGGAAAGTAAAACCTACGCTATTACATGGCTTTGGGGCAGATACATAATTTAAAAATGCGGAAAATAAAGTCCTAATTAAAACTATTACATCCCATGGACAATTACATTATTGAAAAAATAAAATAAAAAAAACGGGAGAATCGTCTGAATCGGACTAACCTGTGAAACAAACGAGAAATCGGAAAATATGATGAAATCGAAATAAGAGAAAATGTTAGAAAAAATGCAATTTTTTATATGAGAAAATTAATATATGCTGGAAATAGTATAAATATATTAAAATAATTTTTTTGGGATTTTTTAGATGCATTTTAGTAATTTAAAATGAATTAAAAGTGACTTAAATGCTAAATTACAAATAAAAATAAATATGCATGCAAAAAGACATTTTTTAATTTATAAAATTAAATAAAGATTTTTATGAAAATAATGCAAAAAGAATAAATGTTTTTGGTAATTTTTAAATGCAGAATAAAAATATGTAAAGAAATTAAAATAACATGGAAAATATTAAAAAATAAGAAAATATGGAAAAGTTTGCAAGTTTGGAAAAGAAAAAGAAGAACCGGTCCCAGGCTGGATCGAACTCATGACCTCCTGGAGAATCTCTTCAAAACAATGCCTTAACCACTGGGCCAGCGTGCTCTTTGTGTTGGAAAAGCTGGAAACATTTGAATATAAGCGCTCACGTGTCATGGATTGGTTTGAAAAACAAGTCAACACGCGTGGACTCCAGTCAGCATGGATGGACGAATCAGAAAGCCCAGAAACGCCACGCAACCCTCTCGCCGGTCTTCGCCTGAGTCAGCGCCGGAGCTAGGGCTCCGGTCATCTTCTCCGGCTAGCCTGAAATTGAAACAAGAAAAACACGAGGAATAAATAGGAAAGGGGGACCCTACCCCCCTAAATCGACCCTCCTGAATCCAATGGTGGCATCGGTTTTGGCTGAATCGGCCTGTACAGGCCGGTTCGAAGAAGACAGTTCAAAAACCCTAACTATGGCAAATCCTTATTTCCACGTGCAAGCTTCGAAACGATTACCCAGATCAACTATATGGAACCTCATGAACACATTAGAATGGTTAGAATCAATTAAAACACACGGATATTAAAAATGCGAAATCAAAAAGTTTTGAATATGAATGAATGTATATAGCTCGATCCAGGCAGTTTCAGTCATGAATAATAATGCATACTCACTCTAAATTACCTCAGGAACACGTTTGGATGGCTGGAAGTGATTGAGAAAGGCTGGAAAATAAAATTCGAATTTCAAGTTTCTTGGAAAAATTTTGCAAGAGTTTTGGATAGTTTTAGGGTTAGGGTCTCCGTGTAGGGTTTGTACACAATGCTAGCAATTTATAGAAGAGATTGGAAGAGAAAAAACAAGGAAAAAAGATTGGAAATTGAATGTGCAAATATTTTCCAATAAATAAAATCAAATTTCCTTTAAAACTTGATTTTTTCTTTCCATGTGCATGAGTCACGAATTTGGCAAGAGTGGTGGGCTTTCTTGGTCATTAAGAAAGATATAAATCCAACTTATTTGAAAGAGAAACTTAATTTTCATATTTTACATAATTTATTTTTGAATTAAATGTTATAAAATTCAAATATAAATCACAAAAATAGAAAATTACCAATGCCAAGCATTTATGGGTCAAGAATAACATCATGAACAAGTTTGGATCAAAAGATTATAGGCCCATTTGGAAAATTTTGCATTTTGACCAAAATGTCCTTTTGTGCAATTGTCCAAAATTGCCCAACTTCTGGACAGTGTATCTTGCTCAATTTTCCACATTTTTGAGTGTTCTTGGACTTTTTGGAAAGCTCTAAGAGTCCTCTAAACAATGTATTTGGTCTCATATCAATTGGAGTTACCATGCTCAATATATCTTCAAATCAAAAAGTTGACTTTTTGTTGACTTTGAAAATGACCTATAATGTTTTGAGCTATACCTCTCAAATGAAGCATTTTGGACATTCTTGTGAGACATGAAGTTGTAGAGAATGAATTTCCTTCAAAATGAGCTTTGGTGGGAAAATTTAGAAAGTATGAGAAAGTTATGATCGGTCAAAGTTCGTTGACTTTTCACCTAGAAACCCTAATTTAGAAAGTTTGACTTTTGAGCAAATCTTGAGTTTTCTTGATGAATCATGATCAACCCTTGATCAAATGATGAATGTAACTTCAAAATGAGGATGTTGACCAAAAATATGAAGTTTGTTGTATGTTGACCACGATTGACTTTTTGTCAATCTGTGATTTTCACCATCCGAGCAATTATGAGGAAACTTGACTTGTGAAGCTTGAAACTTGACATGGAGAATCTTTGAAACATATGAGGAAGCATGAAGACCATTGGAGATGTTGGAAATCCATCTTGACTTGGGAGATACCAAACCCTAGTTTGGGTTGATTGTCTAGGAGAGAGTTTGTCTGATCAACTCTTGAGGAATCCTTGAGCATAGATGTATGAAATCTTTTGAGAAGATGGAGGGCAAATTTTGGGGTATGACAGCTGCCCCTGTTCAATCTTCTTGTACTGGAGGGTTAGATTGACATGCTTGTCTTCGTGACCAAGGTAGAAGATGATTGAACACTCAATACACTGAAAATTTGCACTCGCTATTGGTGACGATGCGGAATGGGCTTACAGATGCCATTTGGAGAAGTTGGAGACTTCGCTGGGGAACGAGTCGTACGCTAGACTCGAGGTTGTTAATAGGAGAGCTGATGGAGATGGGCTTAAGATGCCATCTAGAAAGGTCGATGTTGGGGAGTGAGTCGTATGTTAGACTCTGCGTTCATGTTTTTTTGAATGAAGTTATTGGTTTGCATTGATTTTTAACCATATATGCAGCATTCTGAAAGTGAAGCACGGTTGATAAGTAGTCGGAGATGGGCTTAAGATGCCATCCAAGGCAACTGAGTCGTACGCTAGACTCGTTCTTTGTTGATAATAAGGAATCGAATAAATCTTCGTGTTGATTACTCGAGGAGATTGTAGTTGGCAAAAATGTGGATAGCTTCCTGTTGTGCATCGGTGTTGATCCATTGCACATTATCGGAGGATAACCGAGGTGGTCTTCGGATAGTTTTCCGTCGATTCGGGCTTAATCTCGACCCGATCGTCGGAGGACAACCAGGGCGGTCTTTCGATAGTTTTCCCGTCGATTCGGGGCTTAATCCTGGACCTGTTTGCGTCAGAAGTGACTGTTATCTGTTTTGGAAAAAACAAGAGAAACTTTGATAGAATAGTCGTTAGTTTTATGCAAAGTATGATGCATGACAGTGTATATGAATGACGTATGCATGAATTATGACTTTATGAGAAATGTATGGATGATAGATGTTGTGATATTTCAAAACATATCCATCTTGAAGAAGATGCGGATATTCTGTTTGAAGATTTCTGACTTCTGCTTGGGGAATTGTGTAGGTGAGAACCCGCTTTTGAAGGAGAAGAAAGATATCCTGGATTCCTCCGATGCACTATCTGACCAAGTCTTGGGCCTAGATATTGTTGAGGAAGGTAGAGATTTGAGAAGCTCGTTGTTGGAGATCTCATAGACCCTGCTGAGGAGAATCTGGAAGGCGATCTGTTGGGGACCTTGTATGTAGATCCTGCTGAGGAAATTTAAGAGGCGCTCTACTGGGGATTCTGAGTGTAGATCTCGCTGGAGAGCATTTGATAGTTCTTTGGAGACCGGCTAGAAGAGTCTGGAGTCATTGTAATCTCGGCGGGGAATAAAGGTGTATGTTTCCTCCGATGCACTATCTGACCAAGTCTTGTGTCTGGATACCGCTGCTGGGAGAAGGGGGAGGATTGAGAAATATCCGCTGGGGATGAAGTGTTACTGCTTGGAGACTGATGTAACGTTGCTCGGTTGAGTGGAATCACTGCTTGTGGATTAACATATACTCCGCTGGGGAAGGTGTGTTGTGAGTGACACCTTTATGCTCTGGGGAACTATTTGGTGACTTTCGTCATCCCATTCACGGAACTGTAGTAAGTACCTTTGCATGTTCACTTTTCGTATGTTTGCAAAGAGATTTTTACTGTCGAGTGCGTATAATCATTCAAAGCAAACGTTGGACTTATTGCAAATAACAACAGCAGAAATTGTAAAGAGAAAGAAGTTTGCGTTTATTTGAAAGGTGGCGTATGGCCAAGTAGTTTGTACACAAGAAAGGTAAAAAGCTATGCGGAAACAATCTCGTTAAGTTCCAACTATGCTAGTACTCATATATTTCGACTATCTCATCTCCTTGCTGTCGATGAAAGTGGTGGTGATCTTCCATTTGAATCTTGAATCTTGATAGTAGTCCAGGCGGTGATCCGAAGAGACATAGTGCGCTTAAATCCCTAACTTTTGCCTAGACCGCCCTTCGGTTTTCGGTCTGGGATACCCTTTGCCCAAGCCGCCTTTTCGGGTTTTCGACTTGCCGGGTGTACATTTTTGTATATATCCTTAACTTTTGCGAACCTTTTGGTTCGCCAGATGCCCTTATTTTTGCCTAGGCGATCGACCTAGCGGGTCTCTTTATGCGTAGTATTTTTGACTATGTCTGTTCACGGGGTGTGGGAAGTCTTCGCCATCCATGGTGCTAAGTATCATAGCTCCGGAAAAATCTTCTTGACTACAAATGGTCCCTCATAGGTGGGAGTCCATTTGCCCTCGGATCACCTTGTGGAAGAATGATGCGTTTGACTACTAGATCACCGACTTGGTAGACTCGGTGCTTGACCTTCTTGTTAAATGCTCCGATCATTCGTTCGATAAATCATCCATGGCGGATGGACGAGTCGTTCTCATCAATCAAATTAATCTGGTCAAGCCGAGTGCGGACCCAATCGTCCTTCTAACTCGCCTCCCGGAGGACTCGGTTGAGGGTATCCGAACCTCGATGGGTAAGACGGATTCCATACCGTAGACAAGAAGAAGGGGTTGCCCTGTTGATGTTTGTAGTGCGATAGCCATGAAGAGCAAATGGTAACATCTCATGCCAATCTTTGTAAGTCATCATCTTACATATAATCTTCTTGATGTTTTTGTTGGCGGCTTCCATGCCCATTCATCTTAGGCCGATATGGAGAAGAATTGTGATGCTTGATCTTGAACTGCGTGCCGAGTTCGGTGATCATCTTATTGTTGAGATTGGAGCCATTTTAATCTGATTGTAACCGGAGAAACCATCCATGAAGGAGAAAACCTTGTGCTGAGCGGTGTTGTCAACCAGAACATCAATGTGAGGGAGCGGAAAATCGTCTTTCGGACTCGCTTTGTTCAGATCTCTGTAATCCACACACATTCGTACCTTACCATCCTTCTTAGGCACGGGTACCACATTAGCAACCCAGGGGATAAGATGACTAAGAAACCATTGAGCGCTTCATAACTCGGCTTTGATTTTCTCGACATCTCGGGACGCATCGCAGACCTACCTTTCCTTTGGGAGAAAACCTTCTTTTCGGCAATCGATGAACCACAATATCAATGTCTAAACCCGCATGTCTTCGTATGACCAAGCAAAACCTCAATATAGTCTCGTAGCATCGAACCAACCTTTCTTTAACACTGCTTCTCAAGACCCGCTCCTATCTTGATCTCTTTTCTCTTCGTCAAGACCCAATTCACAACCTCGACTTGCTCTTCGTGTGGCTGTATAACTCGCTCTTCCTGTTGTAGCAATCTGGCAAGTTCTCCTGGCACTTCACAATCTTCCTAACTTTCGTCTTCGGCTTGGTAGATCGGATTATCGAAGTCATATTTAGCACTAGCATAGTATATTAGATTCGGAGTGATTCTGCGGTGTACCACGTGGGTGTATGTAAGAACACATAGCTTTTTGAAGGGGTGATAAAGTAAAAGAAAGAAAACAAACAATTGAATGCAAAAGTCCAACGAATTTATTGAATGAAAATACGCAAACAACAAATAATAACCCTCGCAAACGAGCCATGATGCCCCGGGCAAGGCACTAGGCTTTCAAAGTTTATTGTTCAAAACATAAAGAGATACGAAAAGCAAAACAAGAGCAATTACTCCGACTAAAGGAGATTGGTATGACGTCTTGATCTTCCAATTCTTGAGCTCATTGTATGGAGTTGGGAAGATCCACTTGCTGATGTCGAAGTCATTGTCGTCGTCTTCTATAGCATGGATTCCACTCGACGATGCGGAAAGGAAGTTGGCGGCGCGTTCGTATCATCTTGACCCTTGATGGTGAAGCCTAAACCAGTCTTGTCAAATTTGAAAGGAAGATCGGGAGCTGACCCCAAATAGTACTCTTTCCTTCAACAACAGAGCATCTTTCAATGAGGCCATCCTAGGCGGAACTTTAGCATCTTCAGGGTGTTGGAGAGTCAGCATGACTGGAATTGTTTCAAAAGCTTGACAGGTTTCAAAGAATTCACCCTCCATCTCGAGTATCGAAATGACCGGAGATGGTGACCATATACTCTTCTTCACCACAAACTGTAACAACCTTCCCTTTCACCGGGTACTTGATTTCGATGCAAAGTAGAAGTAGCCCCATGTATCCAAGCGTCCAAGTAGGCAAGAGTAAGCGGACGAATGTCCATGACAAAGAAAGTAGAGTCAAAAGTCGGGAACCGACTTTAGTGAGGAGCTCTCCAAGTCTTGCGCTTAGAACCATCAAAAGCCCTCACAATAATGTCACTGGGTCTCGAACCAACCCTTCGACATCAAGCCGATCAAAAGCAGTCTTGGTAGGATATTCGAGGCGAACCGGTATCAACCAAAACATGAGACGGTAGTACCCTTGCATTCAACGAGATGTGCAAGGCTTTATTGTGTTTCTTTCGGAAGGAGTCAAATCGACATCGAGAAGCCTAGGCCGTTGTTGGCAGCCAGGCTAGCAATACAAACTTCAAACGATCGGTGGTAGTGTCTTGCGGCACATGAGCATTCTTGAAACTTCACCAAGGCGTTAGCATGAGCCTCGAGCACAAGAGCGAGCAAGCATGGAGATCTTGGACTGAGTCCCCCATGCTCCACAACATTGTAGTCACTCTTCTTGATAATCTTGAAATTTCCTCCATTTCTTGTTTGGAGGTGTCTTGATAACTTCCTTTGGTACTCGGTTGAGCGGGATGAGTTACCGGTTCTTTCCCTCTAGCGGGGATATTGGTTGAGTAGACGGAGGCGAGCTGGAGTCGCAGTGTCTTTGGAGGAGATCTGGAGAGAATACCCTTCGGTTGGTCACGGATCGGTGATGTTGTCAATGTCGAATAGAAACTTCAGATAAGATCTTCAATAGTCGGAGGGTCTTGCTTGATGCCATGATAGTAAACCTCGGATCCATAATTCCAAGGGATAGCCTTGTCGGAGGAATATGGGCCGGTCTTGGAGAAGTGATGACTCTAGGCACAGGATCGCAGAGGAAATCCTTATTGTGTTGACATCAAGCATAGTCTTACGGGAAATCGTCACCCCATCCGGTCGCCTTAACATCTTCAATAGGAATCTTGTAGCTATCAGGGACAGTGTACTTCACCATGTAATCATACTTTCCACTTGGCTGCCCCAAGGTATCCCACACAGATGGTACAGTTTCGTTCACATTGTCAATCTTCAATTTAGACATTTCTTCACACAACTTCTGCACAGGTGGTTTCAGAAATAGTATCTCACGGTTGTCCATCATGCACTGAACACGTCTTCTCAACCAAGCACATCCATCAGGTGCAGATGGGCACCAACGACAGTTTTCTGGACATCCTGGATTGACACCGGCTTGCAACAAATTCTTCTTAATAGTCATCAGAGGAATGGTCAAGTCATCTATGTTGAAAACATAAGTATCATCCCCAACAACATTGGAACTCTTGTCATGGTTAGGCATAGGCGCATTGATCACATTCGGAGTCTCAACAGGAGGATCAAATTCAATCTGCTTAGCTTCAATCATATCTTGAATCTTGTTCTTCAGAGCCCAACAATTGTCAGTGTCGTGCCCTGGGCTATCGGAATGGTAAGCACACTTAGCATTAGGATTGTACTTCGGAGAGGAAGTGTTGGCATTCTGAGGAGGATCCCTCAAGGTTATCAGCTCTGCGTTCAACATGTGTTGCAAGGCTTGCGACAAAGGCATGTTGATTTTTAATGCCTTGGGCGCGTTACGGCTACGCGCGTTGTCTGAGGTTGTCTTGATGTAGGATTGAGATCACAACTGCCCCACAGATTGAGCGGTCGGACTTGGCTCGGCTTTTCTGACCATACACAGCATTGGCTTCTTTCTTACCACCAAAAGATCTCTTCGCAGCATTTGAAGATGACTCTACATGGATCTTTCCACTCTTGATACCAGCTTCAATGCGCTCGCTTGTCAATATCAGCTCGGTGAATCCGGATGAAGAATTTCCAATCAGATGATTGAAGAACGGGCCTGTCAGTGTTCCCATGAACATATCAACCAACTCCCTATTGGACAAGGGTGGTTGAACTCTGATAGATCCCTCCACTACGAGCATACTCCTTGAACTTCTCGTCACGACCCATAGACATGCTTTGTAGTTGCATGCGAGTGGGTGTCAATTCACATTGTACTCATCTTGCTGTAGAAGGCATCACCAAGTCACTCCAAGTACGGATACGGTCATTCTCTAGTGATAGTACCATTCCAAGCGGGTTCGGACAAACTCTCTTGAAAATAGTGCATCCACAACTTTCATCATCGTGTGGGGATTGATCTTACGGACATAGGACTTCAAATGACTTGGGCAAAACATGCCATCATATTTGGCAAAACAGAACTTTGAACTTGGGAGGAATCACAACACCAGAACAGACTCGGATCATCAAAATTCAGCCGGACATCTTCAAGTTTTCCACAGCATTCAGACGGTCTTCGAGTTGTTTGTACTTGTCATCTTCATCAGAGTGTTGGCTATAATCAGAGTGATCCTCTCCTCCTTTCTTTGGCTCACGCTGATCACCTTCATCACCCTTGGTACTCCCCTCGGTATAGACACTTCCTTCAGAGAGCTCGATCCGACTGACCACTTTTGGACCACCTTTGAAACGTCTACCCATGTTGAGGAGACCAACAACCCTCTTCTTCTTGTTGATGAGCTTCTTCAAATCTTCTTGGCCTTGGACCAAGTTGGTGAACATCTCTCCGAGCATTCGAGCAGGATCTTTGTGATCTGTTCAAGAGCCATTTCTGCTAAAATAAATAGCGAGCAAATGAGAAAACCAATCTCCAATGTACCTGTGATGCAATGTTTATGCTATGTTTATGCGAATGCAATGCAATGTTTTCAAGGACCTAAGAGATTTAAATTTGTTAAACAAGCAATGAACAAACATTTATTAGTACTCTCTTTATTATTCTCTTTTTTTTCTTTTTTCTTTTTAAGTACAAGGGATAGTTCGAAATAATAAAAGAAAACAAAAACATCCTAAAGCTCTAAGTCTCCCATGGGCGCTTCCTCTTGGTGCCGATGTAGGCATTGATGCTTCGCTCCTCATGAAGTAGCTTTGTCAACTCTAACACTTTCTTCTCGCTTGCATAGCACTGAGCTTCAAAGGTATCCCTCTCCTCTTTAAGCTGAATCCAGGATCTCTTCAAGTCTTCGAAATCAGTAGGCATGTCAGGATGGAGAACAACATAGGGTACGTCACCTATAGCAACAGGTTCCATAATTACGGGTAAAACAGGCGTGAATGGCATCATGAGGTTTTGAGCTCGAGCTCGCACCCATCTGAGGTAAGGTTCCCAAGGAATGGAGTTTGGGTGCCCCAAAGTCTTGGTATCAGTCTTCTTTACCATGCCCTAAGCATGTATAAACCTTCGTCGGTAATTCTGGAGATCGTGATTGTAATCGAACACAATATCTTGGAGAAGCATATCATGTGGACCATCTCTTCGGGCAAAACCAAACTGACGTAGAGCTAGAGAAGGGTTGTAAGTAATATCTCCCCTTATACCAAGGAGTGGTACATTAGGGAATTCTCCACAACGCTCAATGAATGTGAAGTCCTTTTGAGAGAAAAGATTCCAACGGATTTCGGAATGAGAGAGTGACATCAATCTTTGAGACCATCTCAACCTTTGTTCATTCTTCAAAACTGATGGAGGAAGGTGCGAAATAAACCACCTTGAAAGTAACGGTATACAACACATGAGAGTTCCTTGTCGCTTAGTAGTACGAGTGTGGAGAGAATGCAGGATGTCTCCAAGTAAAGTAGGCACTGGATTGCGGGTAAGAAACAACTTGATGGCATTAACATCTATGAATTGATCCGAGTTAGGAAATAGAACCAAACCATAAATTAGCAAGGCCACAATGTTCTCAAATGCATGGAAACTCATAACTTTGAGGAATTCTCGGGCTTTCTTGATTAAGAACTTGGAAAGTAAACCCTTAACTCCACTTCTAGTTTCCCAATTGGCTTCAATGTCTGAGCGCTTAAGGTGTAAGGCTGATGCAATGTCTTCGTACTTAGGAACCTTTTCTAAACCGGTGAATGGCATTTGATCAAGAACAGGTACCCCAAGTAGCTTAGAGAACTCTTCCAAGGTAGGAACCAACTGATAATCTGGGAATGTAAAGCAATGGTGTTTCGGATCAAAGAATGGGACATGCATCATATCTTCTTCAAAACCGGAGATAACCAAATCAAGTAGATAACCATGTCTTTTGATGAACTGAGCATGGTCGGGAATTTCTGAAACCAATTCTTTGAGTTGAGAAGGGATACCCATGAAGTTGATTCGGATAGTCTTTCTAGAAGCCATAATCCCTACAAAACAGAGCAAAGATAAATCCCTAGGTCCTTGAAATAGTTAGAAATGATATGCAATGTGAATGATGTCATGATGTCATGTTTAGCACACACAAACAATTCACACAATGAGTCTTAGGGTTAAGGCTTGCATGAGGTATAGGTGATTACCCTACCAAAAGTTTGAGTTGGTTCATCCTGTCCTATAATAGTAACCGGGTTCTAGGAATCTCATATCATAGATCTTTCTCGTAGGCGCTTATTTCAATACGACGGCCAAGTGGTCGATCGAAAATGTCCCAAAAGTCTAATCTCAATGAGCGTAGCATCGAGTATCAACCAACCTCGGTCTACACCAAAGCCGGCCATCTCACTACCTTCTAATGGCCAAGATGGGTCAATTAAGGTTCTAAAAGTTTAGTTAGCGCTTGATGACACCACGCAGAAGCCAAATACTATCTTCAACTTGGGAATGAAGAGTATCGGGACAACCAAAGTGTCACGCTAACGTAGCCATCATGTTGACCGCGTAGTTATACGTCTAGCGGTCGCGATGATCTAATGCCACTTACCTAAAAGGAAACCCGAATCCGGGTGTAGGATCCCCCAACAATATAATACCCAAGCAACCCTTAAAGATAAAGCATACAAGTCAAACAAAAAGCATTAAAGGTTATCTAGAAATCCCTAAGGCAATTCTCTCTTTAGGGTGTTCCCCAGCAGAGTCGCCAGTTCTGTGATACGGTGAACTGACTTTGTAGGATTTTTGTATCCAAATGTGCGGATAGCAAGAGTCGCCACCGACTTTTATTTTTATCCAATTAAGGGAAGGTAAAAGTAATGAAAAAAGACCTTCGTTAGATTCTCGAGTTCGGAGAATGGTTATGAAAAGGGAAGGTATTAGCACCCCTTTCCATCCGTAGTTATCTACGGGCTCTTAGTTGCTCTAGATCACTTTTAAAATTGCTTTCTTGTGTGTTTGACAAAAATGTTTTGAAAAGGCATTTCGCTTTGACTTTGCAATGACTCATGTAGGAGTGTATACAAAGTGTTCGGAAATGTTTAGTTTTGAAAAGAATTTGAACTTTGAAAAAAGTGTGTGGTGTGAAAAGCATTTGATAGAGCAAGCAACTAAGAGACTTATTTACCCACTCAGAATTGGTCGTTTTTGTACTTCTACATTCCTTTAGAATAGCGCTAGCCATACCATTAGTTAGTAGGTAGCTCCATTCGTTGGATGTAAACGGGACATTCGAAGGGACATCGGATGGTCATAGAAGGCAACTTGTAGGAAGTATCCTAGCACATTCGAAGGGACTATCATCATTTTTCGTAGGCGACAATCGAGGGTCAAGATCATGTATTCGGAGGCGACATCGTGGGTCTTATGATCTTTGTATCGAAGGGACTATGATGATTTGTTTGGAAGGCGGTGCTAGAATACCTCTACGTTCGAGGGACATGACCATTTTGAAATCGAAAGGCATCGAGAGAGAATTACCCTAAGGGGTGCGTGTGTGATAGAAGTGTGTTGAATTCAGAATATATTATCTTGAAGATTAGTGTGAGCTATGTCCAATCATTATCTTGCCATGCACGCCTAATTACTAGCAATTGATAAGGGTGCGGAAAGTAAAATGCGGAATGTAAAGCGGGAATGTAAAGGTGCGGAAAGTAAAACCTACGCTATTACATGGCTTTGGGGCAGATACATAATTTAAAAATGCGGAAAATAAAGTCCTAATTAAAACTATTACATCCCATGGACAATTACATTATTGAAAAAATAAAATAAAAAAAACGGGAGAATCGTCTGAATCGGATTAACCTGTGAAACAAACGAGAAATCGGAAAATATGATGAAATCGAAATAAGAGAAAATGTTAGAAAAAATGCAATTTTTTATATGAGAAAATTAATATATGCTGGAAATAGTATAAATATATTAAAATAATTTTTTTGGGATTTTTTAGATGCATTTTAGTAATTTAAAATGAATTAAAAGTGACTTAAATGCTAAATTACAAATAAAAATAAATATGCATGCAAAAAGACATTTTTTAATTTATAAAATTAAATAAAGATTTTTATGAAAATAATGCAAAAAGAATAAATGTTTTTGGTAATTTTTAAATGCAGAATAAAAATATGTAAAGAAATTAAAATAACATGGAAAATATTAAAAAATAAGAAAATATGGAAAAGTTTGCAAGTTTGGAAAAGAAAAAGAAGAACCGGTCCCAGGCTGGATCGAACTCATGACCTCCTGGAGAATCTCTTCAAAACAATGCCTTAACCACTGGGCCAGCGTGCTCTTTGTGTTGGAAAAGCTGGAAACATTTGAATATAAGCGCTCACGTGTCATGGATTGGTTTGAAAAACAAGTCAACACGCGTGGACTCCAGTCAGCATGGATGGACGAATCAGAAAGCCCAGAAACGCCACGCAACCCTCTCGCCGGTCTTCGCCTGAGTCAGCGCCGGAGCTAGGGCTCCGGTCATCTTCTCCGGCTAGCCTGAAATTGAAACAAGAAAAACACGAGGAATAAATAGGAAAGGGGGACCCTACCCCCCTAAATCGACCCTCCTGAATCCAATGGTGGCATCGGTTTTGGCTGAATCGGCCTGTACAGGCCGGTTCGAAGAAGACAGTTCAAAAACCCTAACTATGGCAAATCCTTATTTCCACGTGCAAGCTTCGAAACGATTACCCAGATCAACTATATGGAACCTCATGAACACATTAGAATGGTTAGAATCAATTAAAACACACGGATATTAAAAATGCGAAATCAAAAAGTTTTGAATATGAATGAATGTATATAGCTCGATCCAGGCAGTTTCAGTCATGAATAATAATGCATACTCACTCTAAATTACCTCAGGAACACGTTTGGATGGCTGGAAGTGATTGAGAAAGGCTGGAAAATAAAATTCGAATTTCAAGTTTCTTGGAAAAATTTTGCAAGAGTTTTGGATAGTTTTAGGGTTAGGGTCTCCGTGTAGGGTTTGTACACAATGCTAGCAATTTATAGAAGAGATTGGAAGAGAAAAAACAAGGAAAAAAGATTGGAAATTGAATGTGCAAATATTTTCCAATAAATAAAATCAAATTTCCTTTAAAACTTGATTTTTTTCTTTCCATGTGCATGAGTCACGAATTTGGCAAGAGTGGTGGGCTTTCTTGGTCATTAAGAAAGATATAAATCCAACTTATTTGAAAGAGAAACTTAATTTTCATATTTTACATAATTTATTTTTGAATTAAATGTTATAAAATTCAAATATAAATCACAAAAATAGAAAATTACCAATGCCAAGCATTTATGGGTCAAGAATAACATCATGAACAAGTTTGGATCAAAAGATTATAGGCCCATTTGGAAAATTTTGCATTTTGACCAAAATGTCCTTTTGTGCAATTGTCCAAAATTGCCCAACTTCTGGACAGTGTATCTTGCTCAATTTTCTACATTTTTGAGTGTTCTTGGACTTTTTGGAAAGCTCTAAGAGTCCTCTAAACAATGTATTTGGTCTCATATCAATTGGAGTTACCATGCTCAATATATCTTCAAATCAAAAAGTTGACTTTTTGTTGACTTTGAAAATGACCTGTAATGTTTTGAGCTATACCTCTCAAATGAAGCATTTTTTGGACATTCTTGTGAGACATGAAGTTGTAGAGAATTGAATTTCCTTCAAAATGAGCTTTGGTGGGAAAATTTCTGAGAAAGTATGAGAAAGTTATGATCAGTCAAAGTTCAGTTGACTTTTCACCTAGAAACCCTAATTTAGAAAGTTTGACTTTTGAGCAAATCTTGAGTTTTCTTGATGAATCATGATCAACCCTTGATCAAATGATGAATGTAACTTCAAAATGAGGATTTTGACCAAAAAATATGAAGTTTGACTGTATGTTGACCACAGTTGACTTTTTGTCCAATACAACTGATTTTCAACCATCTGAGCAATTGTCTGAGGAAACTTGACTTGTGAAGCTTGAAACTTGACATGGAGAATCTTTGAAACATATGAGGAAGCATGAAGACCATTGGAGATGTTGGAAATCCATCTTGACTTGGGAGATACCAAACCCTAATTTGGGTTGATTGTCTAGGAGAGAGTTTGTCTGATCAACTCTTGAGGAATCCTTGAGCATAGATGTATGAAATCTTTTGAGAAGATGGAGGGCAAATTTTGGGGTATGACACTTAGATTTTGAAATTTTTGTTCATATGAGACTTAAACCTTGAAAAGTTTAAATGTTGTGTCATGTGATACTCCTAAATTATGTGAATGAAATTTTTTAACATATTATAAATAAATAATTTGTTGCATATCTATACATCTAGAAAAGTTGAAAGAAAATAAAATTCCAATAATATATCTGGTGTATCTACATGTTGCCACCTCAGTTAATTTAACTATTCCTCTATCTTCATCAAATTCAAAATAAATATGAAATTACTCTGCTAGAGTTTATGTCTAAAACCAAACGTGTCGTCGACCGTCCGGCTAAAGGGACGATGGTGTGTTCGAAGATGGCGGAGAGAACAATTGTTACTAAAGTTAATCTGGTGATAAACACGAATGTGAAGCCTGACGTTACGGTTGAGAAAGATGCAACACCAAAAGCACTGATACCAACGATGGAAGAACTGATACCAGAATAGCCTGAGATTGATCAGAAGAACATGAAGCCTTGGGTACATGTTATCCAAGGGAATAAAAGCAAGAATCGAGGAATGGCGTTGGGGTATGTGGCTCTCACGATGGTGAATGGAGAAATCATAGTTCAGATTGAGGAAGACGATGTAGAAGATGAACTCGAATTTTGGGAGAATGCGATAATCCTCTTTGCTTTAGAACACTCCCTTTCGATGAACGCAATGAAGAAGTTTATGGAGAAAACCTGGAATTTCGTATCGCTCTCAGATCTTTACTATAATGATGTGGGGTATTTCATAGTGCACTACAAGAGTAAGGAGGATCAAGAACAAATCATGACGTAGAATCCTTATTTCATTTATGATAAGCCTCTTTTCTTGAAAACATGTGAAATTTTGGTGCAGCAGACTCAGAAGTCGCATAGAGATGTCGAGACATCTGATCTAACATTTAATAAACATTAAAGGTAAAATACAGTGCATGAAACATAAAGAACATAACGAAATTGTTTATCCAGTTTGGTGCTACACACATACATCTGGAGGCTTCCAAGTCAGGGATGAAATTTATCATCAGCAGTATTAATTCAGAGCTAAACTATTATGTTTACAACTCCTCACTTAATTACTACTCAATACAATTTCTACCTAAGAACCTCTTAGATACGAGAACCCCTCTCACTACCCCTCAATCGATGATAACAATAACAAACGACCAAGAATTAGAAGATGCACTTCTGTCACAAACTACCTAAGACTTAAAGCAATTTGCTTCTAGCTTAGAACATACCTTGGATTTGCTTAACAGTTTCCTCCAAGAACAAAACATGTTGCCTCTCACCTACGGGTTTCGAGGAACATGGTGACCATCCCACAAACTGGGTGGTTCACTACATCTAGCCCTAATAATTACATTCTTACTAAATTCGGCTGGCTACCTAAACTAGATTACAAATCCTTGTTTATAACCTATACTCAAACTAGACTTGGGCCTTCAAACCACAACATATCAGTTGTAACAAACTGCAGAAAACTACTGCTACAAGCAAGGTCTTCAATCCTTAGTTTCCTGATTTTTCTCCTTAACTTATGATTGAATCTTCTGGACCCTTAAAGACACTCCATATAGGTTGCATAATATTCCCTGAATATTCTGCATCCTTCACAACATAACAGGACTTCATTTATCAATTTAGTAAGCATGATGTCAAATGACTGATGTTAGAACATCTTCTTTGACATGGTGTTTCAGTTGTTGAATTAGTTTATAACAACATGCTTTGACATTTCAATAGGAATTCTTGTTGTACCTATTATTCTTATTCAAATTAATCATCCTATTGTACATTACATTATTGCTGCTATTATTTGTTTTACTAAAATTGATGTCAGTCCTCAAAATCAAGGAACTTACAATCTCCCCCTTTGGCAAATTTTGGCTGAAACAAATAATTAAAAGTTACAACCTAAAAATTACAACAAGGCAACAACAACAATTAAAACTTCTTCGGCAATAACATTCATAGTCTTCTGCACACAACTACATATCTTCAATTTGATACGAGCAAAAACCTCATTAGTAGCTTCCAAGGTCAGTAACTTCCAAAGTCTACTGCCCACATTAATGGCCTGTCAGTTGAAGACAATGTCTCAACATCCAGTTTGACATCTTCTCGTGTTTGGTAATTTCTTTGCATCTTTCTGGAGTTCCTCCATTGAACCAACACGGGTAAAAGAAAGGAAATTCCTGATGTACACGAGGAAGAATATAGTCTTCACTCCCCTTAATCCCAAATTAGTTTTTGTTACTGGAGGTGGAAAAAGAGGATCGTGGAAGATAGACTACCTTCTAAGTTGCATAAGAGAAAACTCAAGAGGTATTCCCAAACTTTCCCAGGTAACTCATAACACAGGTCACAACTGTGTTCATAACTCATATCACAAGTCTCAAAGAAAACTTTAAGGCAGGACCCTGTATAAATTTTGGTATGGCATGCATTTGGATAATATCATTTAGACATGATCTCACTCTCTCATATTTAATGACACAACTTCTCTCCCCTTTTTTAGCTAAAATTTGGCCAAAGAACCCCTCACAAAACCAGATCCAGGTAAAATTTACCCAGATCCGAATACAACTCATGATTACAGGTGATGGAAGAGTTTTCTCACTTAACAATAGAGGGTATAAAGTTACCTCTTATAAATAGCACAACAGTTACTTAGGAATTAACGGCTTATTGAATTTTTGATCAAAAAGACATTAATTAAGGTTGAGAATCTGTGACCTGACTTAGTGTTCACCGTCTAAGCTATCATTGAATTCCTTTAATAGCTTTAGACAGTTTCTTACAGGCTTAAATGAGTCCCAATGCATGCATCAATCACTTCTTTTTTGTTTACCATGCAGAGACATGTCTTAAGTAATGTCCTGACACTTAGTCAGACATTGTTTTCTTGTATTGTGTGACCAACGCCTTTTCCCTCATTAGTTAATAATTCTTCATCAAGTTACTCATAACTTTTCAGTGTTATACTATGTTGCTTTAACCTTGATCCTTCATATAGCTGCAGCAATGAGAATCACGATTCTAACTTGATAATTGTAGCACAATTTACATATATTCACCGGATTTCTTCAAGAAAATGAGCTTTGCAAGAGCACTTCTGAGTTATGCTTCACGCTTCCTCATATTTTCATGACTTTTCAATGGTTAAGATGTCATGCTACTATAATGTGAATTTAATCACTAACTTCCTCTTAGTGCATACACAATAGTTTATAAATTTTCAAATTCTTTAACAGAAGAATGTTCTTTGCAATACCCTTTGTTGATGATTATGAACACTTAGTGAGGTTCCTAAGCCAATTTGGTAATTGTGAATTTGACTTATCCTCCTACTTTTTCAATATGCCTTTGCAATAGATAGAGGTTCCACTGATGAGTGTGGAGTTAAAGTATTGAGATTCACGTTCAAGCTGATGTTCCAACATCACCTGAGACATCCATAAAAATATTACAGAACTTATATGCCTTGGTTATGTAGTTATTATCTTAAGGGGTCTATTTCCATTCATGCCCATTACCAAACTCCCTAAACATCCCTTAACAAACTCACTCCTTTTAGCCATAATATATAGAAGAAGTCATTAATTTTACCAGCACAAATACACTCCATCATTTGTATGGTCTAAGATGATTCTAAAATTTATCCATAGGTACGGAATCATGTACACAATGTCTCCATTCGTCTTCAAATGCACTTGTTATACCCCAAAATTTGCCCTCCTATTTTTCAACTCAATACACATCTCCATACTCAAGGGTTGGCCAGATGGACCCTCTCCTAAGCAATCAACCTATAACTAGGGTTTTGATTCTCTCAAGTCAAAGATGTTTTCTATTGCCTCAAGTGAGAATCATGCCTCCTCATATGTCTCAAGATATCACCATGTCAATTTTCAAGCCTCACAGCTCAAGTTTGCTCAGTCAATTGCTCAGATGGTTGAAAATCAGTTGTATTGGACAAAAAGTCAACTGTAGTCAGCATACAGTCAAACTTCATCATTTTTGGCCAACATCAAGATTTTGAAGTCACATTCATCATTTTATCAAGGGTTGATCATGATTCACCAAGAAAGTCAAAAAATTGATCAAAAGTCAGTTTATAAATTAGGGTTCTTTGATCAAAAGTCAACAAAACTTTGACCAGGCATAACTTTCACATACTTTATCAGAAATTTTTCCTCCAAAGCTCATTTTGAAGAAAATTCAATTCTCTACAACTATGTGTCTAACAAGATTTGTCCAAAAATGCTTCATTTGAGAGATATGAGCCAAGACACTATAGGTCCTCATAAAAGTCAACAAAAAGTCTTCTTTTTTTTCAAAAAAGTGTACATGAGCATGGAAGCGTCAATGAAGATGAAACCAAAACGATAATTTAGAGGACATCTTAAGCTTTCTAAAAAGTCCAAGAACACTCTCAAATGATAAAAATTGAGCAAGTTATGACTTGGGGAAAATTGGAAATTTTGAAGAAATGCATGAAGAAAATATTGACCAAACTTGAAAATTTTCCAAATGGGCCTATATTTCTTTGGTTCAAACTTGTTTCTAATGTTGTCAAGAACCTTTAAGCCCAAACATACGCCCTTTTGTTATTTATTTTATTTATTTTTGAATTAAATCATTAAAATTCAAATTTAATCAAAATAAAATACAAAAATTAAATAAAATAAGTGCAAGATTGTAAATTCAAGTTGCTTGAGGTCTAAGATACTCATGGAAAGCTGGAAATTTCGAAATATCTTTGATTGACATGAGATTGGTGCAAGATTGAAGAAAAAAATCAAGTTTTAATGCAAATTGAAAATAAAATATTTTTCTCATGAATGCAAAATATTCTCTACACATTTGTTGACCTAAATCCTTCTACTATATATACACAAGCATTCCAGATGCTGAAGACGGATTTTTGCAGCCTCAAGAACCCTACACAAAGCATGAAAAACCGTGGAAAAGGAGTAACTTGCAGCCAAGATTTTAGCTCGATCCAGATCAAACAAAGCCTATAACTACATTCCTTGGTCATCTCTGAAGCGTTCCAGATTATTACAAGGTATCAAAATACCCTGAAACACGATATAGCATATCACAGTTTGCACCTCTTTACTCAAAATCGAAATTATGAATTTATGCATCATAAACATGTTTCGATTGTAAATTCTTGTTTGGAATGATGTTTGCAAGCTTTCTGGGCAATCTAATTTGAGTTTAAGTACAGGAACCATAAGACACCATTGTTAGGGTTTCTAAGCTCTGATTTGGGTAAACATGGTTATAGGTAAAATTGGACCAAATTGAGGGCACCATCACACTCAGAACAAACTTTCCGATCGAACCATGGTCTCACCATTAATTTATATTGCGTGTTCTTGATTTTGGAGATTTACAGGTGCTATAGTGACGGACGAGGCCGTCACTATAGGTTTTAGCAACGAAACGTCTATAGGTAAAAGTCCCAGAATTTCAAATCGGGGACGATAACCCCCTTCACGCGCGTTTTGTTCTTTATTTTTTCAAATTTTCAATTTAATTAATTCCGTATGTTATATTTTGTCTCCGTATCAATAACAGCAAGCACATGTAGCACAGGTGGCAATGGAGGTGCGCTCATAACCCCTATGTCCTGGGTTCGAAACCCGGGGCCTGTACTTAATTTTTTACCATTTTACAAACTAACCTATTTTCTCTTTTTTTTTCTTTTTTTCTTATTTTTCTTATTTTCTTTTTCTTTTAAAATATTTTTTAACCATCATAAAAAATCACAAAAAATATTTTCTTTTTAGATTTAGGTTAATAAAATCTTCATTTAATTTTTGACATAAAAACTTTTATTTTTTTCCTTTATTCTTAATTAATTGTTTAATTAACCTTTAAATTAAACTTCAATTATTTTTCTTAATCAAAATCAATTCCAAAAAATACCTGAAAAATATTTTTCTTTAATAATTAGGGTTTAGAATATTTTCCCAATTATTAAAACATTTTTCTCATTATTTATTTATCGTTTTTTGCATTTAAATTCTAGAAATCGATGTATAGGTTGCAGGGTATTTTTGTAATAGCGTAGATTTAATTTCTCGCACTTTACTTTCTGCACCTCTTATTCTGTATCTGTCCCAAAGCCATGTAATAGCGTAGGACTTTACCTTTCTGCATCTCTTATTAACTGTCTGTATACACTGCTTAGATGTATGGCTAATAGGATTGTATGGCAAGATTAAAATCAATCGTTAGATAACTATAAATTCAAAGATAACATATTTGAATTGAATCACTATTTCACACTTGCACCCCTTTAGGGTATCCTCTCTTGTTGCCTTTCGAATAACAATGGTCATGTCCCTTGAGCGTAGGGGTACCATTAGCAAATGTCCCTCGATTCAAAAATCATCACAAAGATCATAGTCCATCGATGACCCTCGATGTTGCCTACGAATATATGATCTCGTCCCTCGATTGTTGCCTACGAATAAGTGATGATCGTCCCTTTGAATTGCTAAGGTATCCTTACAATGTTGCCTTCAATGACCATATGATGACCCTACGCCCGTCCCTTCACATCCAACAAATATAGTTACATACCAACTAATGGTATGGATAGCATTGTCCTAAAGGAGAAGGAAAATTACAAGAAAGACCTTCATGAGTAGGTAATAAGACTTCTAATTGCTTTCTCCAATCCAATCAAATATACTTTTCACACCTCACACTTTCTTCAAAAATATTTTTCAACCAAACACTTTGTATACATTCCAACGAGAATCATTACAAAGTTACATTTTTTCAAACGAACATTTCCAAACACTTCGTATACATTCTTGAGGACTGATACAATAATCATTACGAAGTAAAAGCGAAATACTTTTCAAATCACACACACACAGAAAGCAAATTTTCAAAAGTGAGATAAGCAATTAAGAGCCTGTAGATAACTATGGATGGAAAGGGTGCTAATACCTTCTCTTTTCATAATTACCTCCCATACTCAGAATCGATAAAAGGTATTTCCTGTTCTTTTCACCTTTCCTTTATTGGATAAAAGAAAAGTCGATGGTGACTCTTTCTATCCGCAACATTTGCGATAAAATGGAAAACAAACAAGTCAGTTTTCCCACCGTGTTACAGAACTGACGACTCTGCTGGGGAGAACACCCAAAGAGAGATTACCTTAGGGTTTTAGATCATTTTTAAACGCTTTCTGTTTGCTTTGTATGCTTTGCTTTTAAGGGTTGCTTGGTTATTATATTTGTGGGGGATCCTACACCCGAATCCAGGTTTCCTTAGGTAAGTAACAATAGGTCATCGCGACTGTTCGGCGTAGACCGAAACAGTTAAAATGATGGCTACAATTAGTGGAAAACTTTGGATATCCTGATGTTCCTCATGTTCAGTTGAGGAAATATTTAGAATCTGCGTGGTGTCATCAAGCACTAACTAAAATTTTAGAACCCTAATTGACCCATCTTAGCCATTAGAAGGTAGTGAGATAGTCTGCTTCGGTGTAGACTGAGGTTGGTTGATACTCGATACTACGCTCATTGAGATTCAACTTTCAGGATGTTTCGGTCGACCATTTGGTAGACGTACTGAAATAAAGCCTACGAGAAAGATCTGTGATATAAGATTCCTAGAACCCGGTTACTATTATAGGACAAATTTGAACCAACTTAAACTCCAGTGAAGGGTAGACACCTATACCTCATGTAAGCCTTAAACCTAGGGCTATTGTGAGAGTTGATTGTGCTTGATACTTGTCTAAACATGACATCATGACATCATAACATCATAACATTTATAACCATTTTAAGGACCTAAGGATTTATCTTTGTTGTAGGGTTATGACTTCCAAGAAGACTATGTGAATCAACTTTGTGGGTATACCTTCTCAACTCAAGGAGTTAGTCTCAAAAGTTCCTGACCATGCTCAGTTCATCAAAAGGCATGGTTATCTACTCGACTTGGCTATCTCCGATTCTAAAGAAGATATGATGAGCGTCGTATTCTAGTTCTTTGATCCGAAACATCACTGCTTTACTTTCCCGCACTATCAGTTGGTACCGAAAATGGAAGAGTTCTCTAAGCTACTTGGGACACCTATCCTTGACCAGATACCTTTCACCGGTTCAGAAAAAGTGTCGAGGTTTAAATACATTGCAGCAACTTTACACCTAAAGCGGTCAGACATTGAAGTTAATTAGGAAACAAGAACTGGAGTTAGGGTTTTGCTTGCTAAGTTTTTGATAAAGAAGGCTCGAGAAGTCCTAAAGGCTATGAGTTTCCATGTTTTCGAAGACATTTTAGCTTTACTAATCTATGGTTTGGTGTTATTTCCTAATTCGGATCAATTCATAGACGTAAACGCTATCAACATATTCCTCACTCATAATCCTGTGCATACTTTACTCGAAGATTTTCTGCATTCTCTTTACACTCGTACTATGAAAAGACAAGGAACTCTCATGTGTTGCATACCATTATTATCGAGATGGTTTATTTCGCACCTTCCTCGATCAATGATGAAGAATGAACAAGGGTTAAAGTGGTCTCAAAGATTGATGTCACTCTCTCACTCAGATATTCGTTGGTGTCTCTACTCTCAAAAAGACTTCACTTTCATTGAGCTTTGTGGAGAATTCCCTAAGGTACCACTCCTTGGCATAAGGGCAGGTATCATTTACAATCCTTCTCTAGCACTACGTCAGTTTGGTTATGCTCAAAGATATGGTCCTCATGATATAGTTATCCAAGACATTATATTTGACTACGACAATGATCTCCAAGGTTACCGTCGAATATTTGTGCACACTTGGGGCACGGTGAAGAAAACTGATATCAAGACCTTGGGACATAAAAATTACATTCCTTGGGAACCTTACCACAAATGGGTGCGAGCTCGCGCTCAAAATCTCATGATGCCATATGCTGCTATTCTACCAATAATTATGGAAATTATTGCCGAAGGCGATGAATCTTACACCATTCTTCATCTAGATATGCCTACCGATTTCGAAGAATTGAAGAGATCATGGATTCAACTCAATGAAGAAAGGGATACATTTGAAGCTCAGTGTTATGCAAGCGAGAAAAAAGTATTGGAGCTGACGAAGCTACTTCACGAGGAACAAAGCATTAACACCTATGTCAACACAAAGAGGAAGCGTCCATGGAAGGCTTAAGGCATTAGGAGTCTTACTTTTTGAACTTTTATTTGTATTTACTAATCAAACTAATAAAAAGTTCGTTCTTGCTTGCTTGCCAAATTTAAATTCCTAAGGTCCTTGAAAACATTGCATATCATAGCATATCATTTCATAACAGGTACTCTGAAGACCGGTTTTCTTATTATCTCGCTGTTTATTTCAGCAGAAAATGGCTCTCGAACAAACTGTCAAATATCTCCAAGATCAGAATGCCCAGTTCCAAGAGATGTTCACCAACTTGGCCCAAGGAAAGAAAGATTTGAAAGAGCTCATCATCAAAAAGAAAAATAAGAAGAATGTTGGTATTCTCAACATGGGTAAAAGGTTCAGAGGTCCGGTCAAAGTAGTCAGACAACTTGAATTCTCAAACAAGAACGGCGAAACTGAAGGAAGCGTCAAGGCCACTAAAGGAATCTATAATTAGTCTCAAGAAGAAGAAGGATAATACTATATGAGCGAGCAGTATCCTCCTGATGATGAGAAGTATAAGCAACTCGAAGACCGTCTGAATATTGTGGAAAATATGAAAATGTCAGGATTGAATTTTGATGACTTAAGTTTGGTCCCTAAAGTGGTCATTCCCCACAAGTTCAAAGTTACTACTTTTTCTATGTACGATGGCATTTCTTGTTCGAAGCTTCATCTTAAGTCCTATGTTCAAAAGATTCAACCACACATTGTTGATAGGAAGTTGTGGATGCATTTCTTTCAAGAGAGTTTGTCCGGAGCATACTTAGAGTGGTATTATCAACTAGAGAATACTCACATTCATACCTAGAATTATTTGGCAGATACTTTCTACAAACAGTACCAGTACAATGCTGAATTGGCACCAACCTGCATGCAACTGCAGAGCATGTCTATGGGCCGCGATGAGAAGTTAAAAGAGTACGCCCAGAAATGGAGAGCTTTAGCCGGCAGAGTTCAACCACCATTGTCTAATAGGGAGTTGGTTGACATGTTTATGGGAACACTGACAGGCATATTCTTCAATCATCTGATTAGAAACTCTTCAGCCGAATTCACCGATCTGATATTAACAGGCGAACATATTGAATCTAGAATCAAGAGTGGAAAGATTCAAGTAGAAACATCTTTAAATGCCGCGAAGAGATATTTTGGTGGGAAGAAAGAAGCAAATGTTGCGTATGGTTAGAAGAACCATGACAAAGATGATCGTAATCAATCTACGGGGCAGTCCTGATCTCAAATCCCACACCAGTGTAACCTCAACAAGACAACACGCGTAGGTAGAACACGCCAAGAAGACAGTTTACGAAGATTAACATGTCATTGTCTCAAGCATTACAACATATGTTGAAAGCGCAGCTGATTACTTTAAGAGATCCTCCTCAGTATGTCAATACACATCTTATCCAAAGTATTATCCCAATGCAAAATATGCATAAATAGCCCTGGACACGACACCAACAACTGTTGGGCCCTGAAGAACAAGATCCAAGACATAATAGAAGCTCGGGAAATTGAATTCGACACTCTTGTCGAAACCCCGAATGTGATCAACACACCAATGCCCGATCATGGTAAAAATGCCAACACCATGGATAACGACTCTTATGTATTTGTTGTGAATGAGTTAACCACTCCCTTGATGACTGTCAAGAAGAATCTGCTGTAAGTCGGCTTATTTCCAGGAGTTTTTGACAACTGTCATTACTGCGCATCCGAACCCAATGGATGTGCATTGTTGAAGAGAGATGTTCAACACCTGATAGACAACCGGGTGGTGTTATTCCTAAAAAATCTGTTTGTGGAAAGTTTGTGCGAAGAGGTTTCCAAGAACTTGAAAATTGAAGACGTAAGTGTAGAAGAAGCCATACCAGAAGTCTGGGATACCTTGGGGCACCCAAGCGGGAAGTTTGATTTTATGGTGAAATATACCGCCCCTAAAAGCTACAAGATTGCAATTGAAGACATCAAAGCAACCAGATGGGGATATGATGATTATCCCGAAGAATATGTTGATGTGAACACAATAAGGATCACCTCTGCCGACCCTGCACCTAGAGTGACACCTCTGATTATTACATCACGCTGACCAATTCCATATTCCTCTGACAAAGTTATACCTTGGAATTATGGAGCCAACGTTTACTACTATGGCGTCAAGCAAGAACCACTGGCCATCGAAGACAACACAATTGAAGTTGTTAATCCTGATATCGACAATATCATCGGATCAAGCAAAGTAAGCAGAACCGGAAGAGTGTTTTCTCTAGATATCTCTCCTCTAAAGGATACTACTGCACCAGTTTGCATTCTTGCTATTGAACCAACTCCCGAGGCTCGAGGGAAAAGAGAAAGTAACTCACTGCTCAGACAGAGAAGTACCATTGGAAGTTGCTGAAGATACCTCCAGGCAAGAGATGGAGGAAATCATAATGATTATTAAGAAAAGCGATTACAATGTAGTAGTGGAGAAGTTGGGACAAACCCCATCCAAGATTTCCATGCTAGCTCTGTTGTTGTGCTCTGAGGCTCATGCTAAAGCCTTGGTGAAGTTTTTGAAGAACGCTCACATACCACAAGACACCTCTGCTGACCAATTCGAAAGTTGTATTGCTAGCCTGACCGCAGACAATGGTTTGGGATTTTCTAATGCTGATTTGACTTCTGCCAGAAGAAAACACAACAAAGTCTTGTGCATCTCTATGGAGTGTAAGGGAATTACATTGTCTCATGTATTAGTGGATATTAGCTCTGCTCTAAATGTCCTACCGAAGAATGCTCTCGACAGACTTAATGCTGAAGAAGTGGTCATGAAACCCAGTAACATAATCGTAAAAGCTTTTGATGGTTCAAAGAGAACAGTACTTGGCGAACTCAATCTACCAACCAAAGTAGGTTCCTATAATTTTAACCCTACTTTCTTTGAGATGGATTTTCGTCCAGTTTATTCTTTCCTGCTCGGTCGCCCTTGGATACATAGGGGAAGCGTTGTTACCGCCACCCTGCATTAGAAGTTGAAGAATCTAGTGAAGGGGAAAATTATTATAGTATGCGGAGAACAAGAATATATGGTAAGCCATTTGCAGTCATTCTGATACATTGAAATGGTAAGAGAATTTATCAAGACCCCCTGTCAAGCTTTTGAAGTATTTCCACGAGTTATGCCTGTCGACTCTCCTGTAACTCCTAAAGATGTAGTTAAAGAGGGAGGTTGTACTGTTTGGGGTCAATTGCCCGATTTTCCATTCAAATCTGATAAGAATGGTTTAGGCTTCACTTCCAAAGGTTAGAAGATGATACGCTGCAAATGTGCTGGTGGGTCCCTGTTCATTATCAATAAGAATGGAGTTCATGTTGTAGAAGACGATGATAGGGACTTCGACATCAACAATTAGATCTTTCCAACTCCCGACAATGGACTCAACAATTAGACGACTAAGAATGTTATGCCAATCTCCTTTAGACAGGAGTAATTATTTTTCTATTTTATGATTTTATGCTTTATGCTTTTGAACAATAAGACTTTAAGCCTAGTCCTTTGCCTGAGGCATCATGGTTCATTTGTGAGGGTTATTATTTGTCATTCGCATATTTTCATTCAATAAATCATTAGATTTTTTGCATTCAAATTTTGTGTTCTTTGTCTTTGTTTTTTACTTTATCACCTTTTCAAAAGCTATGTGTTCTTACACACACCCACGTAATAAACTGCAAATCCATATTCACTTTGAATCCCATCGATAACGACTCTGCTATTGTTAAATATGATTTCGATAATCTGATCTACCAAGCCGAAGACGAAGGTAAGGAAGATTATGAAGTGCCAGGAGAACTTGCCAGATTACCACAGCAAGACGAAAAGACTATATAGTCGCACGAAGAATCAATCGAGGTTGTGAATCTAGGTACCGATGAAGACAGAAAAGAAATCAAGATAGGAGCGGATCTTGAGAACACTGTTAAGGAAAAATAATCTATATGCTATGAGATAACATCGAGATTTTTGCTTGGTCCTACAAAGACATGCCAGGTTTAGATATCGACATTGTGGTACACTGGCTACCAACAAAAGAAAGTTTTCTCCCTGAAAAGCAGAAAGTTCGTCGTATGCGTCCTGATATGTCAGAGAAAATTAAAGCCGAAGTTACGAAGCAGTTCAATGTCGGTTTCTTAGCTGTTACTTCTTATCCACAGTGGGTTGCGGACATGGTGCCCGTACCTAAGAAAGATGGCAAGGTGCGTATGTGTGTGGACTACCAAGATCTGAATAAGGTGAGCTCAAAAAATGATTTCCTGCTTCCACATATTGATGTTCTGGTTGACAATACCGCTCAACAAAAAGTTTTCTCTTTCATGGATGGTTTCTCCGGTTACAATCAGATTAAGATGGCACCCGAAGACATGGAAAAGACTACTTTCGTTTCATCAACCCATTCCAGAACTTCCAACGGTTGCATCAACCCTACAGGCTTCTCATGTTCGATCTTTGACATCTGGAAAGTCAAACAAGCATACAAAAACGGTGCCACATCACGTTTCATGTCAGGCCACCAAAACAAACCCTTCAAATCTTGATACATTTTCGTAACTCCTGGATGAATACTCAGACTGCTTCTATGGCTCTCTTCAAGAATCACCTTCTTAATCGCTTCATCATCGGGAATACAAATACGATCTCAGAATCTCAACACACCTTGCGCATCCAACTTGAAATCATCATTCTAAGGTCGATCGGTTCCTACCATCAAATCCACCAATTTCACATCTAGCTTTTAAGCTTCTTTGATATTATCGAGAAAGTCATTGTTAATCTTTAACATTCCCAACATAACAATATGCAGTGTCACTTCACAAACCAAACTCAAATCTTGAAAATGCTCAATCAACTCCAAATCCTTAACCATCATGGCCGATATATGCAAAGTCTTTCGGCTTAAAACATCAGCAACAACATTAGCTTTTCCAGGATGATAATTCAAATCGAAATCATAATCCTTCAACAACTCTAACCACCTTCGCTGCCTCATATTCAACTCTTTTTGATCAAAAAGGTACTTCAAACTCTTATGGTCACTAAACACTTCGAATCTAGAACCATAAAGATTATGCCTCCAAATTTTCAACACAAAGATCACTGCAGCCAATTCAAGATCATGCGTAGGATAATTCTTTTCATGAGTCCTCAATTGCCTAGATGCATAAGCAACTACTTTACCATTCTGCATAAGCACACCACCTAACCCCATCAAATAAGCATCACATTACACAACAAAAGGCTCTCCTGGATTAGGTAAAGTCAAAACTGGAGCCGACGTCAACCTCTTCTTCAATTCATTGAAACTCTCTTCACGTCGAATTTCCCATACAAAGGCTTTTTCCTTGCAAGTCAACTTAGTCAACGGAAGTGCCAACTTAGAAAACCCTTCGATAAACCGTTTATAGTAACTGGCTAATCTCAAGAAGCTTCTAATCTCAATAACCGACTTCGGAGTTTCCCATTGCAACACAACATCAACTTTAGAAGGATCTACGGTAATGCCACTACCAGAAATGACATGGCCAAGAAAACTAACCTCTTTCAACCAGAATTCACACTTGGAAAACTTCGCATACAACTCCTGCTCCTTCAAAACTTGCAACACGACTCTTAGGTGTTCTGCATGTTCCTCTTCTGATTTAGAGTAAATCAGAATGTCATCAATGAATACCACCACAAATTGATCCAAGTAAGTATGAAAAATATGGTTCATGTACTCCATGAATACTCCTGGCACATTGGTAACACCGAAAGGCATCACCGAATACTCGTAGTGTCCATACCGAGTCCTAAACGCGGTTTTTTGAATATCATCTTCCTTCACTCTAATCTGGTGATATCCGAATCTCAAATCAATCTTAGAAAACACACTAGCACCCACCAATTGATCCATCAAGTCATCAATTCTTGGAAGCGGATACTTGTTCTTAATCGTCACTTTATTCAACTATCGATAATCAACACAAAGTCTCATACTTACATCCTTCTTCTTTACTAATAACACTAGAACTCTCCACGATGATACACTTGGTCTTACAAACTTTTTCTCAAGCAACTCTTCTAATTGCTTCTTCAATTCAGACAACTCGGATGCAGACATCCGGTACGGTTCCATAGAAATAAGTCTGGTACCAGGTACAAGATCAACCGCAAATTCAACTTCTCTCTCAGGAGATACATCAAGAATTTCATCAGGAAACACTTTAGGAAATTCTCGCACCACCTGCAACTCGTCCATTCTAACTTGATTCTCAACAGACAACGATGCCATCAACGAGAACATATGTGCTTCGTCTTGCATCAATTGCCTCAACTGCTTACTAGTCAACAAACCAGCTCCTTCCTCTTTAAGAGTAGAAAACCTCAACGACTTGTTATAACAATTGATATGAACATAGTTATACTATAACCGTTCATACCCAAGATCACATCTAGTTTGCTTAATAGAAAACAAATCAAATCAACAGTAAAGTCTTTGTCGAAAATCGACAAAGGGCAATTCAAACATACAAAAGAAGTAGTCACCGATCCCTTAGCCTAAATTTCGACGACTATTTCTCCATTCATAGAAGACAATACAAGACCCAGTCTTTCGACACAATCAAAAGCAATAAAATAATGAGTAGCACCAATATTAATAATAGTAATTAAAGGCGTACTATTAATGAAACATGTACCTCTAATGAGTCTGTCCTCATTAGCTGTCAGATTCCCAGCCAAAGCATATGCTCTCCCATAAGCTTGCCCCTTCTTTGGTTTCAGACACTGACTACTAAGGTGTCTTTCCTCACCATAATTAAAACAAATCATACTCTTATATTGGCAGTCAGAAATTGCATGTCCAAAATTACCACAATGGAAACATCTCTTCACATCATTATTACAAGCATAGCTCTTGTGCCAGGTTGCCCACATTTGAAACATACAATTTTAGCAGGAGCATCTCCCCCACTTGTTCTCTGACCCGGAGTAACTCTCTATTTACCTTTTCCCACATCATAAGGCTTGCTACGGTTCTGTTGATTCTTGCCTTTCTTATCACTAACAATCTTGTGATGAGCATCACTATCCTCCTCTCTTGTGATGAGCATCACTATCCTCCTCAAAGATTCTGCAACTATCAATCAAATCAGAAAAGACACGAATATTTTGATAGCCAACAACCTTCTTGATTTCTGAGCACAACCCGTTCTCAAACTTGATGCACTTAGCTAACTCAATGAACTTCGCAGCATAATCAGTAACATACTTTTTCCCATACTTCAGCTCAAGGAACTCAATCTCTTTCTTACCCCGAATATCTTCAGGATAATACTTCCTCAAGAACTCCCTACGAAACACAACCCAAGTGATTTCCTCACCTGCAACTTCCAATCTCGGACGTGTCTCTAGCCACCAGTCATCAACTTCGACTACTAGCATATGAGTCCCATAACAAACCTTTTGTGCTGGAGTGCAGTCCATCACACGAAAGATCCTCTTAATATCCTCCAATCAATATAGTGCTCCATCAGGATCATGCTTACCCTTAAACACCGACATATTCTCTCTTTGGAAAGTCGCCAAACTACGAGACCCAACATTCTCGTCAGCATTCGGTTGATTCTACATAGCTTGAGCCATCACTTGTAGAGCAGCAGCAATCGCAACATCATTTCTTCCAGCCATCTCAACTTATCACTACAACACAAACAAAATTAGAACTAAATAACAATACTCGATTGTTACGAGACTCAACAACTTGACTGGATAGACCGACCTGCTCTGATACCACTAATGTAACACCCCAATTCTACCCTCAAGTAATTAATCAATAAAATCAGAGTATAAAATTTTCCAACATAATCAGGATGTCACACTTTTCAACTTAAACACATAAACCTGTCATTTTTATTCGAAACAGATACATAACACTTTAAAGAGGCGAAACTAACACAACATATCATTTTTAGTCTTCAAACATAAACAAATTCATTAATCACGCAGCAGAATCATAATAGTTTTACACTTAAGGCATAACATATTTTGAGTCATAAACAACATCAACATAATACAAATCCTCAATTAACGACAAAAGATTCAACATTAAAAACAACAAAATAAAACAAGTGTTCATTTCCCCCCGAGTGCTACATATCAGAGCAATGACACTGAACTTGGACTAAAAACAGTAACAACTACTCTTCCTTATTACCTGCACGTTACCAATATAAAGGCAACGGCGAAACAAAATAAAGGGTGAGATATCAAACTATATAATTATGATCATGATAAATAATATATAGTTAGAATTATATAAAATCACCATTTTGTCACCTCACAACCAATCAACAACAAACACAATCAAACCACACAACAACATCATTACGCACTAAAGTATGCAACTTGGATAAATGCAAATGCATGTGGTACCATCGGAGTAAAACTCCCAACCTAATCAACTGCCAGTTTACTGAGGCATCAAGGCATAATCCTTCAACGTAATCAACTTTGCCCCAATAGCCAACGTGTTTTTGCCAACATAGGCCAACATAATATGTAATGTATGTGTGCGACAATCATAAATGGCATACAACAACAATATCCAAAACCAACAACGTAGAACAACAAAGCAACCATCAACATTGGGCATCAAGCCTTCAATAACACTCGTCCATAATTGGGACAACCACTACATTCATATATTTAACACCAATTCGGCAAAACGAACATGCTATAATAGCTTACTAGTGTATACGAACCATTCCTTAAATTCTTCCAATTTTGGTTAATCGGCTATACCGCTCACAATTACCAACATACTAATTCAAAACTATTTCTAATCAATTCCTATGTCATTCCTTACTAATTACTAGCCTGATTCTACTCATAAAAGCCTACTCAAAGTTCCCGTTAAAGTGTTTAAATTGGACAAAATTCAAAAATCAGAAAATATGTTCAAAACAACTCAGTACGCACTGCCAACATCTTCCACAAGCCATTTTTCCAAAAAATTTGGTATCCAGTACCCACACAATCCAAAATAAATCAACCTAAGGTACTAGCAACACGGGTAATCAAACAAAGACAATATTTACCAAAACATTCAACAAGCTTCATGGATTTTCAAGCTTCAATTTAAAATTTCCAACAACAACAACAAAACATAAACCTAGCAAAATTACAAACACCACTACCTATCATCCATCATGTTCTCAATTATAGAGAAAGAATCCCACCCTTACCTTATGAATCGGAGGTTAATTGCTTAGAGATGGAGGTTTGCCCTAGCCAAGCTTCACTTCTACTATTCTCTTCCTTTTTCCGCCAAAACCTCTTTTTCTCCTTTACTCATAAAATAACCATTTCCTCTCTTCTATTCTACTTCTCTTAAATAATAACCTTATTATTATTATTAATATTATTATTATTATTCCTACGACTTATTTTAATTAATCAATAATCATATAATGACTTAAATTGGCATTCGACACTATTACCAATTATTCGGAAAAATATACGAAAGCATTAAATTAAACAAATAATTAAATAATTTGGGTGTTACAAACAACATGACCATGTATTCCACTAATGTGTATAACTGGCCTGTCTCGGTGATGCGTCGTATTAATTCCGCCTGCAGAAACTTCATCTGGACGAACAACCCCTCTACCCGGTTTTCTTGCGTGGTTTCTTGGAAAGCGTCTTGCCAGCCTTTATCCAAAGGTGGGTTGGGTTTGCGCTCCCTCCTCCAGCTAAACGAGGCCACAAATCTTAGGCTTCTATGGGAGACTTTGAATGGCAATCAGGATTGGACGCTGCTTCTGAAGAATCGAGTTCTTAGACCTCATGGTTATATCAAGTACCACATTTTTTCATCTCTGTGGACTAGTATTAAGGCGGAGATCCCTTCCCTCTTGGATAATTCCTGTTGGTGTATTGGTTCGGGTAACTTTGTAAATTTCTGGTCTGAAATGAGATGGTGATCCTTTAATTCTTGAGACGAGTTTGGAGCAGATGGTGCTCAAGGGTATCAACCCTTTCGATAATGTTTCTAAGGTTACTTCCACTGATTGTTGGAACATCCCTGATGACTGGTTCCTATGGTTTCCCTTTCTTTGCTCGAGATTAGCTAACATTTCTCCTTTGTTCGATTGCATAGAGGACATCCTTTGCTGGTCTCGTTGCCCTTCGGGCATCCTCGCCCTTCAGGATGCTTTTCAGTTTAAAACCAGTCCCACAACCATTGTTCTGTGGGCTAAAGTGGTTTGGCATGCTAACATTCCTCCTAGTAAATCCATTATCATTTGGAAGATGGTTCATAGAAAGCTTCCAACAAATGATTTTGTCTTCGGTAAGGGCACCCATATTGCTTCCCGCTGCCCTATTTGCTGTGTTAATTCTGAAACCTTCAACTATATTCTTTTTGGTTGTTCTTTCTCTCGTGAGCTATGAGGTTGGCTGAAATTCAAATTTCGTATTGATAGTTTTCCGGATTCTATTGCGGATTGGCTTAGCCTTTGTTACAATAAGTCGCCCCAGGTTTCCTTGACCATAGGGACTGCTATCATAAATACGCTTGCGCTTATATGGCAGGTTCGGAACTCGGCCAAGCATAATTCGAACTGGCTCTCCACTGCCGCTGCCATTAGCAAAATCATGTACCAGGTCCAAATGTCGGGTAACTCATCTTCCAAGTCTAGCTACATCAACATGCCTGGCTTCTCTCTTATTAAAGCTTTTAATGTGAATATTCGCCCCCTAAAGCTCCCTCCATCAAAGAAGTTATTTGGTCTCCTCCAAACTATGGTTGGACTAAATGTAATTGTGTTGGTTCCTTCTCTCCGGTCAGTTCTCAAGCGGACGACGGAGGGAAATCATAGAGGTGATTTTCTCCTTGCTTTTGCGGAAAATCTCCCAGTCGCTTCTTCTATTCTTGCGGAATTTGGAGTAGTTGTTAAAGCCATGGAAATTGGTATGCTTCGTGGTTGGTCTAAGCTATGGGTGGAAACAAACTATAGTTTTGTTGTCAAAGCTTTCTCCAACCATAACTTGGTTCCTTTAGTTTTTAGAAACAGGTGGAGAAATTGTATTCTTCATAATAAATTCTCTCACTTGTCATTCACTCATATCTATAGGAAAGGTAATTCTTGTGCCCATTTTTTAGCGTATTTCACGCTCGGCATAAGTTCTACTATTATTTTTGATTTCATTATTTCGAATATTCAGAATAATTTTGTAAAGAATAGATTAAATATAATGTTCTTTAGATTTTCTTGATCTTTGATCCTTTGGGCTCCATCTTTTGTACCTGTTTTGTTTATTTATATGAATTGGTTTTTTTATAAAAAAAAGTAGAAATAAGTGGCATACATAAAAAAGTAGAAATACGTATTAGTACAAAAGAAATCATCATTGGTTTGAAATGGGATATTCTTTGAACACACATGCCCCCATTCAAACACATGAAGTGAATTGGATCGTGATGATGATTGAAGAGTGAGAGACCATATCATAACAAAACCGTAACCCGTTTCATCTAGTCGGCAAAATCCATCAACGAAACGACACACCGAATCACATCATTATCACCATAAACGACATCCCCTATCAAAATTCCGGGTCAACCCGACCCACAACCACCTCCACACGCAACAAACCCCACATCCCACTACTATACAGCTATTTAAATTTCCTCCAACCATCTCCTCTCTCTCTCTCTCTCTCTCTCTCTCTCTCTCTCTCTCATCAGAGTTCTAAAATCTCAATCGTCGTAATTTAGGGTTTTGCATTTCGATTGGAGCCACCTAGCCCTACGAAACGATGTCGCTCAGACCCAATGCTAGAACCGAAGTACGTCGCAACCGTTACAAGGTTGCCGTCGACGCCGACGAAGGTCGCCGGAGAAGAGAGGACAACATGGTTGAGATCCGGAAAAGTAAGCGTGAAGAGAGTCTCTTGAAGAAGAGACGTGAAGGTCTTCAAGCTCAGTTTCCTACTCCGCTTCAGTCTTCCTCCATTGTCGAGAAAAAGGTACTTTAGGGTTTGATGTGAATTTATGATTGATGATTTATGATTCTGATGTTTGATTAGGTTATGATCCAATCTCAAATAGCGTTCTCAGTTTAGATTTGATTGGGGTTTTGTGATTTTAGGTTCAGTGGTGGTTAGTTATGAAAACGGGTTTGATAATTGACAGTTAGATGTTTTATATGTTGCAGTTAGAGAGTCTTCCTGCAATGATTGCTGGGGTCTTATCGGATGATAATAATCAACAACTCGAAGCGACGACTCAATTTCGGAAATTGCTTTCAATTGGTAACTTTTGATTCAGTTTGATGTTTTTGATACATATGTTTGTGATTCTTAGTGTTAAAGTATGTTTTTTGTTGTTCCGTAGAACGCAGCCCTCCGATTGAAGAAGTAATTCAATCTGGTGTTGTTCCTCGTTTTGTTGAATTTCTAGTGAGGGAGGATTTTCCTCAACTTCAGGTTTGGAGATTGTTTTTTTCTTCCTTTTGGAATTTTAGGTAATGTGGTGTAGTGTTGTTGAAATTTGTTGTTATATGATATGTTTGTTTAGTTTGAGGCTGCTTGGGCACTCACAAACATAGCATCTGGAACTTCTGAGAACACGAAGGTAGTAATTGATCACGGGGCAGTACCAATATTTGTCAAGCTGCTTAGTTCACCTAGTGATGATGTTCGGGAGCAGGTATGTTCATACTGAAATGTGATAGCACTAGAATTGGTATTATTCTTGATATGATTTTTTTGCTAAACTATGGTTAAAACCAAAACTCTGAATTTGTAGGCTGTGTGGGCATTGGGAAACGTTGCTGGTGACTCCCCTAGGTGCCGTGATCTTGTTCTAAGCAATGGTGCCCTGATCCCGCTGTTATCCCAGTTGAATGAACAAGCAAAGCTTTCAATGCTGAGAAATGCCACATGGACCCTGTCAAACTTTTGTAGGGGCAAGCCACAACCTCCATTTGAGCAGGTAGTTTTGTTGTTAATTCAAACTTAACCTGCAGAGGACTTTTTCAGTGTGTTAATAATGGAATTTGGATGGACAGGTGAGGCCTGCGCTCCCTGCTCTTGAGCGTTTGGTTTTTTCCAGTGATGAAGAAGTCTTGACTGATGCATGCTGGGCTCTCTCATATCTCTCTGATGGGACAAATGACAAAATTCAAGCTGTGATTGAGGCAGGTGTATGTGGCAGACTTGTGCAGCTCCTTCTGTGAGTACCTATTCATCTATTCATGGTCAACAAGTATCCTGATTCAATTGTTGACTGTCTTATGTTTCTGTTATGTAGGCACCCATCTCCTTCAGTGCTGATTCCTGCACTTCGCACGGTGGGAAATATTGTAACTGGAGACGATATGCAGACTCAGGTAATGTCATAATGGCTTATGAGTTGTTGCAATAATTAGTTGCTACCTAATTATTTCTAATAAATTTAGCTTTTATTGAGTGTAGTACCAAATTAGTGCTGTATTCGTAAATTTTGTAAACACATTAAAATTTGAAATAATATTATCTGAAATTAAATTTTGCAAGTCAGATTTGATTAATGAAGAACACCAAAATGCTCCAATAGTATGTGGTTGTTGAAGTTTCATTGACGTACTTAGAAATACTAGTCTAGGAATCAGTTTTGTTTTGAGGTGGTGGGGGAGTTTTGGTCTGGGAAGAACGAAAAGTTATACTGGTGAAAATTTTTGGTCTGGGAAGATCGAAAGTTACACTTAATAGTCATTTCTGGTGATTTATTACTATTTATTACCGTGAACATAGTCTCTTCTCGGCGCCCCTGGTGTTCTGTCATGTGTCACGTGTGAGACTTACCTGATTTTGGTGGGACTTTTTTGTCAGGCTATTATCAACCATGGTGCACTCCCATGCCTTTTGAGCCTGTTGACCCATAATCATAAGAAAAGTATCAAGAAAGAAGCTTGCTGGACTATATCAAACATCACAGCCGGAAACAAAGACCAGATACAGGTAAACTAGTAAACCCCTTTTCTTTATACACATTTAATGTTGAATGCTATGTTTAATTAAATAGTGTTAAATTTTTTAATTTTTTATGCTTTTTTTTTTCAAGTTTGATGTTATGCATTAAATTGAATTTTTCAATGCTTAATGACATTTTAAAGTATAAACTGATAGTGTTCCAAGTTTCCTGACATCTATTATATGCCACTGTCTTAGTTTCTGCAATATTGGGAGCTATGTCTGTTTTAGTCTTGTAGATATGATGCAATAATAATCATTGTAGTTGTGTGGATATATTTAGTTCTCATGTAGTCATGTTACACCATTTAGGGTAATATTTGGATAACTTGCGGTGTGTTGGTTTGAAGGATGGCATTATTATTGTGTTTTTCTGTTTCAGGTCTTGTCTTCTGTTGGTATGTGATTTTTAATTTGCTTATTCACCGAAAAAATGCTCTGAACGCCACCTTTTATCATATATAATGTAGGCTGTTGTTGAAGCTGGTCTGATTGCTCCCCTAGTTAATCTTCTTCAAAATGCTGAGTTTGACATAAAAAAAGAAGCTGCATGGGCACTCTCTAATGGTACATCTGGCGGTACACATGAGCAAATCAAGTATGTGAAATGGTTTTTTATTGTTATTTTCTGGCTATGTTTCATGCGGACATCACAGGAGTTTATGTATTAACTTACCAAATGTTGTTGTTACAAGGTACTTGGTGAGCCAGGGTTGCATAAAGCCTCTGTGTGATTTGCTTGTTTGCCCTGATCCAAGAATTGTTACTGTCTGTCTAGAAGGTCTTGAAAATATTCTGAAGATTGGAGAAGCAGAGAAGAGCTTTGGCAACACGGGAGATGTCAATTCGTATGCTCAAGCTATTGATGATGCCGAGGGATTGGAAAAGATTGAAAACTTGCAGAGTCATGACAACAATGAAATTTATGAGAAAGCTGTTAAAATTCTTGAGACATATTGGTTGGAAGATGAAGATGAGACACTACCTCCAGGCGATGGTTCTCAAGCTGGTTTTAATTTTGGAGCCAATGACCTTCCGGTACCATCTGGTGGATTCAACTTCCGTTGAAGACTTCTGTTGAGTGGGTATATGCCTCAGTTATATTATTTTTTTCCTCTGGGTGATGCAATTGTAGTTTACATCCAAATTTGTAATATGATTTTTGTGTTCTCTAAACCAATTGCTTTCAACAATTGTAGGAACTTGGTTGGACGGAGCAGGGTTGATCTAGGGTGACTATTGGGGTTGGGTGGGGGTGGGGTGGGGTCGGTCCATGTACTTCATGGTGTCTGGTGTCAGTCGGGTCTAGTGTCTGTAATGAAGTGCTGGGGTGGGTCAGTCTTAACTGCCATGTCCGAATAAGAAGGGGAGTGGTGGGTTCAGTTAGCAACATAATGTGAGCATTGTATCTTGTGCAGGAAATATATTTTGCTGGGGAGAAATTATGTTGTAGTAGCAAGGACCTGTGTTGTGTGGCAATGGGGGGAAGGGGTTTTTCTTTGAAGCGGCTTTGAGTCCTATTTTTTATTGAGTCCTAGTTTGTATTGGTAATTTATACCGAGTCAGTATTATTTAATTTGAGTGAATACAGTGTTCAGAACCAAATTTTAAGTTGTATTCTATTAAAAAAGTTAGAGCTATTTAATCTCCACCTTTAATAGTTAAAATCCCTTCTGAAAATAGATTTCGTTAAGTCAAACATGAAAATAAAGTTGATTTCAATTCTGTGGGCGCAATGAAACTACTTGAAGGCATACAGGAAAATCAATGCTGTGGTGTAGAGGAAGGAAGAAGCCTTTTGTTCCATCCTTCTTTTAACTCAGCAAAGAAACAATATAGGCGGACAATATGAAGCAACTGGATGGAGGACTTTTGGAAAGTGTAATAATTATAGAACATGATTAGAAAAATGATATTCATTTTTACATTGAAAAGTGAAAATATCACTTATTTTGAAAGAAATTTTAATAGCTAAAATGACGTTTTATTTTGAAATAGAAGGAGTACAATATGAAGCAATTGGATGGAGGACTTTTGGAAAGACTTGGAGACTGGTGTTCTAAAATGAGAGAACATCTTTTATTAGGAATAAATAATCGATGCAAGAGGAATAAAGTAGCAAGTTAGTTTTGTGTTTTGTGTACGAGTGTGTATCAGTATATCTTACAATTAACAGGTTATTATCAATATTAGTCCTTAATATGAATAATGAAAGATTAATATGGGTAAAATTTGACTGACTATCAATATAGTCCTTAATGTTAATATTGAAGGATTAATATGGGTAAAATTTGATAGTCAAATCTTAATCATAAAATATTCGTACCCTCAATAATTTATTTGATTGCCTCGTACATACATAGAATTTGACTGTCTATTTAATTTGTAAAATGTTAAGGAACATAATTATTTATTGGGTCATGATAACATGTGTCTTAAGGGTAAATATTAAGGATATTATAATTATTATAATTAAAAAAATTTAAATATAAAAAATTAATATTTAAAGTTTTAAAATATTCTATTTATAATATCTTTAACTTATGCTTCTAGATCACATATTAACATTTTCTTTATTTATTATTTATACGTTGCTCAATGTATATTTAAAAAAGAAGTATAGAACTCGTATCGCACATGACAAATAATTGAAGAGATGTGTACACTATAGATTGGTGAAGGTGGACGGCAGCAAAGCTGGATCCCAGCAGTTTTTGCTCGTAGAATTTTGTTTTCAAACCTTTGAATGTGAGTTCCAAAAAGGTTGATGGACACACAAATTTAAACAGAAATGAATCATTGATGTCAGAATATCTACTTGTTGGCAGATCATTCTGACAGCTATACAACGATTATGATTGGAAGGTTAAAGCAACAATCCTAGTCGATCGAGCACATGATCCATTATCGCTTTTGTATATGTACTTGCCAACGTTACTACTAGCACCATCTTCGTATCATATACTTTTCTTCAGTCTTATTTATTAGAAAAAAAAATAATCAAATTTTTAATATATAATATTATCTAAATATTATATTTATTATACTTATTTATTTAATATATTTAAAAAAATAATTTGTTTTCTAAATAAGATTGGATGTAGCAGTACTATTTATGAGATGTACCATTAAAACAAATTAAAATCTTTTAGGTGTAAGTTATATTTTGACATTTGGTTGTGTCTCCTTTTATAAGAAAAATTATATTGACTTATAATTAATACTGAAAATGTCATAAGATGAATAATGCATCTATTTATAAATAAAATAATTTTAAAAAGTTATTTATGAATGTGAATCTATGGTGTGTGGATTGAAAACATAAAATAGTATAAAAAAAAGATAAAAAAGCCCGTGTATGTCCCACAATATAATTAAATTATAAAAGTGACATTATTTTTATTGATGATTGTTTTAGATTCACGAATGTATATTTTTTAACTCATAAAAATGATATTTTTTAATGTATTTAAAATTTTAAAGTAAAAATAGAAAATTTGTATTAAAGTCCTCATGAGTGATATGGACAAAAAATGTTCTTCTATTAAATTTGATACATATATGATGTTTCACACCTCTTACGCTAGAAGAAGACGGTCTAGTCAATATAAAGAAAATGATCAAGTTGGATTCTTGACCGGTCAAATGTGCTTTCGTAGGGTATGCACCTAAAATTAAAACATATAGACTTTTGAATTTGGATTTTATTGTAATTATTGAATTCTGAAATATGAAATTCTTTAATAACCTCATCATAAAGAATAAAGAATTTGAGATTCCAACTAATGAAGAACCTAGCGAGAAAAGTTCTCCACGACCTGTTGAAACACAACCTGAAAGTTTTTCATGGATTGTTGAAACACAACCCAAACTTAGAATAAGCAAAAGTTCGTAAGGATAAAGATCTAGAATCGAACGAAATTGATTATCAACTCATTTCTTTTTATTTGAAAGACGAAAATAATGAAAACATTGTTCGTAAAATTCATATTATTCTTCAATCGACAGATGATCGTAATACTTATAAGGAAACACTAGCTTCAAGGGACTTCTCTTTTTGGAATGATGCTATCCAAGATGAAATAAATTCAATAATGTCAAACAACACTTGGGAACTTGTAGATCTACCTAAAGTATCAAGAACCGTTGAATGCAAGTGAGAGTTTAGAATGAAGCATCATAGTGATGGTACACTAAACACCTATAAGTCTAGAATAATGAGCCAGTAGTTTTATACAAAATAAATGTGTGAATTATTTCAACACATACTCACTAGTAGCAAACACAACAAAAGTTAGAGTATAGTTTGTATTAGCTTATTTGCATGACCTTTTAGTTCATCAAATGGATATCAAAACAACAATTCTAAATAGAGATCTTTGTGAGGAGATTTACATGGAGAAACTAAAAGGATATGCATTTCCTAGTAATGAATAAAAGGTGTACAAGCTTGTCAAATACTTGTATGGATTAAAACAAGCACCAAAACAATAACATTACAAGTTTGGCTCTGTCATGTCAAGATTCACCAATTAAGGGAAGGCACAAAGCATAGGGGGAAACTTTTCAATCATTATCGAATCACAAATTCAAATTTTTTGTCAACATCAAAAAGAGGAGATTGTGAAGAATACATCTTACATCTAGTTTAATTTTAATGAAGACAAATATTATCAAGGAAGAAAAGGATTAAAAATGTCATGCACATAAATGATAAAGTTGACGAAGAAGGTTGAACATAGAAATTCAAATGAAAATTTGAGATAATTGAACATAAATATGATACTCATAGCGATTTATACTATACTACTTTAAATCTCTCATATTTTCATCTCCCACTTTATCTAAATATCTTGCATCATCATGCATGATCTTCTAAAAACATTCTTCTTCTAGCTATTCTAACATGTATTTGTACACAAAGTTGTGTGAGAATATTGGGAAATTCTTTTGTCTCTATGTTGATTACATATTGATCATTAGCAACGAGATGATGAAATCTTAGAAACAAATATGTTTATAACTTCCACATTCAAGATGAAAGATCTTAGACTAATTGACACTCTTTTTGGGATCAAAGTAAAGTAAAATAGTGGGGGTTATAAACTTACTCAAACACACTATGTTGAGAAAGTACTTGATAACTTCAAACACTTACATTTCAAAGAAGTGAGCAAGCACTCTGTTTGATCCTAGTGTAAAACTTTAAAAGAATGATGGAAGAGTTGTGGCTCAATTGAAATATGCAAATGAAATTGGTTTTTGATGCAATGTATAGACAATGACATTTGACTAGAAATGAGCATTGGAATTTAGAAATATTATGGTAATTTATATGATATATCATGAAAATGTACTTGGGGCAAATTTCTTAAAGATTAAATGTGTATATTTAGTTGACATTAGAATGACTCACTAAATATATCATATAAGTCTTATACATTCATAAACACTCAGTTCGATATTTCATCCAAAATTTAGTAAAGACTGAGTGAATAAGAGTTCCATAACAAAAACTATGAAATCTAAATTTGATTTGGTTTATTAATTTAATGACATCCAATTAAATTATTAAAGATGAGTAATAGTGGCATGTAATATTTTTCCTATTGAATTTGATGCATATTGTGAAGAATATGGTATTATACACGGATGTTTTGCACCTCGTACACCAAACAAAAATGGTCTAGCCGAAAGAAATAAAAGGACTAAGTTAGGTCATTGAGGGCTCAAATGTGATTTTCAAGACTATACACCTAACATTAAATCATATAGAATTTTGAGTTTGGAGTCTGATGAAATTATTAAATCCCGAAATGTGAAGTTCTTTAAGAACCTCATCATAATGGATAAGGAATATGAGATTTCAACTATTGAAGAACCTAGTGAGGAATATTCTTCAGCGGTTGTTGAAACACATCCTTAACTTAGGATAAGCAAAAATCCACAAGGCTAAGGATCTATGACTAGACAAAATTGATTATCGACTTATTTATTTTTATTTGGTAGAAAGAAATAATGAGAATTTTGTTCATTAGATTCCTATTATTTTTCAAGTGTAAGATGATATTAAGACTTATAAAGATGCATTAGCTTCAAAGGAATCTTCTTTTTAGAAGGATGCTATCCAAGACGAAATTGATTCAATAATGTCAAACCATACTTAGAAACTTGTCGATCTACCTAAATGATCAAGAATCATTGGATTCAAGCGGGTGTTTAGAAGGAAGTATCATAGTTATGGTACACTAAACACCTAAAACTCTAGATTAATGATCAAGGATTTTAGACAAGCATGAGGTGCTGATTATTTTGACACATATGCACTAGTTACAAGCACAACAAAAATTAGAATATTGTTTGCATTAGCTTATTTGCATGACCTTATATTTCATTAAATGGATGTCAAAACTGTAACACCCCATCTAAATACCCCGAATATATTAATTAAATTAACATATAAATCATCTTTAATCAGAGTTTAACACGGTAATCACGGGATGTCACAATTAATAAATAGAATAAACCTTCATTCAAACAGTAGCCATGCTACACTGAGGATCAACATTTCCAATTAATTTCAATCAAGCTAAGACCATGTCTTACACAGCGGAAAGATACCATAACCAAAAACGGAATAAATTCAATCAACATTATTCCCACTAAGTTTTAAATAAATAATAGACCATGTCTAATTCCTCATCTAACGTTCCCCAGTGTTACAATCTAATCAGAGCATGACACTGACACGCGGACTAAACGATAAGCTCTAGAGCCATCCTCACCGACTCCTCAACTGCTAACTTTAATCTGAAATGGTAAAGTAAGGGTAAGACTTCTCATAATTAAAGCATATTATAAGCTTCTCAATTAACAATATATTTCAAGCATATTAATCCACCCATTTCAACATAACTCCAGATTCAATACACAATTACAACCATATAATCGTCATGCACAACAATCATCAATCAGAGAATAGTAACACTGGAAGACATCCTAACATGTTACTATTCCATACAATCAAAATGCAGACTCAATGCATGCGGTACCGACACGTGACCAAGTCACCCAACACTGATCCATCATCAACCGGATACAGTTCCATCGATTCGTCCATAACCACTCGGACACGAATCCAGCCTAACCACCCATCCTCACTCGGGTATCGGCAATCCAAGTCAAATTCCGCACAATGGGAATTAACTTCACCAAACAATGCATATGCACGCACATCATTAGCATGCAACATCAATCAGTCTATGTATACATTCATTGAACATAACTGAATCTCAACAATCAACATGATATATCAACTAATCATGCATACATCTAACATCAGCATAAACATGCAAACCAATCAACATGATATATCAACCAATCATGCATACATCAACACAGGTTATGACCACCTCAGACATCATAAACCCTCATCACCCACAACATGATATAATCACCTATCATGAAACAATTCGTCACAAAGCATAAATATGCCAGACACTTACCCTTAAATTGGTAAGACTATCACCAGTATTATATCACCACAACGACAACTAAGATCAACAACCATCAGGCATATACAACACCAACAAACACATGATATCAATACAATCATGACTACACCAATTATCATAAACCGAATCAAAACCCAAGAAACATGAATATTCCAACCATCATGCACACAAATAACAACAGCATAACACGCTTTACATTCACTCAGTATCAATATATCCATCACCACAGGATCTCTACTGCATACACATCAATATGCGTCAGTCAAAAGTCACCTATCTCGGGATTTGGCTCATTTTCAAAATAATTTCAAGTTTTGGAAAATATTTTCATTTCATAAAATAGAGCATTAAATTTAGGAAATAACGTCCAAAACGGCGCTCAAAACGGACTTACGGTTTGAAAGTTATGAATTTTCAAAGTTTGATATTTTTCAAAAATTAAAGTTGGAACCCGGTTCCTACATATACAGGAACCGGTTCCTGAAAAGTTCCAAAACCTCGTTGCTGGAAAAATGTATGGGAACCCGGTTCCGACACATACAGGAACCGGTTCCCACGTGTATTTTTCAGATTTTTATAAATTTTCAAAGGGCAACCCGGTTCCTACCCATACAGGAACCGGTTCCCACATATTAAAATGTCATTTTCTGCACTTTTGACAACATCTTTTCATTTTCAATCAAACCCATTTTTACCCACACGAACTCCAACATGGGAAATACTAAAACACATCATTTTGCATCATCTATCTCATCAAACAACATATTTCCATCATCTATTTTCATCTACTGACACTCTAATCATATTCCATACACATTCTGACTCAATCAGACTCATTCTGACACCATCTGACACTATTAGGTATTCATCCATGGAAACCTAGAATTTCCTAAACATAGATTCCTAACATGCCATGGTCTATAATATTAACATCAAAACCTATAATAAGCAATAATCAATCGAAATCACCCCTTACCTTGTGGGTTCTTCGAATTCCGACACCTTAGGTCTTCTTCCTCCTTTTCTCTTCTTCTCAATTCCACGTGGTGAGTTTTCTCCAAAAGATCCTTTTTTCCTCTTTTCCTTCTTTTATTTCTTTTATTATTCTAACATAATAAAAAAAACATAATTAATGTGAGTAGAGTCTTTTACTCCTCACACCCTCACTTTATTCATCACACCACCAATAAACCCACTTCCATTTAATTTAATTGACTTCCAATAATCCAAAATATTAAATATTACATTCCTAATTAAATTAATAATTAAAAATCATAATTATTTAATAATCGATTTATTTGGGGTGTCACAACTCTCCCCCACTAAAAGAGTTTTCGTCCTCGAAAACACAAACTTAGACGAACAGTTCGGGATATGAGTCCTTCATCTGACTCTCCAGTTCCCATGTAACATTTCCATCTGCTGGTCCTCCCCAAGCTACTCTTACCAATGCGATCTCTTTGACTCGCAACCGTTTCAACTCTTTCTAATCAAAGAGATATTTCAGGCTCTTATGATCACTAATACCTCAAATCGAGAACCATATAAATAATGCCTCCCCAACTTCAAAACAAATACAACAGCTGCCAACTCTAAATCATGAGTCCGATAACTCCTTTCATGCACTTTCAATTGTTGTGAAGCATAAGCCACAACCTGCTTATCTTGCATCAACACACCACCTAATCCCATTAATGATGCGTCACAACAAGACTTAGTCGGATTCGACAAAATGAAGATCGGCGCTAGTCAACCTCCTCTTCACTCTTGAAATCCTTCCTTCCAACTATCACGTCATGTTTGACATCATTTCCAATATCACTAACAAATATCCTTCTTATTCAACCACTAGAATCCCACACGATCCATTGCTATCGGGTTAAGAATACATCACCACACTTCTTACCCCTTCACTCTAGATACATGATTTATCACTTCACCACACCGCAACACAATTATAAGAACCTCCACCGAACCGCAATGTCCCCAACATTTATACACAATGCCGATTAAGAGGCTACGTTCCAACGATAGCGCTTGCAAATTAATACATCTATTATAATGGATGTAACATCAATAAGACATAGAACCCTTCACCTAACAATTCTATTCGAAATTTCTAATAGTTTCATAAACTCCACACTTCTAATGTTTAATTTGTGACTTCCAAAGAAATCATACTCGCATAACAAAGTGCACCACGTTACGCTTTGCCACGCGACTGATTAATTACCTTAAGTCATTATCTTCATTTGATTTTCATCAACCACCAGCTCTACAAGTTTCACATTTTATCTTTAGACTTTCTCCTTAATATCTATCAAAAATCACTGTTCAACTTCTTACATTCTAAACCTTCCACTCCGCGGCTTCAACTTGCATACACACTCAAGTCTCCGACCCGCTAGATAATTTCCAAGTCTTTTTCATAGTCCTTTTTCCTCTTAGTTTCATGCGAACTGATGAACTACTATCCTCTCAATAGAACGTCAACCACTTCACACACTATCAAGCTTGCGAGATGAGTCTATTAAATCCAACACGATCTCATCTATTATCAACAAGAGATTAAGGGTGATCAGTTCCTCAATTTGTCGATAGATAGCCGGCAATCACAATGGAGTATAAACCACCGTACCAAACTATAATAGCGTTCCTTTAGAACTCGTGCTCGAAGTCATCCAAGCACCATGGTTCAATAATCTTCCTTTAAGGTTTACGACTTCTTCCACACTTATTCTTCATCTGATATCGGCGATGAGATACCATCGATCAACAATTTACATAATCTCCTTCACCCTCACTTAGAACCACACAAATGTTAAGTATTTTCCCCCTCATGAGATGCTAACATACCAAATACACCATAACTCATTTCGTCCCCATTTGAAGTCCTCATCCATGCGGAGGACTTTAACGACATTCACAACTCTTAGTCTCCCTTTAAATCTCATAACATCTAGGATCCATATATGTTCAATCTGAACCTTATTTCAAATGCAATCTCGATAATACATCTCATCATATGATCGGTAAAAGAAACTTCCAACGTTTTCTTAACACATGTCAATATTTTGACATCTTAAACATGATTGCATTTCCTATCGAATTTATTTTTCTTCTAGCATCACTTATCTTTTCCTCAAAAGCTAATGCCAATCTATCCATCCTTACTCGGCATAAGCTGCATCTCTAATACTTTCACATTCTTACTAATACCAACATCTCATTCATTAAGATTATATTATTCTTGACCTCGTCTCAAATAATCTGATCACATCGGTTATGTCCATAAAATCTTCCAATACCATAACAAATTTTGGACTTTCCCACTACAACACTACATCATCCTCAGATGGGTCTACCGCATTACCGTCACTTGAGATAACATGATAAAGAAAACTCACATCCTCATACCGTAATCTACACCATGAAAACTTAACAAAATTCTACTCCCTTTCGAAGTTGGAATTCACCTCACAACATTCAACATACCTATACCGAGTTTTAGAAGCTTCTTCCTAACTATCTTCATCCTTAACCTGACCACGAAGGTAAGTTAATCTAAACTCAACTTTACTGAAGGCATACTTTCCAACCAATTGATCCATCAAATCACCAACAATTTGAAATAGATATTTAGTCTTAATCACCACCTAAATCAGTTATCAAAAATCCACACGCAATTCGCGCTACTTTCTTCCTCCTTGACTAAGGAGATTAGAGCTCCCCCAAACAATACACTTGGTTTTACAAATCCATTTCACTGCGCATCTTCCAATAGCTTCTTCAATTCCCTTAACTCAAAAGTTGACATCTTGCACACGGTGTCATAGAAATAAGTTTTGTACCAAGAACGACATCAACAACGACTCTGATTCTCCTCAAACATCATTACATGATAAATAAATTACTTTCGGTGCTGGGACCATTTTTAAAATAAAGTTCATCACACTATCCTTCCAATGCTTCAAACGAAACTCAAATCAGACATCCAAAACTCAAGTTATGAATTTTACAAGTTTTCGGAAGGGATGTTGTCAGGAAATCAATTCTCTGCAATAGGTGGTCGATTCCCACCTTGTGGGAGTGAGAAATCCCAAAACATCCTAGAGGACAAAAATTTGAGATCCTAACTTCAACATACCGCAACACACATCATTCCCCATGATCACTTGCGTCAAGTTACAATTCCAATAACCAATTCACACAACTGCATACTTTTTATCAACCATTGACACAGTCAATCTTTTCAAGAACACAAAGAAGTAACTCACACAGACAGCTCCACAATCAACTGGAAGGGTTACAACATTCCCACCACACCAGCTTCATCTTTTCAAAGTCATCCTTCTTAATTACCAAATATCTTCTAGGCCAAGAATATGCATCGACTCCTCATAACGATTCATAATCACTTGGTTTAACTTCAAACATTCAACCCAAGGATGACCTCAAGCTAATCCAACATCTTGCTCAGACGATGAGTCGCTATTATTCCCAGGGAAACGTCAGAACTCACACCCCAAATGGAACATCGTTATCCATAACATCGTCCTCCACTCCCAGTGATGCGAACAACACAAGTACTTAATTGTTACCACTTAAGAGAACCTTATCTGACCATCATACTGAATTCTTGAATTCGTAATCCCTCCGAGTTCGGGAAACTATGCAGCCTAACCAACATCTGCACTCATGTAACCAATAGCACATCGATCCAACTCTTCACACCAGAACATCTCTGAGAAGCAAAGTTTCTCCCCCACTTGCTTCCAAACCACTCCTGCAACTAGGTAACCAGGAAAAACAAGCAGTACCGACAGTGTTTCACACACATGTCGTACACAGAAGGAATAATGACATTAAGACATTGGTCACAACGACCGACTATGCTCTGATACCACTATTGTAACACCCCATCTAAATACCCCGAATACATTAATTAAATTAACATATAAATCATCTTTAATCAGATTTTAACACGGTAATCACGGGATGTCACAATTAATAAATAAAATAAACCTTCATTCAAACAGTAGCCATGCTACATTGAGGATCAACATTTCCAATTAATTTCAATCAAGCTAAGACCATGTCTTACACAGCGGAAAGATACCATAACCAAAAACGGAATAAATTCAATCAACATTATTCCCACTAAGTTTTAAATAAATAATAGACCATGTCTAATTCCTCATCTAACGTTCCCCAGTGTTACAATCTAATCAGAGCATGACACTGACACGCGGACTAAACGATAAGCTCTAGAGCCATCCTCACCGACTCCTCAACTGCTAACTTTAATCTGAAATGGTAAAGTAAGGGTAAGACTTCTCATAATTAAAGCATATTATAAGCTTCTCAATTAACAATATATTTCAAGCATATTAATCCACCCATTTCAACATAACTCCAGATTCAATACACAATTACAACCATATAATCGTCATGCACAACAATCATCAATCAGAGAATAGTAACACTGGAAGACATCCTAACATGTTACTATTCCATACAATCAAAATGCAGACTCAATGCATGCGGTACCGACACGTGACCAAGTCACCCAACACTGATCCATCATCAACCGGATACAGTTCCATCGATTCGTCCATAACCACTCGGACACGAATCCAGCCTAACCACCCATCCTCACTCGGGTATCGGTTATCGGCAATCCAAGTCAAATTCCGCACAATGGGAATTAACATCACCAAACAATGCATATGCACGCACATCATTAGCATGCAACATCAATCAGTCTATGTATACATTCATTGAACATAACTGAATCTCAACAATCAACATGATATATCAACTAATCATGCATACATCTAACATCAGCATAAACATGCAAACCAATCAACATGATATATCAACCAATCATGCATACATCAACACAGGTTATGACCACCTCAGACATCATAAACCCTCATCACCCACAACATGATATAATCACCTATCATGAAACAATTCGTCACAAAGCATAAATATGCCAGACACTTACCCTTAAATTGGTAAGACTATCACCAGTATTATATCACCACAACGACAACTAAGATCAACAACCATCAGGCATATACAACACCAACAAACACATGATATCAATACAATCATGACTACACCAATTATCATAAACCGAATCAAAACCCAAGAAACATGAATATTCCAACCATCATGCACACAAATAACAACAGCATAACACGCTTTACATTCACTCAGTATCAATATATCCATCACCACAGAATCTCTACTGCATACACATCAATATGCGTCAGTCAAAAGTCACCTATCTCGGGATTTGGCTCATTTTCAAAATAATTTCAAGTTTTGGAAAATATTTTCATTTCATAAAATAGAGCATTAAATTTAGGAAATAACGTCCAAAACGGCGCTCAAAACGGACTTACGGTTTGAAAGTTATGAATTTTCAAAGTTTGATATTTTTCAAAAATTAAAGTTGGAACCCGGTTCCTACATATACAGGAACCGGTTCCTGAAAAGTTCCAAAACCTCGTTGCTGGAAAAATGTATGGGAACCCGGTTCCGACACATACAGGAACCGGTTCCCACGTGTATTTTTCAGATTTTTATAAATTTTCAAAGGGCAACCCGGTTCCTACCCATACAGGAACCGGTTCCCACATATTAAAATGTCATTTTCTGCACTTTTGACAGCATCTTTTCATTTTCAATCAAACCCATTTTTACCCACACGAACTCCAACATGGGAAACACTAAAACACATCATTTTGCATCATCTATCTCATCAAACAACATATTTCCATCATCTATTTTCATCTACTGACACTCTAATCATATTCCATACACATTCTGACTCAATCAGACTCATTCTGACACCATCGACACTATTAGGTATTCATCCATGGAAACCTAGAATTTCCTAAACATAGATTCCTAACATGCCATGGTCTATAATATTAACATCAAAACCTATAATAAGCAATAATCAATCGAAATCACCCCTTACCTTGTGGGTTCTTCGAATTCCGACACCTTAGGTCTTCTTCCTCCTTTTCTCTTCTTCTCAATTCCACGTACAGTGAGTTTTCTCCAAAAAGATCCTTTTTTCCTCTTTTCCTTCTTTTATTTCTTTTATTATTCTAACATAATAAAAAAAACATAATTAATGTGAGTAGAGTCTTTTTACTCCTCACACCCTCACTTTATTCATCACACCACCAATAAACCCACTTCCATTTAATTTAATTGACTTCCAATAATCCAAAATATTAAATATTACATTCCTAATTAAATTAATAATTAAAATCGTAATTATTTAAGAATCGATTTATTTGGGGTGTCACAAAAACAACATTCATAAATAGATATCTAGATAAGGAGATTTACATGGAGTAATTGAAAGGTTATGTGATTTCTGGTAATGAAGAAAAGGTGTGAAAGTTTATCAAATCATTGTATAGATTAAAATAAACACCAAAAAAATGACATCAAAAGTTTGAATCTGTCATTGAAAGATTCACAACTTAAGGGAAAAGACACCACTTAGAGGGGGGGGGGGGACTTTTCAATCATTATCGAAACAAAAACTCAAAGAGTTTTTCATCATCAAAAGGGGGCGACAGTTGTGAAGAATACATCTTGTATCTTGTTTAGTTTTGATGAAGACAAATATTATCAAAGAAGAAAAGGATAAAAAATGCCATGCACATCAAATATTGAAGTTGATTAAGAAGGTTGAACATAGTAATTCAAGTGAATATTAGAGAAAAATAAACATAACTAAGATTCTCATTGCAATTGATACTATACTAATTTAAATTGCTCATAGTTTCGTGTCTCTCTTCATTTAAAAAAACTTCTTGCATCATTATGCCTGATCATCTAAAACCTTCTTCATCTAATTCTTTTGACGAGTGTTTATACATAAAGTTGTGTGATATTTATTTGTCTCTATGTAGATTACATGTTGATCATTACAAATGATGAACAAATTTTTTGAAACAAAGAGGTTTTTAACTTCCACATTCTAGATGATAGATCTTGGACTAGTTGACACAATTTTAGGTATCAAAGGAAAGAAAAACAGTGGGGGTTATAAACTTAGTCAAACACACTATATTGAGAAATTATTTGATATGTTCAAACACTTACGCTATAAGGAAGTAACCACTCCATTGTGCAAGTGCAATTGGTTATCTATTATACTCAAAATAAACACACAATACCAACATAACACTACAATATATATAAAATTTACACTAAAACATGTGCAAATCGAGCTAATGAACTAGTGCATTTTATGTGTTATCTAGTGTGTTGCTTGTGTATTTTACGATGAAACTCCTAATCAGTGGGGCCGAAGAGATCCGTATGTCTCTTTGTATTGTGCCATACTTCATAGATATTCGTTTCCCGAACAAGGGTAGGATCCCCGTCCCTGCCCCGAGGCTTGTCTCATATATGGTGGAAGTCTTTGGATTTAGTGCATAATGCTCTTGGACTAATTAAGTCCGAGGGGAGGGGGATGCACCAGCTACACAAAAATGCATTTATGTTTGTAACAGATAGACATAAATGTGTTTAATTTATATCAGATATGCATAAATTCCTGTAATATTTATCACCCTTGTATTTAGCACTCTATTATAAAGATAAATAAGGAACCATACCACAAAGGCGGAAAATAAAAGACAGTGAATATTTGTATTAATAATGAATTGAATTTGTTATAGTGAAATAATGGAATTATTAGATAAATAGACCTTCAACAGTAACCATATTGTAGATTGGTGATGCCCCAAGTCTTGGGTACCTATCCTTTCTTGGGATGGGCTGTAATAAATATGTTCCTCTTTCTTACAATATCTTCTTCGGCTGGATGGGAATTTGTAGGTGTCTAACCTTATTTATGCTAGTCGATGTACCACTGAATGATCAACTTTATTGAGGATTGTATCTTGAGGATGACCGTTGAAACTTTAAGGCTTTCGACCTCAAAGAAGACAACATTCTTTCTCCCCTCTTGCTTCGGTGCATAAGTCCTCCTCGGATGGTTAACATGTGAGTGGCTATCTACTTATAAGAAATTCAGGCTTGTGATCGACTTTCCCTGATGCCAAAAGATGGTTGGATATGGACGACTTTCCTTGAGAGTCCCGCCTCTTTAACTTTTGTGGAAGGAGCTCTACTTTCTCCTTTCATCCGGTTCTTCCTGAGGAACGGAGATGTCAGACGGGGATTATAGATAACTGCTAACCAATATCCTTGCCACAAAATTCCGAAGTGCCTTTCCTCTGAGCGTATTTATTGGTCCTTTTCTATTTCATTGGACCAAGAGATTAGGAAAGGATTTAGCAAGGTTGGTGTAACATCCCAAATTTAGAATTATTTATTTATTTAATTATTTGTGGATTTTGTGTTACTTATGTGGTTGTGAGTTTAGGATATTAGTGGGAATAGTATGGAGTAAGAGAAATAATTAGAATTATTTAAGTAATACTTCTATATAGTTTATTAATAAAATAAATAAGGAAAATAATATAATTAATTATGTAGGGATATTAAGGATATGATGGTAATATATGATGATGAGTGAGCGTATTACGGGAATATCATAGCAAGGGTCTAATGGGGTAACAACATAAAAATAGTAAGAGGAATAGAGAGCATTCTATGTGATCGTGGAATTTGGGAGACACGAAGAAGAGCTAGAGTACAGAAAAACAAGAAGGAAATTCTGTAGAACTCGAAGAGAGAATCAATTCGCTAAGGAATTCGAGGTAAGATATGTAATCAGGTTTATTATGATCCATTGGGGATTAAGGTAGATGTAGGATTTTGTTGTATGATTAATTTGATGAAATATGATGAACTTGTTGATGTTAATGATATATGAATGCCATGATTTGACCCATGTGTATATACATGTTTTGATGTTAGTTTGTGATGTATGGTGTCTATAATGAATTTTGGAATGAGTATGGTATATGTAATCACAATTAGGATGACTGGTATCAGTAGCGAAATCACAACAAAAGTTGTAGTGTTGCACGCGAGCCGGGCGAGCAAAGGGCGATGAAGTCACCCCAAGCATCACCGAGCGAGACAAGCGACAAGGAGAAATGATGGAAAATATGAGATTCTAAAAAATTTATGGGGGATGGATCATCACCTGATCCTATCTGGGCGAGCTTCAAGCAAGGAGAGTGCCCCTAGTGTCGTCGGGCGAGCAGATCTGGTAGTAACTTTCAAAGGCCGTATCTTGAGTTTCAGGACTCTGTTTGATGCGCCCTTCAAAGCGTTGGTAAGCTAACACATAGAGATATATTACACTAGATGAATATGAGTTAATTGATGCATTATTCCAGTCCCTATGTTTTTATGAGTTTTAAGTCATTATATGTGTCATATGTTAAGATGTTCTATTTCAATGATAGACTTATTGATGTTATGAATTGCTATGATGTTGATATAATATAATTGATGTTGTCTGTGATGATGTTCAAATGACGAGCATGTTAATATGTATACATACTATGTGGAGAATTACTATATGATGATTATGTGAAAGATGGTTCACTTGACTAACCGTGGTCGCATTGATAGATGATGTTGTTGTGCATCATGCATTCGTAAAAAATTTGGATGTTGGTGTAAGCCCTAGAGGCCAACAATTTTGGTACTTGTATCAAATTATTTTTTAATAATAAAAGAAATTTCTTTATTATGTTTGTTTTTCCAAAACAATAAAGTCTTTAGAATAGCCAAAATAATAAATTTCTAAGGGCCTGTTATTGAACTGGACAAGGGTGACACTGTCTATGCCTTGTGTTCAATATAGACATGAGGGCAAAATGGTATTTATACACGTATACATTATCACAGAAAAGGTTTTGTCAGATCACATGACATTTTTGTGACTTGGGTAGTAGTGATGTGTTGCTAGATATCCTCACTATTTATTATATTAAATGTATGATTTAATATAATTGCCAACATTACGAGAACCTACAGGGTCATTCACATAAAAAGAGATTGATTAGAGATAGAATAAATAAAGAACACCGTAAGATACACTGTACTTGAAAGAATTTTGAAATACCGTAAGGTACAATGCACTTAAGTGAAATATAGAAAATTGTATAATATAACTATAGTTATTAAACATAATAATAATAATAATAATAATAATAATAATAATAATTATTATTATTATTATTATATGGTTCACTTAAGTTGGGCCTTTTAGCTTGCAACCCACACAAGTGGTTATATAAATACAATTCTTATGCATAAGCTTGGTGGATTGATGAGATTGGGTTTGTGAAACCTTGGCCGTATTTCTCTCTCTCTCTCTCTCTCTCTCTCTCTCTCTCTCTCACACACACACACACATGCACACGCACACTCAAAGCCTTTATTCATACCAGCTAGCACTAAGATTGAAAGCAATATGTTCATGTGGACTGGGTAGAGGTGTTGTTTTTCATCAACACTCGTGATCATTCATCCGGATATGTATCAAAAGTTGTTGATCATCATAAGAGGTAATTGTTCTATCACTATTCATGCTCACCCGTAAGGATCACTAAAGGGAAATTTTTATTTACATTGCATTGTGTCATTGTTGTTATATTAACATTCTAAGTGACATTGCATGAATTATGTTGATGAATTGTAAGGTGATAATAATTGAGAATTATGTGAATATATGAGAAATCGTTGATGAAAGATGTTTAAGTGCTATTGTGATGTATTGGTGAGTATGAAGTATTGGTGAATGATGTGTATTGATTGTATGATGTTGTTTGTGACGATTAATATTTTCTTTATATCTTTTATAATGAATCACAATTATTCACCCTTTCTGTTTGAATATTACCTCCACGAGGGTAACACGTAGATACCCAGGAATAACTTGCTGAATTATTGAGGATAAAGCTTTGGAGTATTTTATGTTTTTTTGTTAATTAGAAGATGTCTTGCTCTGATGTCTATCATCGGGGTAGGAACACTTAGTTTTGCGAATGTTATGTTCCTTTTATATTGACATACTTTATGAAGGTTTTGATTATTGAACTAACTTTAAATCTCTATTTTTATGAGATTATATATGATGAGTCGGCAGATAAGAATATTTATGATTGATGATGATTCCGCCACATTGCTTTTAAAAGATGTCTTGATGTCATACGAAACACCGTAAAATATGTACAATATGAGAAGTTATTATTACCGTTGTTGTAACATGTGTTACAGAGTAAATTTGTATTTCATGATGTTTTATTATGATGACGTGACAACCTTGTGTGGTGGAAATATTTAAATTATTTCATAAGATATTTAAGAAATACATGTGGGATAGAAGAGTCTTATAATTAGTGGTATCAGAGCAGTTCGGTCTGTCCAACCAGGTTTTTATATGATGTTCACGTCCTATTGGTTGATTAGTGTGTGGACTGTTTTATTATGATGATGTGACAACCTTGTGTGGTGGAAATATTTAAATTATTTCATAAGATATTTAAGAAATACATGTGGGATAGAAGAGTCTTACAATTAGTGGTATCAGAGCAGTTCGGTCTGTCCAACCAGGTTTTTATATGATGTTCACGTCCTATTGGTTTTGATTAGTGTGTGGACACTATCGAAACATGGTTGTTTTTAATGTTGATTGTCTATACGCAAAGTTATGACTGAAGGAAAAAACGATGATGTTATTGCTCAGGCTTTGAAAGCAATGGCTCAAGCTCTGCAGAACTAATAAGACTAGCAGAATTTGAATGTTGGGAATGATGATGAGACTCATGAATGTTGGGAATGATGATGAGACTCATGTATGAGGGAGGTTTCATGGGAACAACCCCCCTCTCTCTCTCTCTCTCTCTCTCTCTCTCATTTCTTGCATGCATGTATTAGCTGGTAGAGTCATGATTTGATTTAGAATTGCATGTTTTATAGGTTTGTTACATTTATAGTATTAATTTGTATAAGATTAGGTTTGATTAGAATTGAATTTCTAAATAATCACATTATAAATTATTCTTTAAAATATTAAAATTAGAATTGCTCTAAATTGGTTAATTGCATCAAACTTTTATTTGAAGCATTGCCCATTTTTTATTACATTATCCATATCTTTATTTCAAACCATTGTTGTATGCGTCAGTGTGCGAGCGCGAGTGTGTGTTATAACAATCATTTTTCAATAACTTAAAATCTTTAAAATAATTTTTTCACCATATTTGTTTCTGATTGCCTAACTTGATTTTAAAAGTCGAAAATAAGGGATTTTTAATTATGTATTCAACACTCCTTTTAAATAAAGTACTCCATATTCAAACTAATAATCCATGTCGTCCCATTCCCTTCTTACCTAAACACATTATTGGTCACTATGGTACAATTCAATATTGATGGTTATCGTTCAAGAGAATTTCTTCATCCACCTAGTGGGGTTTTTCTCCATCTCTGGTATAAATCCCAAAATATCCCAAAAATTCGTAAGTGCATTTACGAATTTAATATAAACGTGAATTCTTTGATTTACTTCATAAGTGTACTTGCGAATTCACCTGTTGGGACCTAAAATTCGTAAAAAGACTTACGAGTTCACCTTATTTGGTTTACCTCGTAAGTGTACTTACAAATTCACCTTATTTGATTTATTTTAATTTTTATTCTTATGAGATATATATTTATTTAATATAGAAATTTTTTATAGTTTATAAATTATTCATCATTTTTTTACAAGACATTTAACAATATGTCATGTTATTAAAAAAAATTTAAAATAAAAGTGGGTCATAATTAGATAAATGGTTGTGATTGGTTGATAATGTAAAATCCTTTCATACTGTCAGAGTGTCGGTGTATGATTAGTTTTCTCTTTTAATAATATTAATTATTAATAACATTCAACTTTTGATTATAATATAAATATTTTTTTAATATAGTAAAATTTTAATTACAACATAATAATTAATTATCAATTCTATAATAAAAATTAAAAAGTGTCATCTAAATTAAATTTAACTTTTAAAATTATAATTAAAAAATATTTCTTATATTTCTTATAAAAAATTATTCATAATTTTAAATAAATAATTAAAAGACAATTACATTTCACTATTATAATTAAAAAATTAATTATTACATTTATTGTTTAATTTATATCATAAATTTGCTATAATAATTTTTAATTATAAATTTTAGTTATTTTTTATTAATAATAATTCAATTTAATTATATTGTTAGAAATATATTATACAATTAATGCACATCAAGTAAATCAAGACAAAAAATCAATTGTATCTCTTCATATAGAAATTGATATCAATAGTATTAATAGATTTCTTATTACATATCAAATTTGATATTGATATCGATTGTATTAATAGATGTTATTATTATAGGCCAAATATAAGTTAGGCTTTTAATGCATATATTTTTTCTATTCTTTTTTAGTATATGAAATCGTGTATATATCTAATGAAAATCACATAAAATAAATCACAATATCCTATTTTCTTATATATATTATTATTATATTATAAATAAATATTTTTTTTCAAAATAAAATCATAATAAATTTGAAATATTGAGCGAATTCGTAAATGTACTTACGAAACACCAAAGTAAATTTGTAAGTGCACTAACGAAATATTTTAAAATAAGGTAAATTTATAAATACAATTACGAAAATTATTTTAGAATTTTAAAAGATGTGAGAGAAAATCATTAGATATGAGAGAAAATTTCCATCGTTCAATTGTACCTCAATTGTACCTGACTCACTCGTTTTCATTCAAATCTTGATAGTCATTGTTTAAGTTAGATTCACTTGACATAGTTAGTTTTTTTTCCTTCTAGGTTTGTGTTCAACTCACATGAAATTGGACTTTTAACTTTATAATTACGAAGACTTGTCTTTGTTTTGGATTTAAAATGCATTTGTCATGAATATTTTGTAATTGTCATTGATTTTTTGAAATATTTACTTCATTAAATTGTAAATCGATTGTGTATGACTTATCTATGAAGTTTAACTCTACATTCTTATTTTGAGAAATAAATGTTCAAACATATTAATATGTATTTTTGAACATTCTTTTCCAAAATATGTACATTTAAATATTTCATCTCAAAATATTTCAAGATTCATCACTATGTAAAAAAAGCAAGTTAACGTGTTTATAAAGCTCCTTTAGACTTTAGAAAACAAATGGCTAACAGATTTACTTTTATAGCCTTCTCTTTATTTATCTAAGCATGATACATAATCTTCTTTAAATAATTTTTTAGACTTTACATAACTATATTAAATTAATTTAATATTATAACATGCTTTAGTTAAATTAAATTAATTAATATATAGTTACAAGTTTTTTTGAATTTTGTAAAATTTATTAAAATAATTTAATAATACAATAACCTTTTTGACACATTAAATAAATTTAATAATACTATTAATAAATTATTTTTGAACTACTAAATAAATTAAATAATTAAATATAATATTAAAATAAAACTGAGAGCTATAATAAATTTATTATATTTTTTAAATATTGACAGGAACACTAATACACGAAAGAAAAGGTTTCAAATCACTAACAAATGAGTTAAATTTAATATGTTTTTAAGGTGAGTTGTGATAAAACTATACACAGATGACTAGAGTGATACATTAGACTAAAGAACACTCCCTCCGTTTTAAATTATTGGACATTTTCATTATTTCACACGAATTAAGACATATAATTAATATTTTATGGAAAAGTGGAATAATACATGATTTTACAAAAACGTCCTTCAATAATTACATTAAAAAATAAAATTACAAGAATAGAAAGAAGAAAGAGAAATAAATAATATAAAGTATATATAAGGTATATTAGACAAAAAATCATTATTAATATATTGAGATCGTAAAGCGACATATAATTTAGAATAAATATTTTTAACAGATTTATAATTTGGGACGGAGGGAGTATTAATTTAAAAAATTATACAACAAAATTTAAGAGTGATATTTTTGACTAAATGATTTTTTTATAATAGTTATAACTTTTTTAAAGTTACTAAAAAAATTCCGAATTCATACACTCATACACGAGAGAAATGATTGCAAATAACAAATAAATAATATATTTTTATATCTTCTTAATAAAAGTAAAAATAAAAATAAAAATAAATTATTTATGGATTTTAATAATAAAATCATACACGGATGACATAGTATATGCGGCTCAAGAATATTTATTTGTAAAATTATTTTTCTAATATTTTTATATAAATAATTCGTAATTCTGGATCAATATTTACATTAATAATTCATTTTATTATATAACAATTTTTCCAATTTATTTTTAAAAGAAATGCGATTGTTGCATTTTTTTTCATTTGTCAACCTAGTCTTATATAAAAAAATATATGCTATTAAAAATGATCGTCAGACCATAAAAGTTATTAACATGTTTTTTATCATATTAATTTTTTTTTTCATATCTTATATATAAAAGTGGGAATATTTAAACTAAAATAAATATAGTTTATTCTAGAAATCATACACGAGCCAAATATTTATCATTGCAAGATTAGTTAGAATTTATATTTTTAAATTTTCACCATAAAAAAGAAAAAATATAGTACATAAATTATAAATGAGAATAATTAAATACACTAATTTTTTTTATTTCAATATTTTTCTTAAATGAGTTGCTAAAGAAGTTGTCGACACGTATGGTTCATACTTGAAAAAAATGTCTAATCAATCATTAAAATGACATATTTTTACACTATCTTTTTAATAATAAAAATTATAATATTTATTATACTATTATTTGAGTTTATTATACAAATCCTACAGGGACAAAAACCCTAGAACCTTATTATAAAAAGAGAAATAAAACATCAAATCGAGTTACACAAAATTTATGCTGAATATATATATATTATTATCAATGATCATTTACTTGTGTCAAAGAGTGTTTGTAGGTACCACCCATCAACATCATAGCAAATTAAAGGATATCCGAAAATTTCTAAAATTCATCCCTAGATGTAACTCATTTCTCACTTATGTGAGCAACTCTATTCTTCATAAGATCATTAGTGTCATTTGTAGAACATTCATCAATATTTTGCCACTTCAGCCAACATCAAAATGGTGAACCACATAAGAAAAATTACTCAAAACTCTAACCATTCTCATCGATTTATAGCTAGCGAAATCATTTGAGTCAACTACGAGCCTGGAGATGGACTCACTCATCCTTCTCACACTATGGAGTGGCTATCCCCCCACTAGCAATTAAGGTCTTACCTTCCTCTGATGCGTATCTTTCTCAGACAATCTTCAAATCAAATAATTTTTTTTATCATAATAATTTTAGACATGTTTTCACATGAAAAGCATGATGGACATAAAATTTCAATTCAACTACCTATTTTTAATTACTTTATTTAAAACGTAAAATAGATTTAATATAATAATATTTACGACAAATTCGTGCAATAACTCGGATATTTAATATATATATATATATATATATATATATATATATATATATATATATATATATATATATATATATATATATATATATATATATATATATATATATAATTTATAACATTATTAATGAAGTAATAGATTATTTAAAATTATTTATTAATATTTAGATTGAAATCTATTCAATTATAAATAATGTCAGCCAACTTAAAAAGGTTGGTCAAGCGGAAGAGAACTCAGGTTTTAAAGATTTACTCTCCTTAGTTTACGAGTTATCACAAAAAAACAACCTTCAATAACAACAACGATAATTTATTATTATAATAATAACAATTACAAATATGAATGATTCTGTTGCTTTATTTATTTTAAAAATTATATAAAAATAAGATGATACTAGTATTTAAAAAAAAACTAAATTTAGAGTTTACTATCAATATTTTATTGCAAATGTTCATATTTTATTAGTTTGTTGTAGATAGCCGTTTAATGACACGCTCCTTTAATGAGTGAGCTAGTAGGAGATAAAAATTAATACTCCAATAGATAGAAACAAAAAAAGAAAACCTTGAAATTAGAATGTATTGGACAGATGATTATGGATGATGCTAGCAGTACTTCTTCCGCTAAACTAGTTTGAGTGCAATCCGTTTCCAGGCTTCGGCCCTCTTTGTATATAAAAAAAAAGAGTAGAGTGTAAATTTTCCTATACTAAATTACTATTAGTACCCAAAAATAAAAGCTACCAATGGATCAATATACAAGGCCCCTCCACACCAACAAACAATTTGAATCAGATGAAGAAAAATTTAGTGGACACCACTCATTTCTATTACCTCCAATGCACCATAATCCCTCTCATCATCCAGCTGTCAATACTACTAACATCTTCATCAACCACAATCAAACAATAATTTCAAAGTACAATAGTACCTAATAAACATTAGTTAAAATTGAATTAATATAAATTATTTAACTTTATATTTTTATATTGTTAAACTCAGTTAATTGTTGCAATGTAAATTCAAATTAAATATGTGACTTGTTCATTTGTATTTCAGTGACTATACTACTTAAAAAAACAATACTCCAATATTTGAGTTTGATTACTTAGAACATAAACTCACTTAATATAAATGGAAATGAATAATGCTTAATTTATTCTTTAAATAATATTTGTTCATACTAAAGAAAATAAAAAAGCTAGATACAATTACAAATTGGCAACAAATCACAGATGGATCAACCTACATTACATCAGAATTTAAGAGAAAGAAGCAAAAAAATAAGTACACTTTCCATTTTCATTCACTTCACTTTTTCACTTTTCTCTCTAACTTGAAGATCTGCAAAATTCCATGTACTTATTTTACTTACCTCAAATTTCTTTTCTTTTTTATCTTCTTTCTATCAAAACAACGCCAGAAAAATAGGTAAAACCGACACGGCGGAGAGCATTACAGATCCTTTGAATAGTGGAGGCGCCGCCGTGGAACGGGAAGGTGGCGGTGTGTGGAAGTAGAAAGGAAAGTACGGCACAATTGGATTCGGCGGCGGCGGAGTAGGATAGTTCCCGTTACCGTTCCCATTCCCACCACTCGGCGGAGGATAATAATACAAACCTCCGCCTCCACCTCCACCTCCTCCGTTGGACGAGGGAGGTGGCGGAGATGAGTAGTAATACACAGACGGCGGAGGCGGAGAGTAATAAGTAGAACCACCACCACCACCGCCGGAGCTTGGAGGAGAAGGAGGTGGAGGACAGTTGTTAGTGGAAGCTGGAGGAGGAGACGGCGGAGGAGGAGAAGGTGGTGGCGGAGACGAAACTTCACCACACGGAGTACACTTCACTTCATCTTTAGATTTAACCGTTAGATTCTTCTGATCTGTTAAATCACCAACCGCAACAGTAACATTAATAAACAACAACATAATCATGAAACAACACACCGTGTTTATTGATGTTGTTCCCATTTTGTAAAACTTGTGAGAAGAATGAGAATGAAAGGTTTTCTTAAAATGAAAATGTATAATTATTGCTTAGTGAACAAGTGTAGAAAGTTTTTGATAAAGTGAAAGTAGAGTGTTGCTATTTGAGGTGTGGTGTGAAACAACTTACTCTTATCTTTTGAAACCTACACTACGCTACAATATGTTTTTTATTCATGCACTCATTGTTTTTTATTTTCTTATTGAAGACACCGACACGTTTTACTTTACCACAAAAGCAGCCACGTTTGAACAATGTTATCAAACATAGACTTAGGTTGGACGGTAACTTAACTGTATTACAGCATTGTACTATTTTTTTGTTAACATGAACTCTAATCATTGTATGCTCAAGAGTCAAAGTTGTCAAGCACAATTTGAATATTCATAATAATAACCACTATAAATTTAGACAGATAATTTTGAATAGATTCAAATCTGATAATAATTTTTAATCTAATAATATCTGAATATTGAATTAGGGTTACATATACCAGTTGCAAGTTTTTTATGGTAAGGTATATGTGGTGTAAAGGTTAGTTAGATGAGGTTATAATTAGGTCGTTATAGTGTTTATTTAGGAGTTAAAATGTTAGGTAAATAAGGTTAATAGATGTGTTATTATGGTAATGTAGTAGGGGTGGTAATAAAGTGTAGGGTGGTCCTACAAGGGGAGAGACGTAAAGGAAACGTAACGAGAAGCCATTAAGAAGGGGTGCAAAATGTGAAGCAAAGTTGGAATTATCTAATTGTTTGTTTGTTTATATTTGTTTTAGGGACGAAGTGCGTTGGATCTGTTGGTGTAATAGTACAAATTACACTTCTTCATCTCTTTTTGTGTATGAATCTATAGGTATACTAGTAGTAATAGAATTAGATCTACATTTATTAAGTCTTTTAATGTAATATTATAGCTCTCTTTTATGTATGTGCTGATGTTAATTTTGGTTAATACTTAAATTTTCATTCAGGTACGGTTATGTTCAAAAGAGAAAATGACTAAAAATAAGTAAATTTTTGAATACCTCTTATAAGTTCAATTAAAATTTATTATATAAAATAAAATTTTAAAATTCCATATTAATCTAAAATCTTAAAGAATCAAATAAAAATTAAGAATATAATATATAATTTGATTTTTTGAATATTAAGATGTTGGTATATCAAGTGTGAATAATGATTCTCACATTAGATGAAAAAGAGGATATTTGACTTTTTTTAATAGTTTAAGGTTTTGGATTAATATGTGATTTTCAAAATGAATTTTATGTGGTAAACATTTCATTGGTATATTCTATTGAGCATAAATTACCCCAATTATATAAGGGATAGCCTACACCTCACCCTAAGAATAACATACACTATTTTATTTAGATGAATATCGTTCATTTTTTCCTCCTAGATGTGTTCTTTCAGAATATCAATATTTTGACTTAATACGCTTCTCAGTGAATTTTTAAGACTAATGAGATTTGCCTATGTGGTCCATGGAACTTGTTTGTACATTAAAATGAAACTAAGCATGCTATCAATTGTTCGTGCAAGAACGCCAAATTCACCATGCACAATTTATGTCACTAGTAAGTATAAGATGCGTGACATGCCACAAAACGCTCTTTGGGAGGACCATACCTTTGAGGAAGAGCTTACAATAACATCTTAATTGAAGTTTCACGTGACCTGAATCACCAAGTGTACATTGACACATATACATTGAATGGTCAAACATAACTTAGAAAGAGGAATGGTGTGAGTGTGGTAAGCATGTCTAGTATAGCTGAAGTGTAACATAGTCTCTGTGGCGTGTTCTTCCATATGCTAAGCCTAACAAGGTGTAATAGTTTGTTCTTCATTAGATTAACTCATGTCAGTCTATATAAAGTTGAGCCTGTTAAGGCATAAACACTTGTTCTTCATCAGATTAACCCATGCTACTCCATAGTCCAGATAATGTCAAGCCTATTAAGGAATATATGTTTATTCTTCATCAAATACACCCATGTGAGTTCACTTGCCAATTTACTTCTTCAATTGTATGCTTGATCTCTTTTTATTTTACGTAGAGCATTGACGTGGAACATGAGCTCGCTTAAGAGTTTGTGTTTGTTTCTTCAAAATTCCATGATACCTTATGTTTTATGCATAAGTCTAGCAACCTAACTCAAACACAGTTTATTTTATAATACCCGAAGTTGAGTTTCTGCTAGACGCTTTTCCCGACGCCTGTTTTTCTAGGCTAAGGTGATGCTTGGTAACCACCCCTTAAAACCACTCAAATTTAGGTCGACTTATTGCTAGGCTGCCTTGTAGAGGTTGTGTTCTTCAAGCCAAGCAGATGCACTCGATTCTCTTTTGGAACCATTTCCTTATATTTGAGCTTTTGCTCGAAGCCTTTTTGAGGTTGTTTTCCATTAGGCTGAGACGATTCTTAGAAGCCACCATTTGGGTGAATTTGGGAGTGGTTCCTAAACATTAATTTGTGGGTTATGCTTCTTACAATAATACAAAACATTTTAGAGCATAAGACCTAATTTGTTGAAGTCCCCTCAAAGGGTGTGATAAAATGTTTTACCTCACATTGACGTTAGTATCCAAATTCACAATTACTCCATCAATTGTACATTAGGTATTTCATTAAATGTCTCACCTTACCTTAGTTTCCTACCTCTCACTATGCGTCTGCCGTAGTTGAGCTCCTCCGCACGATCTAAGCTCATCTCTACCTCATTCTGAACATTCCTTAGCTACCCCTTCCTCAATTTGCACATTTCTTATCTCACCTCTTTCACATGCACAATAGTTCGCCTCTTACTCACTTTGCACCAACATATCTCAATTTTTCCACACTTACTTTATCTCAAATTATTCACACCTACCTTAGATCGTCTCTTCCTCACTTTGCACCTAACTTAGATCAACTTATGCATACTTTTTTTTAATTGACTTATGCATACTTAATTTAGCTTAAATATTTCATGTGGAACCATGTTTTGTAGAGAGTAGGTTTTCGTTTGATGATGACAACTACAAGGTAAAATACTAAGAAGACTTCATCATGATAATAGTACAACAAAGGATAAGTCAAAGATAACTTAAGTTGTTAAATATGCAAGCTATAAATGTAAAGGTTTAATGAAATTGACTATTCAAAGAAGAAGGAAAACCAAGAGATCCTAAGCAGTGTTAACATAGAGGATAATATCTGACAAAAAACTTGTAGAAAAAGTTAAACTTCTAATTTAGTAACTGAGTGACCTTTTGTAAAAGCTAATGGCTTTTTCGTAAAATTATATGGCTATAAGCACACACTAAAACCTTTTTTTTTATAAATACTTTAACTAAAATAAAATAGTTTTAAAAAACATCTTAAAGTTGTCCCAGATGACTTAGGAGTAGTGAAAATAGCTAAAGGGGGATATTTGACTAATCTAATCGATTAACACATAATTCCAATCGATTAGAACAACTCAAACGTAAGCCCCTAGTTATTTAAACATCGCCTTAATGACGTGCAATGGCTAGTAATATCATTTTTCCTTTTAAATGACTAGCAAATACTATATTTTTCATATCTAATCCATTAGAATGAAAATACAATCAATTAGATTAATGCTTTGGGAATTCTTCTTGCCTATAAATAGACACTTTATTTCTTGTTTCAAATCCTCCAAAAATAGATTTGTGTATTGACACACACACACACACACACACACACACACACACACTCTCTCTCTCTCTCTCTCTCTCTCTCTCTCATCTTTCACTTCCTCTCACTAGTTATTATAAGTAAATACTTTTGCGAGGAAAGTTCCATTTGTGATTGAGATGTTCATTGTAATTATGGAAGGGTAGCATTGTATAAGTTCACCAAAGATTTTTTTTATGCACCTTGGATGAACAATATCCATTTAAGAATTATATATGTTGTTCGAAGCTAAACCTAATAAAAGCTTATGGATGGGGATAATATTCAGCTTATATATAAGTTGAATATCCTCTAGCTTTGAAGCTCTTACCATTTAATCATGGTTATCCTTGTTAAAACCATGATAGGTTTTACGACCAGCCCGGTTAAAATATAGTTAGATACACTCTGGTATCTCCACGAGAGTGTACAGTTAGATACACTCCAAGATCTTCCCAACCTCATCTAAGTCAGCACTAGTAGTGGTTGACCTTCCTTATCATAATAGGTTACTTTCAAGTGGACTGGTGACACCACTACATCTAGCTTCGCCAATAACTACCTTGCCATGATACCTCTAAAGGAACTTTTGCACCAGACTACGAGGAAGTTGAGGATACCTTTCTTTCGCGCGCTCATTCTCCAAGAGTAATTATTGGACCTATGGCTCCTCGAGGGAAAGTCATTAAATTGTTAAAGGTTAAGAGATCTTGTAACACCCCAATTCTACCCGACAAATATTATAAAATCAGAGTAATAAAATTTCTTCAAAACAATTGGAATGTTACAATTCAACTTAAAATAACAGCCTTTTTCACATATATAACAGATACATAACACGTAGAACATCAGATGAACAGATAGCCATATTATTTAGCCTTAGAAAACAAAACAATTTTTATTAACTATGCAACGGAATCATAGTATTCAACTTAATGACATAACATCTTTTGTTCAACTAAAACAAATTTGAAGTAACATAAAATTCAACAACGGAAGTAGCAACAACAATAAACAACATCCGTTCATCCCCCCGAGTGTTATGTATCAGAGCAACGACACCGACTCGAACTAATGAAGGTAAGAAACCTTCATCCTAGATTACCTACGCGTTATCCACGTAGAGGCAATATCACAACAAAAGGGGTGAGATATCTAACTGTAAGTGTTTTTATGTTGGCATTAATTTTTGGTAAAACTAGGATATGACAATGTCTTGACCGATGTCATGACATTCAGAGTTGAAGATAAATTCTGCAAAAGAAAAATGATCCAAGTACAGCACAAACTGGAAGTTTACTAATGTGTTGAAATTCTGCAGAAGTTTGACTGATGTCATAACCGATGTTATGACATTCTGTGTGACATTCTTCGAGAACTGCTTTTCCGAGAGTTTTCAGGAAATTTGTTGAGCTGTTTTATTATGTTCTATGTTATTAAATTACATGCTCACGTGGCTAATTGGTTAATCTTAGTTAAATCTAAATTGGTTGTTAAAAAGACCAAGTCTTTAGGATTAATTAAGTGAACCCTAGCTATTATTATGGAAGCCCAAAACTGGTTGGATGCTTCTATAATAGGAATAGAACCTTACTCTCTTCGTGCCTCTGGTATTGAAGATTTAGCGAGGTTGTAATTTGTGTAATTCTAGTTACTCTTGTGAGCCAAGCAATTATCATTTGATAAGTGCTTTGGACTAGGATTTGGTTGTAAGGGTTGTTTATCACTCAAAGCTTTGAAGCACGAGTGTTGTGTCTCTTGATTAAAGCTTTGAAGCAAGATCAAGTTTGTTTATTGAAGAGTGTCTTCACAATTCAATTAATCAATAGGTTGATATCACTGCTGTGATTGAGGGGGAGTGAGTAGGAACTCAGGTCTAAGTAGGACTTAGATTGAAGTTGCATTGGGTAGGTTTTAAGTGAAGGAGATAAACTGGTTGGTTTATTCCTGAATTAATTATACTAATAGTGAATTTCCTCCCTGGCTTGGTAGCCCCCAGATGTAGGTGTAGTTACACGAACCGGGTAAACAATTTATTGTGTTCTTTACTGCTGTTTAAGTTTACTGTGTGAATTGTTAACAGAGTGTCAGATACTGTGTCATAACATTCTCTGTGACATCACGTATCTGCTGCCAGGAATTTCACTAACATTATAATAAGATGTATGATAAACAATATATTAGAATCAGTCCATGTAAAATCACCATGTGAATTTAAACAACATTAATCACAACATAATCCTCTACTAGTATAACGACAACAATTTATCAACACGACAACATTTATCACAACATATTCATCAACGTAATACAACAACAAATTCACCATCACAACAAGTTAAACAACGTTTAATATCACACAAACATCAACATAAGCTACCAATAAATTCATCATCAACAATGCAAATATGTAACTTATTATAATGCACATGCATGTGGTACCATTGAAGCAGAACTCCCAACGTAAAAACTAGAGCAAAACTCCCAAAGTAATAATTTGCCAATTATTAGAGGCATCAACAACGCATAAGCCTTCAACATCAACGTGGTTGCCAATCCATGCCATCATAAACAGATCAAAGCAACCAACATAATATTTTTTCCAATCCAGGCCAACGTGTTATGCAATATATGCGACACCATGATGCAACGCAACAACAACAACGCAACATCAAATCAACAACAACTTAATCATATTTCAACACTGGCCAAAAGTATGCAACTTAACAACATAATTCATTCAACGTTGGCACGAGGCCTATAACTCGGTTCATCAATTCAACATAAGAAAACACAACAAATTTCATCACAACCTGCAATTTCACAAATTATCAATTGACATCAATACAAGCAACAATGACAACAATTGCCAATAAACTAGTCTTAACCATCCTACATTGACACAACTTATATATGTACTATTACTACTTAATTAATCCTACATTTACTACTGAATCAATTAATTCAACCGCTTATTTTTCTACTAAAGTATTTCTGTTACTGAAAGCATCTGCTGTTCAATTTCATAATTTTCCAATTACTGAGTAAATTTTCTCTACTATTCTACGACTACCTCGAACACCTACTTCTACCAACATATACTCATATCTATACTACTATTATAATTCTGCTATGTTACCAAATTATTTATCTACTACTGTCTACCATTAATTTACAAATATATATACTGCTAATTTTCTGTTACATTTCAATTACACTAGTACTACTTAATTATTATTGAGTTCATTAACTAATTGTTTTCAAAATTATTAAACAAATAACAAAATAGTAGGGTATCAGGAAACTAAAAAGAAGAAAACTAAAGTGCCATAAAAGAGGTGTGAGGCGCCCACCTTGGCTCCCCAGGTGCCCACTTGGGACCAAGTGGCCGCCACCTTATTCATAAGGCCTTAAGGAGCCCATCAGGGCCTCCCAGGTTCCCGCCTGACACACAATATGGCCCCCGCCACTGTTTCCACCTCCTATGGTGCTCGTCTTGAGTTATGTGCCCCAACCACTTAACTCCCTCATCCAGGCGTACGTCTTGGAATTCTTGTGGCCCCCGTCTCAACTTTCTTCTTCTTCCAATTTCATTACAACCAGAGACTTTCATTGACGAAATTTGTTTCAACAATTCCATAATCGATCAATATACAATCCATAACAACTCATATTTTTTCCGAAATTCTTTCTAACGGTCCAATAACATGGAATAATTATAGCAACAATAACAACTTACCAATCAAAACAACTTTCCAATGATAGAGACTTCACATCAATAATTATTGCAACGATTCATAGAACAATAATATTATAGTAACCGACAAAAATCCAGAAACGCAGTAACAATAAAACACACGCACAACAACAATTACACAACTCAATCCCCACATAAATTCATCATACAATCCATTAGGAAGTTAGAACCCCACCCTTACCTTGGATTGAAGACCGCTCTAACTTTTCGATCGAAACCTTTGCCTCTTTTCTTCTCCACAACTTTTCATGATCAATTTCCTTGGAAACTCTGTTTCTTCCCTCTGCCACTCTTCTCTACGTACAACACTTTCTTTTCTCCTTCTCAAAACCCTTATTCTCCTCCTCTCATAAAACCTAATTCCTTTATTTTATTTTAAATCCAACTTAATAATATTATTCTTCCATTGGGCTTAATCTCAACACCCCCCAATTTTACTACCACCGACCATTAATTAAGCTCATATAATAAATCTAGTATTATTTCTAATACTATATCTACAACTTAATCAACTAAACTAATCAACCAACAACTCGACGACTTAAATCAACATTTCACAACTTCGATAATTAATCCAAAAATAATTCTAAAATATTTAATTAAATATCGGGCGTTACAGATCTCACCTGTTATACGGATTCTGATATATTTTTTGGATGCCTAACATTTCCCCTGTGTCAGTGTAGAGGATGCTGTAAGAGCTTCTTTCATATACGATGAATCTATAAGGTTTCGATCTCTAATGGTGGTTGCGAGAATTAGAGGTAGATTAAAGTTTGGTACTATATTGATCTTCTCACAATATATAAATCCTAGCTCTAATCGATCTCCGCTTTACTACACACCAGTGTTTGCTATGAGTAGAAGGCATTCTGGCGAAGAACAAGTATTAGACCATACAGTGACATAGAATTCATTGATAAATGATAACTGGTGAATAATTGATTCAGGATATGGATTAAGGATATTGGAAATGACTAATATATTTACCGTCTCTTATCTTTCTTTTTCCTGCATAGATCCGACTTCAAATTGTAATCGGTCTGGTAGTGGAATATCGTGGAAATTATAAGTTTATTCCTACATACAACACCAATTTCCGTTTAGGAACTAGAACTGGATGTTGTGTGTGAATTGAGTATCTTGAACCAATTGTGTTGGTCTCTAATACAATGACGCATGAAGGACCTACTAGGTTAGAAATCCATCACCTAAGTCGGCTCAAGATTCAAGATGAGTATAGTGAAAAGTGAAGATCACAAAATGCACCTTACTTTCAGTGTGACCTGACTTTTATATTTAGGTCAAGTGAATTTGAGATGAATTAGGTCTTTTTCCTTGGGCCATCCCAAAACACCACTCCCTTCTTATACTCACACCAATTATAACAGATTTTGACGTAAGCCCAACTCACCTGATTTAATTAAGAATGAGAAATTAATAAATGATTATGGACGACAACCTCAAAATCATTGAAAAGAAGGCGAAAACATGTAAAAGAAAATAAGCATTCATGAATAGGAATGACAAACTCATAATATTTTCTTGCATATCCTCTTATCTTCCCCAGGGGAAATATCCTTCGATCTAAAGAATATATCACTTTGACAAAGAAATTACCCAAGTGGTATCCAATGTCTCTTTATCCACCTATACCTCAGATTTCTTCCCAGTTGTCTTCTGGATTTTGGATGGAAAATTCTCCATTATAAAGGGACTTGCCATCACATAAAAAGAAATAAATACGAGTACCATCCAAAAGAAGATTTAAATATAAATTCAACATTCATATCAAAGTACATTTATAGTAAGCAGGTTCATAAAATGTCAAAAAGAAAATCCATAAATCTTGTATCTCTCTTCCCCAAAACACAAAAACCTAAACTCTATAATGGGGGTTACCTTGCAGAAATGAAGTTCACAGCCCACACGTTGCTCATCCTTCCAAAAGTAGTGGCGTGAATATGTTAGATACAAAGAACAACATGGAAAGAATGACCACAAGAGAAGAAGTTGCAGTTCAGAGATGAGAAGAGTCTAGATATTCACAAATGATGAAGAAAGAGAAATTAGTAGTTTCAAAAACTCCTTATATGTGTCTCAACAAGGGTGAACCGTGATATTTTGAAAGTGCAAAACACACTATTAACGGTCGATATCTGATCATGAATCATACAGAGTACTCGAGTATCCTAGGACATATAAGATATCAATATCGTAAGATATAGGGACGCACGTCAAGAATTCCCCGTGAAACATTGAAGTTCAAGAGAAATACATTTCATGCATCTATGCCTAATGATAATGATGTTTTGCAAAGACTTTTCATTTACTTTGGCGTACGAAAAGCTTAAAGGTGTGCACAACGAAGCTCTCATTCTACAAAATAGGAACAAAGGTCTATAGGGAAAATCTTTTAGGCCATCCGCAAGGCCTGTGGCAGAAGACCCAAGAGATAATTCAAAGTAAAAGGCGCATGAAACAAGTAGACCTTTACTCTAACCAGAAGTAGACAATTCCACCAGCCAATGCATCAATCACCATCTAATTCTATCTGACGATTATCTGCACATCATGTTGCGCCAACAATTTCAGTTGTCTTGATATATAAGAATAGTGTGCGTCATTTTAGATATTCAAATTTTTTCTCACCGGCTTAGGTGTTAGAGTGATAACCTTACAGGTAGGGATGGAAAATAGATTGTCTCTGCGGATAAAATCTGTCACGTATACTGGGTGAGAAGCTTAATAGATATATGCAGATAAAATAAATGGGAATTTAAATACCCTTTTATTAATGGATATGGATATGGGTTTAATGTTACACATGCCCAACACTAAAAAAGATACTCTCAATTGAGACGTGAAATTCACATTGCAACTTGAGATATCACGTCACAACAAATTAATAGCGACATGTTTAATCACATGGCTGGGGAGCGGGTGGCAAACCTGTTACGACATGTTTTTCATGTCACAAAGTTGTGACGTGAAAATCACGTCGCAACTAGTTTAATAAATAAGTCACACTATATCAGTGTGTGCAGACGGTGCATGAAAAAGGAATCAAAGTAGCTTTATTTGCCACGTGATTTTCACGTCACTAAGTTGTGAAGTGAAAATTGCGTCGCAACTTAATTTAATTTAATATCCTCATTCCCAATTTAATTTAATATCACGTGAAGGGTTATTGATCAATTTTTTTTTAATATATATTAAATGTTGAGACGTGAAAAACATGTCACAACTTTGTGACATGTAAATCACGTCGCTAATGTTTTTGTTTTTTTTTAAAATAATTACTGAAACCCTTTTTCTTTTATAATTAATTAGATTAATAAAATTAACTATAAAACAAAATTATAATTTAATATAATAAAATTTAATATAATAAATTTAATATAGTAAGTTTAGTATAATAAAATTAATAAATTAAAATTATATAATAAAATTTAATATAATAAAACTAATAAACTAAAATTTAAAATTTCTTAATTTAATATACTAAAAATTAAAGGACTAAATTATCTCCAGACTCCAGGGTTCTTTAAGTTATTTAATTATAACAGATTGATCATTTATGTTGTTTTCGCTACATGTGATTCTTTTATGTTAACTAACGCTTGCATCGTGGACCTTTTTCCCAAACTCCTTTCTAAAAAAGTTGAGGTGACACTAATGGTATGAATATGTTACTTAACATAGGTCAGACACCATCATTGGATCATATAATAAAAAAATTTAGATTTTTTGTGTGCATAAAAGTATTTTTAAGCTAATTAAAATGTACGAAAAGGAAAAAATAAAGAAAAATAGTAAAATAGAAAATAAATTTCTAAACAAATTACAGAAAGTGTAAAACAAGAAGAAATATATTTAGGAATGTTTTCATAATTTTTGGAACAAAAACGGATTTAATATGAATTTTAGAAGTTAAAATAAAATTAATATAACAAAATAAGCAATATAAATGTCAATGATACAAGCGTTAGTTAACATAAAGGACCCGCGTGTATCGAAAACAACATAAATGACCAATCTATTACAATTAATTAATTTAAAGGACCCTCGGGGTGATTTATAGAAATTAAATAATTTTAATTAATTAATATCTTACACAAATTCAAATTTAAAAACAAAATAAATAAAAAGTAATTTTACGGGTCATGTTGATTGAGATAATTGTCAATGTCAAAATCATCTTCGTTTCCGTCATCCTCCGGCTCTTGACACAAACATTTTGATTTTCACCAAACCCTTGCATAAATTGTCTCATTTGCTGCTCCATATCAGATTGCTTCTTCGCCATGACCTCCATTTTTCGCTCTTGCTCTTTCCTCATTGTCGCCATTTGAGCCGCCACTTGGGCCTCCATTGCCGCCACACGTTGCACTGACTTGTGTCTCACATCATTTAACACCAATTGTCTTACTGTTTCAAGTTGTTCTGGTGTCAGATTTGATTGACGTGACACTCCTTCACGTCTCTAATGCTTTGAAATAAATTTCTATCACCAATTTTCAAGCCGCCCGCCAAATTTCCACGACCAAAAAACAACCATTAGGCCATTTTCCGCCAATGACTTGATCCCAAATATAAAAATTAATATCCCGATGAAGCGGCTCCCCCTCTTCCGGTACCCAATCACCTCATGGTCAGAGATATTTTCCCCAAAATGTTGCATCACAACTAAATTATTTTTTTTAAAATTCAAATTTTCCTCCTTCTAAACGTTACAACTTTTTTATTTTTAATATAATTTTTAGGTGGCGACGTAAATCCCACGTCGCAACTGTTTTTTTTTTAAACTCTGACTTCCTTCATTGTAACGTTATCTTTATTATTTTATTATTAAAAATATTAGTGACGTAATTATCACGTCGCAACGACCTTTTATTAGCCACGTGATAATCACGTCGCATGATATTATGTTGCTGGAGAGAGTTTTTCTTGTAGTGCACAGATATCCGTATTCGTTAATAAATTATAAAAAATTACTTAAAAATTATTAGTTTATTATACTATATATTTTCATCTTTTAACAAAATAATCTATTCATATTTTTTTAAAGTTTTATTTGAAAAAAACATTTATATTTCATACAAATTCTATTCACCATTTCATATTTAAGCTTCTTCTATGTTTCATACCTCACTTCAACAGTTCTACCATCCAATCAACCAGTATTGTCATTTCTCCATCCAACTAGTTTCATCCTTTCTACTCTCTCTTGATCGCTCTTTCACCATAACTCACAATCATAACATCTTTCAAACTTCTCTCTTGGCCGCTCTTCCACCATAACTCACAATCATAATATCTTTCAATTTATTTTGTTGAAAATGAAATGTACGATTATGCTTTGGTAAAAATGAAAAAATTTAATGTCATAAAAATTTGTTGTTAAAATAAGAAAGATTTGTATGGTTGTTATGTGAAAATAACTTTTTATGACTTTAAAGGAAGCTATAAAGATTTTTTCAAAACATAATTTTTAGAAGAAAAAGTATCATCCATAAATATTTATAAATATTCGCAAATATCTTAAAACCCGCGGATTAACTGTTTAGTGGATACCTGTACAAATATGTGACAAATATTGATATCATATTTATCCAATAAAAAAAATACATGTATCATATTATTTGTCCTCACAAACATACATTTTCATCACTATTTATAGATCAATTTTGCTTCGTCGTATCGAAAGTATTGTTTTACAATATTAAGACAGGATTTCACCGTCTCATCTTCTGTTTCTTTCTGTTGCTAGCTCTTAATTGAAGAACAATAAAATTTTTAAAAAAAACTTATGATTTACTGATGGTTATTATTAGTTAACCATCTGCGAAGTCTTTACACTATATATAGAATAAATTCTAGAACTAAACATTTGTTTATTGGTGTTTGTCATATATCTAATCCTTACTTGTATCTAATCCTTACTTGTAGATAGGGCTGTTCATGGTACAGTTTTGTTAGAAAACTGAACCGAACCAAACCGAACCATTATCTAAAGTTATCCGAACCATACCGAACCGTTTCATTTTTTATAGAATCATACCGAACCAAAAGTTTTGGTTTGGCACAACGGTTCGGGATTCTGAACTGTACCAAACCATTATAAGACAATTTATTTTCAAACCAAACCATTTATTTAATAACAAAAAAAAATTATATTTTTTTATTTTCAAAAAATAATGACTATTTTTATTTTCGATAAATTTTTTATTTTTTTAAAAGTGAACTTTTTTTTTTGGAAAAAATAGCCATTATTTTTTATTTTTGAAAAAATTCGATTTTTTTTATTTTCCAAAAAAAACTGAATTTTTTCTTATTTTTTTATTTTTATTTTCAGAAAAACTGACTTTTTATTTAAAAAAAATCGCTTTTTAAAAAAGTCAATTTTTTAAATTTTCAGAAAAAATTAACTTTTTTTGTGGAAAAAAATATTTTTCAAAAAAATTGATTTTTTAATTTAAAAAAAAACTGACATATTTTTTCTGAAAAAAATTATTATTTTTTTAATTTTCAGAAAAACTGACTTTTTTATTTTAAAAAAAGTAATATTTTTTAATTTTTGAAAAAAATCAATTTTTTTTATTTTCGGAAAAAATGATTTTTTTATCTAAAAATATTATATATTTTTATATTTTCAGAAAAATTATCTTTTTTATTTAAATTTTAATTTTTAAATGATTTTTTATATTTTCAGAAAAAAATGATTTTTTTTTTGAAAAAAATTGATTTTTTTATTTTCAGAAAAAACTGACTTTTTTATTTTTTATTTTTTTTATTTTCAGAAAAATTGACTTTTTATTTAAAAAGAAACATTTTTTTTATTTTTGAAAAATTTAACTTTTTTATAATTTTCAGGAAAAAAATTGAAATTTTTTTTGAAAAAATTTTATTTTTTTATTTTTCGAAAAAAGTGATGTTTTTTGAGAAATAAATTGACTATTGTTTTATTTTCTGAAAAAAACTAATTTTATTATTTTCAATTTTTTTTCCGAAAAATATCAACGTTTTTTGATTTTCTAAAATAAAATTTCAATTTAGATACTAAAGTATTAACGGTTCGGTTCGGAACTACTTTGAAATTGGTTAATTGCTTAACGGTTCGGTTCTTGAACCATTACCAAAATATAAGTTCAACTCACTAACCATTAATAATGGTTCAGTTATTTTAACTTCAGTTCGGTTCAGTTTGGTTCATGGTTTTTTTGAACAGCCCTACTTATAGAGATGTTAAAGAATAAAGATACATGTTTCCTTATGCCTTGAAGTGCCAACATGATACAAATACAATCCGATGATAAAAAGTACAAAGCATTGCAATCCATTAATTACAAACCAGATTTAGCTTTGTGGTGAAATTATTATTGTCAATGGCTGAAAGCCAATTTTCCACCGTAAATGGTCGTCCTTAATTGTTACCTTTCCAGGCTGGTTCTCCTTTATTGAAAACTTGTTGTAATTGTCACCCATCCATGATCCGTCGGAATCCGCTGTAGGCTCCACCTTGATTTTTCTTCAAAAACAGTTATTGTTAGTCGACAATTTTCCATTTAGGCATTCAATGTTCTTCAAAAAACATAAAAAGATGCTGGTAGGTAGCTCTTCTTACTAAACTTATCAACATATTTCATGCATTTTTATTTATTTATTTCTCAATCCGTTTTCTTGCAAAGTACAAAACTCAATTACCACCAACATTAATTTCTAATCTTACTTTTCTCTTAAATTTTAATACATCCTTAAATTTAAGGGTATTTTAGCTTTTTCAATTTTCTGTTTGGTTTTGTGATTTTATACCTAAGTTTCTTAAATGCCTTTTCGGTTAGGTTGTTTATACTTATACAATGCTATAGCCTATGAATGTTGGTTTTAATTTATGGAGATGTTATTTCAACACTATCATGAAAAGTTTAGAATGTTCTTAGAGTCTAGAAATGCATTTTTGGACTTATCTATTTTAAGTGAAGAAACGTTCCATATTATGTCAAAATTTAATTTGGAGATGCATCTCTGTATGCGTAAAAAAAGTGTGACCGAAGATGCATATTTGTAAATACCATTTATTCAAACAATTATGGATGGTCTGTAGATACGTCTCTGAATGATGTTCTTTCATATCCTGCTCAAGCCTTTCACTCTTCCTGCTTCTTCGTTTTCTAAAAATTTATGAAAACAAATCATTTGAGCTCTGTAACATTCAAGTTTCTTATCCATTCATTCAAACCATTGGGTTCATTGATGTTATCCGTTATTTCGGTCTTACCGATTTATTTTCTTATGCTTACATAACTATAAACCACGATAAACGATGGCTTTTGTTGAGAGGTGGCATTAATATATGTCATCTCCACCATTCTATAGGCGAGATAACCATCACCTTAGATGACGTCTCATGCCTCATGCATCTTCTCATCAGGAGTAGATTACTAGACCGCACGAGGATTATGCGAGAGGAAGTCATTAATATGATAGTCACTCATTTGGGGGATGACCATGCTAAGGTTGCACATGAGGCACATGACACTATATGTGCTCATTCCAGGTTTAGTTTTTCGTAAAATCTTTATAGAAAAACATCTATAGTGGGCCCTAGATGTTATAGGTGATGATATGCAGGTTGAGTACCAGCGACATTGCGCATTGTGGTGTTACCTCTTGTTGTTGGTTGGCACGTCCATGTTTGTGGACAAAAATGCAACCTATGTCGTTTTCGTCTACCATAAGTACTTCGTAGACCTAACAATGATTCATGAGTAATTTGGGGGAGTGAGAGTTGCCTTTGGAAGACAAAGAAGATGACATGGAGTTGCACACTACTTACAATAGTTTCTTGTTATATTATTTTCATAATTCACTTGTTAATCTTGTTATTAACATTTTATCTCAACCATTTTTAGGGATGGATCATCTTCCACTTCCCTCGCATCATCGGGTTGGAAGCTACAACTGCCTATGACGAGGATTGGTCACATGCATATGTATTTGTTTCGTACAAGGGGGAAAAGTGAGGAAGAGCCATTTAAAGTCTCTCTTTACTGTATGGTACCATATGCCATTTGCTTCTCCTATACAAGGGTCAACTTCATACATGTTAGTTTGACGTCATTTCCTTATATTATAGATAGTTAACATGTCAGTCATCTCTTACGTATCCCTATTTGTCTGAGCGAGTGATGCACCAGTTTGACTACTTGCAGAATATTCCAAGACATCCCTAAGAGTATGCTTCTCCCAGTGTTTGTTGTACATATCTTGGTGCGATTGTGGATGATTTTGAGAGTCACCTGGTACCAGAGGAATATTGTAGAGTGTCAGATCCTTTTTAGTGGGCTTATGTTGAGGGCTACTTGACATGGTTCTATAGGGTATCACACCCTATCATGACACCAAATGCTCCTGAAAACTCACCTAGGACAACTAACTAGGAGGTACTTAAGGCTCTAAATGACCAACCCGAGAGTGTGACAGTGGTTTTTTGGTGTGTTGTAAAGATGGGTAAAACATTCATAGAGTCAGGACTCTTTGAGGTTTCTAGTACCAGTAGGACCCCATGGAGAGCATGGTTATCGAGTTACGAAATACCGTGCAATATAGACGAAGGACAAGGTAGGGGTTAGACATGGCCAATAATTAGTCTATATTTGGATGTATTATATTTTTGTATTTTTAGACAAATGTTATGTATGATCTTGACATTTTGGCTTAATGTATGACTTTTTTATTTTTATTTAACTTTAATATAACTTTATTGTACTTTGATTTTATTTTAATATTAGTTAGCCTAAAAAGTCGTAATATTTGGACATTGGTGCTGCTCTAAAATGATTATGAGGGGTTTCCAGAGATGCATCACCAAAATAATTCTCCTTACAATTAAAACAATTCCAAAATAATATGATTATGGGTACATTTTAGATATGCTTCCTAGAACACACCTAAATATCATACGGAGATGCATCTTTGGACTATATTTCAATCAATGGTTAAATATACAACACCCTCGGCAATGTTAGTGATATTTGCATTAGACCCCGGTGAAAGATTTTTTTTTGATCGCCACTCGTAATTCCCAGATTCTATCAGTTAGACCCTTAGTACAAGATTTCACCAAAGATTCCTTTAATTTCGTAAGCGTGGCATTTCATATGGCATATTTTAAATTTTTTATTATTTTTTAAATTCACATGGAATTTTATTAATTTTATTTTTTATTTTTTTCATTAATTTTATTTTCCATTTATTTTTATAAACGAATTCTTTATTTTATTTAGTTTTTAATTTGTTTATTTAAACAAAAATTTATTTATAAATATGTAATGGGCTTTAGGCCCATCTAGTCTGACTCTATTTTCAAATAAAAAAATTGTCATTGTTGTGTGTTATATAAACACTCAATCTTTCTCTACCAAATTCGACGTGGGGTTGTTTAATTCTTCCTGCAATTTTTTCTTCTCATAAATTTATGCTTTAAACTGCATACTTCTTGATATATGCTATAATTCTTTGTCTAATATTATTGACTTCAATCTCTACACTTTCATGTTTTGTTTGTTTGTTTTGTATTAATGCTTGTGTTAACACTTTCATTCTTTCACGTTTTACACTAAATCTTTCTCATTCTTTCTCTATTATTAATGCTTGTGTACATGCCTTAATTTTATGCTTGTGTTTCTTTTTGAATTGTTTTTGTTGGAACAGAAGATGAAAGAATAGATTTGTGATGAAGAAGAAGAAATTTAAGGGAATTGAAAAGAGAATGAATCTGATGTTGAAAAGTGAAAGTATATTGTGAATTGAATGTTATGTGTTTACAAAGAAATGCTCCTTATATAGACACATTTCTTAGGCCCAATAATGTAAACTAAACTAAGGCCCAAAACATCTAAAGCCTAAAGAATTCGACTCTAGCAAGCTTAAGAGTAACTCTTCGATAACCTAACTATTCGACCAACACTCTAAGGCAATCAAATCAATTAGTATACAACATTACATCTATTTCGATACACACTAGTTCAACATCTTATCTTGAACTTAAATTATACACATATCCTAACACACCCCTTAATTCATGTTCTCGAGACTTCTCATTTCGATGCTTTCTTTCAGCTCTTCGAATTTGACTTTCTTCAGAGGTTTGGTGAATATGTCAACTAGTTGAACTTCAGTCTTGCAGTACTTTATTTTGATCTTCCCTTTGTTGACTTGATCTCTCAGAAAATGATACATTCTTTCAATGTGTTTACTTCGACCATGACACACTGGATGATTCTCCAGGTTGATTGCTGATTTGTTATCGACAAATAGCTTTATATTCTTAGGCTCCATTATCTTGAGTTCTTCAAGTAACATTTCGATCCATGCTGCTTGACATGCTGCATATGATGCAACTACATATTCTGCTTCACACGATGACAAAGCCACAATGCTTTGTTTCTTCGAGCTCCAAGAGATTGGAGCACCTTCGATCTTAAAAATGTAGCATGCAATGCTTTTCTTTTCGTCTTGATCTCCATTGAAGTCTGAATCAGTATATCCATGAACTTCGACGCTTGTGTTGTTCTTCGACTTTTTTGGCAACAACACCCCATGATCGACAGTTCCCTTTATATATCTCAGCATCTTCTTTACTGTATTGAGATGACACTCTTGAGGTTTCTCCATAAATCTGCTCAGCAACCCCACACTTTGGCAGATATCTGGTCTTGCATTGCAAAGATATCTCAAGGATCCAATGATTTGTTTGTACAATGTCGAATTTACCAACTCATCATTCGATTCTTTCTTCAGCTTTGCTCCTATCTCTAATGGAGCGACAACTTCGTTACAGTTGCTCATGTTGAATTTTTTCAGAATATCTTGCGCATACTTGGTCTGATGCAAGAATACTCCTTCTTTAGTATTTTTGAATTCCATCCCTAGGAAATATGAGAGATTCCCTAGATCTGACATTTCTAATTCTTCCATTAGCTTCGACTTGACCTTTACTATCTCAGCTTCGTCATCTCCAGTAATAAGTAAGTCATCTATATAGAGGCATAAAATGATTCAAATGACATTGTCGACATCTTTTACATACACTCCATGTTCAGAGACACATTTTGTGAAACCTGCTTTGATTAGGAAGCTATCTATTCTCTTATTCCAAGCTCGAGGAGCTTGCTTCAAACCATAGAGAGCCTTCTGTAATCTATACACCTTTGACTCCTGTCCTTTAACGTCGAATCCTGGTGGTTGAGTGACATAGACTTCTTCTTCTAATGGTCCATTCAGGAATGTTGACTTTACATCTAACTGATGCATCTTCCATCCCTTGTATGCTGCTGTCGAAACAACTATTTGAATTGTTTCCAACATAGCAACTGATGCATATACCTCGTCGAAGTCTATTCCTGGCTTCTGTAGAAAACCTCTAGCCATCATCATTGCTTTGTACTTAGAAATTTCTCCATTTGGCCATCGTTTCACCTTGTATATCCACTTTACATCGATTGGCTTCTTATTCGTTCTTTCGACAAGCTCCCAGGTCTTGTTCTTCTCAATGGCTCTGAGTTCTTCATTTCGACCTTCTTTCACTTTTCTCAAGAGGTTCTTCATTTCGACTAGTTGAAGCGTTGCCTTGTTCACTTCGACTATTCGAGGGCTCATCTTATGGATCTTCTTCGAACACAGTTATAATAGTGTTTGATTCCTGTGTTGAACTTCGACTCCAATCCCAACCTTTACGTTCGTCGACTCGAACATCTATGCTAATTATTAGTTTATCTTCGATTGGAGAATATAGCTTGTACGCACCAGTCAAATGATAACCTATGAAAACCACAACTTCACTTTGATCATCCAGTTTTCTTCTCAATTGTTCAGGTACATGCCTGAAGCACATTGATCCAAAAACTCTGAAACGACTCACACTTGGATTCGATCCTGTCCAAGCCTCATGAGGTGTTTTTCCAACTATCCTCTTTGTTGGACACCTGTTTAGAATGTATACTGCTGTCGAAGCTGCTTCAGCCCAAAATCTCTTAGGTATATCTTTAGCTTTTAACATACTTCTTGTCATGTTCAGTATACTTATGTTTTTCCTTTCTGCTATGTCATTGTGTTGAGGTGTATAGGGTGCAGTAACCTCATGCTCTATGCCTTCCGCATTACAGAATTTGGCAAATTCAACAGACGTGTATTCACCACCACCATCCGTTCTTAACTTCTTCAATTTGTAGCCACTTTTCCTTTCAACGTGCAATTTGAACTTCTTGAACTGTGTGAATACCTCAATTTTCTTTTCAATGATGTAAATCCATATATGTTTGGTGAATTCATCAACAAACATAAGGAAATACTTGTTGCCTCCATTTGACTTCACTTCAAATGGTCCACACACATCAGAGTGAACTAGCTCCAACTTGCGCTTGGATTTCATGGGCAAGTCATGTTTGAATGCCTTCCTTGCCTGCGTATCTTTACAACATTACTCACATACTTGCTTTGGTTCCTTCACATAAGGCAAACCAACCACCATCTTCTTCTAATTGAGCATGCATAAGCTTCTGAAGTTTAGATGTCCATACCTATGGTGCCATAGCCAATTCTTGTCTTCTTCTATCGTCGAAGCAAGACACTTGTGATCTGATGTGTTGAGTTCAACTTTGAATGTCTTGTTCTCTACCAATGGCGCCTTCATGATTAGCTTCCCATCAGCCCTATAGACTTTCATCTCATTCTTTTCAAGCTTCATCTTGAATCCTTTTGCAAGTAATTGACCTACACTTATCAAGTTACTTGTCATAGAGGGTACATACCATACCTCGGTGATAGTAGATTTTCCATCATCCTTTCTGACAATCGAAATATCTCCTTTGCCTCCAAAATTGATGTGTCTTCCATCGGCAAACTTTATCATCCTTTTTACTGACTCGTCTAACTTGGTGAACCAACTTTTGTTGCCAGTCATATGATTGCTACATCCTGAATCCAGATACCACATGTTGTTTTTCTCATAGTTCGACTGAGAATTAACCATCATCAGCACATCATCTGAATCACTGTCTCCTGCACGTGCATATTGAGCTTCATCACTCTTTTTCGCCCTTTCTACTTTCCTCCTCCGATAGTCTCGAGCAAAGTGACCAAAACCTTGACAATTGTAGCATTGCTTATCTTTCTTGTCAACTTTCTTCCCAGAATACTTGTTGCTCACGCCTTTTATCGAATCAGCATTCTTGCTTGACTTCTCATCATCTGCAAGATGCTTTCGAAACTTCAATTTTTCAGCTTTCTTGCTGAATCTTGATTGCAATGATTGTAAGCCACCTTATCTCTTTCTGAGTTTCTTTGCTTCAATCTCATCTCATGAGCCTCCAATGAAGCTTGAAGTTCTTCTAACTTCATCTCAGATAGAGTCTTTGCTTCTTCAATTGTCACAACAATATAGTTAAAATCTGTTGTTAAAGATCTGAATACCTTTTCTATTTTCTGCAGGTCTGTGATGGTTTCTCCACATGATTTCATTTGGTTCGTCAGCGTCACAATTTTTGAGAAGTATGTAGAAATCAATTCATCATCCTTCATGTGCATCATCTCGTATTACTTTCTTAGCATCTGCAACTTCACCTTCTTCAATTTTTCTCCTCCACCATACAAGTTCTTTAACTTGTCTCAAGCTTCTTTTGCTGACTCTTCTTCAATTATCTTCTCAAGTACATCAGAATCTACACACTGATGAATCAAGAATAATGCTTTACAATCTTTCTTCCTCTAATCTTTGTGCGCAACTTTTTGGACTTTTGTCGCATTTGCTTCCATCTCCGATACACCATCATTCAAGATTTCAAAAATCTTAAAATGACCTTCATCTATGCCACCCATCGTTGATAGTTTTCTCCTTTGAAAACTGGTAGATTTGTTGGAATCTGTGTCGACGTTGTTGTTCTGTTTGCCATTAGATTCTCTCTGAATCACAACTGAGCTCCTTGATACCAATTTGTTGGAATAGAAGATGAAAGAATAGATTTGTGATGAAGAAGAAGTTTAAGGGAATTGAAAAGAGAATGAATGTGATGCTGAAAAGTGAAAGTATATTGTGAATTGAATGTTATGTGTTTACAAAGAAATGCTCCTTATATAGACACATTTCTTAGGACCAATAGTGTAAACTAAACTAAAGCCCAAAACATCTAAAGCTCAAAGAATTCGACTCTAGCAAGCTTAAGAGTAACTCTTCGACAACCTAACTATTCGACCAACACTCTTAAGTATACAATATTACATCTATTTCGATACACACTAGTTCGACATCTTATCTTGAACTTGAATTATACACATATCCTAACAGTTTTCATATTTAATCAGAACTTAGAGTTATGCTTGTGTATGTGCCTTAATCTTTCTCATTCTTTCATCATGCAACTTTTAACTCATCATGCAGCTTGACAAACACTTCCAGATTTATATGTCCATACCTTGAGATTTATTACAATACCAAGAGTACAAACAACAACTTATGTGAAACATTCATGTGATTTTACTCCAAGGATTTATCACGTGAAACACTAAAGAATGCTGACAAAGAACATGTGCTAACTTTGAATGTTTCTACAACCTCAACTGCCCTCCAAGTTGAGAATCACACAGTGCCCTATGTCAATGTATCTATTGGCATTGCTACTAGCAGAAACAAACAGAAGGTTTAAGAGACTTTGTCCTTGGCTTCATTACCATCGGTAATACCAAAGGAAGTTGGTCTTCCGAGAAGCTCTATTGAAAATAAATCCAGGGTATTGATGCATGTGGTGGTGGTGTTTTATGTTGGTGTTTCATCGGAGATTGATGCGGCGTCGGGGATGTTTCTACATTCTCATTAGTAATACTAGCCTTAACATTCAAACAAATATTTTCCAATTTGGGCTATATCAGCAAGACAAAGGCCAACAACAGTATCTTGTTTCAAGAAAACGTTGCAGGCGATAAGGATCATCCAGCCACTCGTGATTAATCGGAACAGAGCTATAAGTTTTGTTAGCATATGAAATCTATCAAATAGACCAGTAATAAGACAAATAGAATTAGTAGTGGTTTATATGAAGGGTGAAGTGAATGTGACCGGTAATAATGAATTGTTGTAATGTCAAGGAGTCCCATTTCTACTGGTAATAAAAGCACATTAGTGTTTATAAGTCAAGTTCACATTTGGATAATTAATTTGAAAGCAAGCCTAGTGTGAATGGGCTATAAGCCTAGTTAGTTTAATAATAAATTTTTGTTTAAATAATTTCCTTAATTAAAAAAAATGAAAAATTATATTTTCTTATAAAAATTAAAAATTAAAATAATCTAAGTGGATTTAAAAATAATAAAAAATTAAACTAAAGTCCACATGGACTGTCCACATTGAACAAAATATAAAATCTGGAATCAAATAGTGTGCACATGGGGCATATCATGGAAATCTGAAAATTACAATGTAGGGTGGATTTCAGAATAGTGCATTATGGTGTGATCAGATGCTTGAAGGTGATTTTTGGTGTTTTGAGGGTGTGGGATGTACACTTAAGTGTGGAAAGAGCTTCACCCTTAATTTATCAAATGTCTTCTATCTAGGGAAACAAAGAGGCAAGTAAGTCGTATTTAGAACTGCCTTGCAAAAATTTGCATAAAATAAAGCGAGACGGTGAACATAATTAAGGGAGTGGGCTATAAACTTTGGTCCGTCCTGCCAAAAAATGAGGGTGGGACGAGGCAGGAATGCAAGTCTTGCACTTCAAAAATATAAATTTACAACAAAAAAATATGTTAATGTTTGCATTTTCAAAATTTCGCAAAAAATTGAATGGAGAGGACGATCATATTAAAGGGTGCGGTTATGAAACCTTAGTTCGCTCCCACAAAAAATATGAACAAAATAGTCATGTTCGACGGGTGAGACTGTTTTGTCACCCCTGCTATTTTATAGCTATGTTGTTTGAAAATATTAGAAGTAGGTGTTTGAAATATTTGAAGGGGCTGGAAATCTTAGAACTAGGTGTTGTAATATTTGTAATCAGTCTTGAAGAATAGTTAAAAGTGCATGAGATAATCTCAGGAGAAATAGAAAGATGCTTCTTAGGGATGTGTATTTGCGAATTATTTTGAAATTATTTTTATAATTCAAATAGATTAAATAAATCCAATTGAAATCTTAGAACTAGGTGTTGTAAGATTTGTAATCAGTCTTGAAGAATAGTTAAAAGTGCATAAGATAATCTCAAGAGAAATAGAAAGATGCTTCTTAGGGATGTGTATTTGCGAATTATTTTAAAATTATTTTTATAATTCAAATAGATTAAATAAATCCAATTGAATGGGCTAAAAAGGTCACATGAGTGAAAAATATGTTTGGAGAGTTAGGAATTATTCAAGAAAGTGTGGAGATACATTGTATATCCAAAGTTAGGTCCATTTGGCTAAGCATCAAGTGTATCATAAAAGAAGCGAACAAATTAAAATAAATTTGCAGTTCATTAGAGAAAATGATGAAATCGAAGGTTGCTTTGAAAGACAATATGACAAATTTATTCACCAAGTGATTACTTAAGTCAATGTTCAAGCATTGTTTGAACTAAATCAATTTTGTTAAAAATTGATTAAAATAATGAGAGAGTCGTAAGGGGATTGATGATTAAGTTTATATCAATGTTGATTTGAAGGCAATGTGGATAATTATAGTGTTTCATATAAATCTCATACATTTATACAAAGATGAAGTCAAGCTAGCCTTGGCTACATGTGATACCCCCAACAAGGGCAACAAAGTGAGTATTCAATCATTTACACGATTATGATTCTACTTCATTCGCGAGGTAGACAAAACTTTATTGGCCCTCACGCGGATGTGGATTCTCTACAATCATATTTGACTGCAGGATCCTACATTTAGGGTAAAATAATAACATAGGTTCTAAAGAGAAAAATTTAGAGAGACTGAATGACACAAATAACCCATAAAATGCACTAACTGCAAGTGATTTTGTGATTTTCAACTGTAGTGAATTTAAATTCCTCCCTCTGACACGAGGAGGCTATGCAAATGACAAAATTGAATTGTCTGCAGTCAGCATCTTACCGCATTCACAACATACATCACCATTGGATTAAAATTGAACGACTCATATTTAATGCAGAGTTGATTTTTCTAATAATATAAAACACTAAACTTTAAACATAAACCATAGGATTTCAATCCAATGTCCCAAAAGCCTTGACAGTGTGAATGCACCATTTCCTTGACCGCAATGAATTGCATTCCGCAAATGATTGAGGTACCTTAAACTATGTGTCATACTTACATGTTTTTTCTCATTTGCCAAAGAACTGTGTTACTTTAAGAGATAAATTAGAGAAACAACGAAATAATTTCTTAGGGTTTTTAATCTTAAGTATATGTTTGTTTGCACGACGTAAATACCCCTAAAAGTGTTTCTAATAAAGCTAGAATTTCTAATTTCTTAAAAACCAACAAAATCACATTGAAGTATTGTCTCAGACGTACATTTTATTTTGCAAACGCTAAACTAAACACATTTTAAGTATAACAATTTGATACGTGATTATAAACAAAGGTGTAGAAACACTTCTAAACGTCTTTAATTGAGTGATTCTTATAATGAGATATTAGGAATTGTCGTTATACTTTTTTTGAATTAATTTTTTATAACTTATATATAATTTTTTGTTTTTTTCGAAATTCTTGATTGGTTGTAGATTGAAGAGTTATTCTCTTCTCAAAATAGATCATTTTAAATGGAAATGAAGAGTTACTATTTCAGTATGAAAACAAAATTTAAAACTACTAATCAAAGTGTTAATAATAGATTTTTCCACCATATTTCAATCTCAATTTTAATTAGTGTATGATAATCTATCTTACACGTTTTTCAAAAGACAATTTTAATTTGAAACAATAAAAAATATTACACATATATCAGGGACTAGTTAAAGGATGATTTTGATATGCCACTCTTTCTCTAGCTGTTGAGCATATTCTTGAGATTGCCCCTTAAGCTAAGGACTTTAGTTTTAGCCAGCAAGTATGAAGTACTAATAACATGCATTACATTATATTCAAACTTTCCGCTGCTTTTTCATTTTTAATGGCTGTCCTTGTCCAACAGAATTTCTACCTTTTCAAAATATGTTTACTATTATAACTATTATTTTCACTTTATAATCGTTCTTTTAGAATATTTTTGATTTGGCCAAATATGTCAACTTTTCATTAATCCTCATATATCTCCTTTGAGGTCACTTCTATGGGATCTATATACAAAATATTCATGTGGTGATAATACTCGGGACAGAATAAACACTTAGCTCTCAAGAATTTTTAGTTTGGAAAAGTTGGTGATATTCAGCATATGCCGACCCGAGCCAAATGCGTGCGTATATGTCTCCTTGTTCTACTTTGAATGATACTTCTTCACATGTTACTATTAATTAACTATTTTGTACATGAATGAGTGAAACATTGTTATTATTAATTTCCGAATGCAACAAAATTACAAATATATTCACAAATGGCAGATAGATTTTTTTTTTGGTAAGCAAGTGGCATTTAGATTAATTAAGGTTATAGATAAGCTTATCTTTACTAATCAATATGTTTTTTTAAAGGGATATTCTTGGTTGATGGAATAGTGATTCTTAATAAGCTAGTTGATTCGGTCAATAAAATTAATAAAAACTAATAAAAAATCTGTGCTACTGTACGAGTCCCATTTAGATTTATGTTACACGTCTATCAAACCATCATTTATAAAGTTTAAATTCATTCTTCAATTCATTAATATTTATCTAGTTACAAATATAAGATAATATATGCACACACTTTTAAATATTTATCTGCGTTTACTATAAATCGTACAGTCGAATGTCTAACTTCAATTATATAAAATAGTTGTAAAAGAAAGATTTGAAGGATGAATATTAAAATGCACCGTCTATAGTTGGTATCTCATAGATATGTTCACATCTACCGTGAATCCTAATGAGTGAACAAACTCAGTTGAATCCAAATGAATTAATTCTAAAAATTTATTAAATATATTTTATATATTAGTCCATTTTTCCAAACCTAAAATATATGAAAATCCCACAGTAAAATTTCAGTTTTAAAATTTTCTTATTATATACTAAAATAAATCAGTTTGACTATACAAAAATATTCATTAATCCAAAATTTTGTTTTATTGATCAATCTTTTATAGATTTCATTACCACTTTTCACTTCATGACATTTTATATCAACACTTTTCCTCCCAACCAATACCAACTTCTCAACCAAATACCACCTAAACACTACTGCACAATAACCATAGGAAGACTGCATACCAAAGCAGTCGAAGCAAATATATAGACTTCTCCCGTTTATAAGTACCTTGAACCTGTGTGACAATTTATAAAGTAATTTTTAATTTATTCATGTTAAAAACAATTGTTTTAATACTTCAATTTTTCTCCTTTATAAAAATATTAGTAACTTATTCATCCCGTTTATAAAATTATTGTAATTTTTTTTCGTTTATAAGCGATTTGAACCCGTGTATCTATTTATAAAAATATATATAACTTATTCTCATTTATACAAATAATTGTATACATAAATAGTTGAATTTATAAAATTATTTGTAACTTATATTTCCGTTTACAAAAACAATTGTAACTTATTCAATTTATAAAAATGACTGTATCAATAAATTTTTATCTTTTATCATTAAACTTTTATGATTATCATTTATCATTAAATTTTCATGACTACCATTTAACATTTTTTATCATGATTACAATTATAAAATTAATTTGAAAATATTTTGATATGTTTTAGTTATTTCATAAATTTAAAAAAATTAAAAATCTCAATTGATTTTGTTTTGTTTTATTATTCTTTCTATAAAAAGATAAATTATTTTAAAACATATTTTATTTCAAATAAGGATCTAATTAATTATAAAATAACTTTTATTCTTATGTTTTTAGAATTAATGATAAAATAAATATTTAACTTTGGAATAAAAAAAATTATAAGGAGGATAATCGTGATTTTTTATAGATACTTTAGTTAACTTGTGAGAAGGATAATCGTGATTTTTATATATATTTTCGTTAAGTTGTATGACATTTCTTAAAAATACATGATTTTTATTAATATTTCATAAAAATACATGATTTTTAATATTTTTTTAGTAACAAAATATTATTTGACTATAATAATACCTACTTTCAATTTAAACAAATCACAATTTTGAAATAAAATAAAATAATATTATTTTTATTAATATTTCTTAGAAAAGTATAATTTTTTAATATCTATTAATAAGAAACTTATTTGTAAAATGAAATTTGTTTAAAAATGATACAAAATTTTATTTATTTAAATTGTTCACTTTATATATAAGAAGAGACATAAATTTAATTTTCAGATAATTGGATCATATGCAGAGTAATCATAAATTTAACCTATAATAAGAAGAGACGTAGTTTTCAGGCTTTTTCCTTATGTTCCAAATGCATGAAATCACATGACAACAAGGTATTCCAGACAATTCCCATTTCCTACAGCTACATGATTCCTTGTTAAGATCCACACAGTAAGTATCAACTCCATTGGTCACTCCAAAAACTGAGAGTTCATCATCACCATGCCAAGTTGGAGTCCATTGTTGTGCTTCTTTTTTGTTCTTCTCATGCAGCATCTGTATTCTGGGACATATCTCTCATGTATATCCTTGCAGCAATGCCTTTTGTTTTGTTATCCTCTTTGTGATGTAATGTTTGATTCCCTCCAACAAGGTTATGATAGCCTTGTCTCGATACTCCAAGATTGCCCTGTTATAAGCCTCACACATGTTATTTACCTTAATATCACATTTTGAATATGTCTTGAAGTAAGCTCTTGTCCAGAATTTTGCAGGTATTTCATTCATGTCCTTCCATGCCTCTTATTTTTGTTACTTTAATTTCTCCATTGATCTTGTCCACATTGGTATTGAAGTTTCTCTAACGGCTGCCCACATGGTTTGTTTTAGATCCAAACCTGTATGCTTCTTCTTCCAATTTCCATATAGATGTTTGACACATAATCTCTGCTCCACATGGGCACTTAAGCCTTGGATAACAGGTACCAACCCCTGACATACATTGACAAAAAAATTCAGCATTAACAACAATGAAATAAAACCATTACCAACAATGAAAGAAAACCATAGCATAAATATGTATTACCTTTTGTTGGTCAGAAATAAAACCATAGCATTTATCATTGAATGCGCCTAAATCTACTAGAAGTAAATGCAAGAACCATTCCAATTAGTCTTTGGTTTCAGCTTCAACCACGACGTATGCAATTAGATATATCTGGTTATTCTCATCCCTGCCTATAGCAGCCATCAATTGCCCACCATACTCCCCTTTCAAAAACAAGAATCCAATCCAATCATTAGTCTACAATAGTTGGCAAAACATGACTTACATGCTTCCAGACAAATATATATCCTTTCAAAAGCAGGATTACCATTATTCTCTGCACATTTTATAACAACTGTACACTTGGGATTGGACTTTAAAAGCTCCTCTGCATAGATTCTCAAGTGCTTAAACTGGTCAAGTCCAGCACCTTGAATAATGTCTAAAGCCCTCCTTTTTTCCCTGTATGCTTGATCAGATGATATCTTCACTCCCCATCTCTGCAGTGCTTCAACCACTAGACCAGCTGGCTTCATATATGGATTGTGTCTTAATACATGTGCAAATGTTATAGCAAGCCATTGTGTCTTAGCATTACCATTGTCTGCAGTCCTATAACAAGTATGTTCACTCTCATAACTAATTATTTACCAATATTGTTTTCCATTCCTCATAGCCTTAAGTAAAACTTGCAGTCATCCATGCACTTAACTACAATCCTCTTAGCATCATTCTTCTTAATGTATACATTCTTCTAATTTTCCATCCCATACTCCTTGACAGCATCTCTTATTGTAACCTTATTTATAAACATCATACCTAGCTTGAATACACATCCATCACCACTTTTATATGTTGGAAACTTTTGAGGAACATCTTCATCATCACTACCAGGGGGTGTGTATAAATGATCCCCATCCTCTTCATCATCTACATCTTCATTCGGCAATGGTATTTCACTAGAATCAATCTCCTCACCTAATGTCTCATTAGGCAGAATTGTTGTCCAATCCATTGTTAGAACATAGTTTGGTTCTACTCCAATCTTAGATGTTTTGATGATAGCAAGTACTGTTGATGACTATCATGTTCTGACAATTATAAACAAATATTTTGTATGAAACACTGTTGGCTTCTAAGGTTGTTTTAAAAGTATGCAGATAATGTTCTAACATTGAAAAGAAAAGAATCATTTTTTATAGAACAAAAGCTCGGCGAAAGTAGTGGAGCGAAGTTCGGCGAAAGTAGTGGAGAAGTTCGGCGAAAAGAAATGGAACAGAAGTTCTGACGAAAGTAGAAGAACAGAAGTTCTGACGAAAGTAGAAGAACAGAAGTTCTGATGTTCGTTAAAAGACTCTGAGCTAAGCGAAAGCATTAGAAGATTCTGATTGAAGAGAAGTTCCAATGTTAGAAGAAGACTCTGAACTGAACATACAGAAGCTTTGACATGATTAGAAGATGTTAAAAGATTCACGCTCTAAACGAAGTTCTGATAGACTTCTAAATAGAACCAGACCACTCTACAAACTCGGATATCCATGTTCTGGCTGAAAGCCTCTAAAGCGTTGTCATTCATTAAATGAATATTTGAAGCAACGATTATCTTCCAACAGGATCTCGCTTTTATAGAAAGAAAAATCAGCGTTAATTATCATCATTCCATATACAATTGAAGATGTCTCCAACAGATACTTTCCATGAACAACTATGTAAAGGATTCATCTATGAAGTAAACAAACAACAACATACAGAGAACTACACACGCAAAAACAACAAAGAGAATTCAAATCTTTCAGTAGTTCATAAGTGCTAAAGTATTTTTTGTGTAAAAATGACAACTGTGATATAGCTTTCTAGAAGCATTTTTAAACACATTTTTAATTATCTGTGAATTGTAATTCCTTGAGAAACCAAGTTGTGGTATTCTTGAGAAGACTAAAACAGTTGTTTTAGTGAATTGTAATTCCTTGAGAAACCAAGTTGTGGTGTTCTTGAGAAGACTAAGGCAATGGTCTTAGTGGTCTGTAATCAAGTTCTGATTAGTGGATTAAGACCTCGTTGAGAGAGGCAAATCACCTTGATGGATGGACTGAAGTAGTTTGAGTTCAAACGAACCAGGATAAAAATAATCGTGTCTAATTTTATTTGATTTTAAAACCCCAATTCAACCCCCATTTCTTGTGTTTTTCATCCTTCATCCATCTCATTACAATCTTCACTATCATTACAATAGTTACTATCCTCACTTAATTCACCTTTCAAATTTTTCCCATTAATATCAGGTTCATCCATAGCAGGTTCAGCCTCATCAAGCTCTATCTCCTCAACATTAGCAGGCTCAGTCACATAGGGTTTAACATCATCATTAGCAGGCTCAGTAACAATAGACTCCCTCTCCTCAGCAGCATCAGACACATAAGGTTCATTAGTAGGATCAGTAACAATAGGCTCCCTCTCCTCATTATTTACAGGCTCAGTCACAACAAGGTTACTCTCCTCAGAAGCCTCAGACACATAAGGTTCATCCTCATCATTTACAGGCTCAATCACAACAGGGTTACTCTCACAAATTATTTCAACATCATCATCATCATTGACTTTGTCTAACTTACTAGGGTCTACAATTACAGGAGCAGAAACTTTGTGCTCAACATAAACATCCATCAGTTCATAACCTACAACATCTTGGGAAAACTGCATACAATCTTTATCATTGTTTAACGACCTAAGACCACGACTAAAGCTGAATCTATGGTTCATATACCACAATTGCCCTATGTCTACTTATCCATGTTTTTTAATGATTCGCTCCATATCCATGTAGGACATATAATCCACATCAAACTTCTAATCCATTTCTGTTACCTCACCACCAACATACAAATGAACTGGGTTACTTACAAATCTACCCCTATGGTGTAGTTTTAACCTAACTAAAGTTTCCTCAGTTGGCCTGAAATTTATAATAAACAAAAACCATTAAAAAAGACAAGAACGAAATTTATAATAAACTAAAACTTAAATACTACTTTAATAATGGTGGACTACCAAAAAGACAAGAACGAGGATAGTGGACCACCAGCACAGATAAGAACGACAACAACAATAACGGTGGCCCACCACAACAGACAACAACGTGAAAGGTTAGAGAAAACGATGGATAACATACCTCATTGAAAACTTGATTTTTAGATTCGTCATCTTCACTATCTCGTCATTGCTTGTCGCGTTGATTGGTTGATTGGTTGCAGAAGACAAAGAGAAGCTGCTGAATTAGGAAGGAAGACAAAGAGAAGATGGTGAATTAGGGCACGTGGTTGCTGTAATTATTTTTTCGCAACAACTTTGTAATTTTAACAACGACATATATCGCTGCCAAAAATTATTTTTTTTTGTAGTGTCTCCAACATCTCACTTAATTACTTTTACAAGGTGAATTTCAACCACTATACTACTTATTTTTAAGTAAACAGTTTATCACAATTTATTTTAGAGTCGGCAAAGAAACAAATATTATAATTAAACTAAACAATGATATACAAAAACATCATTTTAAAATATAGTACTTTCAATTATAACCCTTACGGGTTAAATAGATCATGAATTTTGAAAGACAAAAGCACATATTAAAGATATTATTTTTAAAAATATTTTTTGAAAATTAAAATTTTAATATATTGAAATTTTAAATATTTTATTATATATGTTTTTTTCTAATTATACTGTCGTATCCTTAGGTGCATGTTAGTATCATGTACAAAAGCAAATAACAGTAGGAAGACAGGTCATGGGCAGTAGACTATTGCCAATTGGAGCATTCATCTACGAAACCAACCTAATCAACCTCCTTATCCTAAATTAATACTACCACCCATTATATATCATTTCTCTAACTGAGTTTTCTATCACACATTATTCGTATCTCATGTGCCATAATTTTGAAAACAATAATGATTCAAAATTTATGGTTTAGTTTTTATTAGTAGGATACAAATATTTTTATAGATGTATTACCCTATGGATAGGATCATGACCTCACGGGGGACAATTGATGAGAATTTGATGAGAATTTGTCAGCCTCGTCAGATTGTATCTTTGATTCATCATAGCATCTATATCTATCATATATATATATTTGAATTCTTTAAATAGGATCCGTCTAATTTTTTTATATTATTTCACATTTTTCAATTATTTAAACAACTCATCTATCATTCTCAAATTTTCATCTAATTCATTAAAAAATTTAAAATACGTCCCACTAAACTCCACAATATATTATATAAAATATCATTAAAAAATTCATTCAAATATATCAAAATATAAATAAGACTAAAATAAATATATATTAAATAAAATAATACATAGGACAAATAATTCATCAAAATTACATTTAAAAAATACATAAATTTAAAAATACATCACTAACATGAAAAATAAGAGAAAAATAAATTTAAAATAATTTTTAGTTGTTGATATTCTCGTTCTCAAAACATTGTCATATGTGTTCTATCAAGTCTTGTTGAAGGTGTCGATGAATTTGTTTATCACGAACATCAAATCTTCTATGTAGGAACTCTTGAAAATCAATATTAGAATCATTCGGCAATGTTGTCGTGTCATTGCCTAAATGATCATAAGAAAAATCAAAGTTTCCACCATATGTGGGATGTTCATCTTCAACAATCATGTTGTGTAATATGATACATGTATCCATAATACGTTGGAGTGCATCTAGGTGCCAAGATTGAGTTGGGTTACGTATGATTGTAAATCGCGATTGAAGAACCCCAAATGCACGTTCAATATCCTCTCTTATCCTTTCTTGCTCCTTCTTGATGTTGGGCAAACAATTTTCTCTTATCCCCTTGTAGCATTGGGATACTTTCACAAATGTGGCCCATTCAGGATAAATGTCATCTGATAAGTAATGACTCATGTTGTATTCAGTATGATTGATTGTATAATGAACCTTGGGAGTTGTCCCCTGCAGAACATCGTTGAAGATATTGGATTGGTTCAACACATTAATATCACTATTTGAACCCGCTACCCTAAAGAATGCATGCCAAATCCATGAGTCTTGTGAAGCTACTTCTTCAAGCATAACAGTGGATTTTCCATGATCGCCTCGAACATACTTCCCTTTCAATGCAACAGGATAATTTTTTCATTCCCAATGCATACAATCAATGCTACCTAACATACCTAGAAAGCCTCATGTCTCCCCCATCTGAAGTAAGTGGTCAATATCTTGAGCGTCTGGCCTTCGCAAATATTGTGCTCCGAATACGCTGATCACGCCTTTTGTAAACTTATCAACATATTTTAGTGTTGTAGTTTCACCAATTCTTAAATAGTCATCCACACTATTAGCAGACGTTCCATATGCCAACATGCGAATAACAATAGTGCATTTTTGAGCGGTGAAAGACTTGATCTACCAGTTGCATCAACCTTCATTCAAAATACATAATCATATTAATTAATAACAAATTATTTAATTTTAGAATGTATGACATGACTAAAAATCTCATTGCCAAGTCATCAAACTCAAATGGAGGAGACCGTAAAAATCTCAACTCTAGTAAATTTAAGAGACCAAACATTTGACTTTTAAACTAAATAGCCTTAAATTTCAGAATTTTAAAACTAGAGAGACAAAAATGCATTGAAGTCAAAATAAAATAAAAAGAGCCTTTTAACTTAAGATGCGTGATTTTGTTTGCAAGCGTTTTAAATTAAGGAACGTTATAAAATATGAAACATTCAGTGTACTCTGACATTGGCACTTAGAAAAAAAGTGAAAGAATAGTTAGCGATATTTATGCTCTTATTTAGATGGTCTAGCAATCACGCATGCTTTCCACGACTTATTGGAAAATAATTTGTTCGGTTAGTAGTATTTTTATTTTAAATTACTATCTAGTGTGTTTTCTAGCTATTGACTTAAAATGTTTGAGACAACCAAATTATAGTTTAAATAAACTCGTGTCAAATTTGAAAGTTAGTAAATATGGAGATTAGAGATTAATAGTTCTTAATAATCATACTCTTTTCTTCAAACAATAATTACAAATGATTTTTCTCGGTTAAAAATATTTGAACGTTCTAAAGGAGGAGTGTGAGAATGTTTAGTTATTAAATTATGAAATGTATAAAAATAAAATAAAATAAATAAAAATATTAAAAATAATTTGATTTGATGAATATGTATTTTGAAATGATTATAAGTATAAATAAACACTAGGTGGAGATTGTGTCTCGTGACAATTTAATCAGAGTGAGTCCAGTTTTCATCTCCACCCTTCAATCAAATTTTAAATAGTTTAATAACCCACAATTAATAAAATATAACCATTGTAATGACACTGGACTAATATTTAACGAGAGAGGATCCTTTCGCACAAACACTAGTCTTCATGATGGTCTATGGAGTTTAGCCTTGTTTTATTATTTATTCGAGGAGTGTATAAATCTCTTTTTGTTGATGTTCATATGGCCATGTTCTGTTCGATATTTTTTATTTTGTGGCATGTTTTATTGATATTATTTTTAAGTTGACAACTTTAGTCGGGTCACGATTATGTACTAATGGTTTGCTTTGGTTAGAAACGCTATTAACATTGATCACGATTGTAATGTTTAATCGTCTAATTCTATTGTGATTTATTTAAGCCTAATATCTTAGTGATCGTGATAGACTCTAGTAGATTTGAGAAAAATTAAGTTGATTCACGTTTGATTATGTTCATACTCATCTCACTAGTTATTGGTTAAGGGGAGTTCATAGTTCTTTTAGTGTAAGAAAGGCCTAATGTATTGTATTATTGACTAGTCTTGAGTTGTAAAATGAAGTGATATAATCGATAATTAGTAAATAGGATTATTAATGTGTCATAAAAAAAAATATCATTCAGACATTATTATAAATAAATTTTATTTCTTTAGTACATTTGACTATTAATGTATTTGGTAAGGTTGTTAAAATCTCGATTCAAAATCTAAACTCTATAGATTTCACGTTTTTAGATCAGCATTTCGTTTTAAATCGTAGGTGAAAATATTTTTATGTAAAATCGTACTATGGAACGATTTTACGTGATTTAAATCGTCCTGAAATCAGTGAAATCCTGTAAAATCGTTGGATTTTACTCTTTGACCCAATTTTACCTTTTTTGTAAAATTTTAAAAAACACATTTTATATATTTTCCCATGAAAACTTCTTTTATGCTTTTTAATTTTATTCACATTTATATCTTGGTTATAGTATTGAAGAACCTTTGTCATCTAGATATAAATTTAATCAAGTTGAATAAAATTCACTAATGAAGAAGATGTTGTAAATGAATTGAACTGATGAAGATGAAAACACTTGTTTCTTTGAACTTTAGAAACATATGAAATTCTTATTTTTTGAGAAAATATTTTGGATGTTACTTTTTATGATTCAGTGGATAATTTAGATAATTTGATAAAAGTTTGTGTGTATTAATTACACTTTATTATGGTGATATAGTGTTTTTTATTTATAACTAAGTTAAAGATTCAAATTATTGATGCATTTACAATATTATATAAGTATATGTATGTCGTGTATATAAATTTAATATTATTTTAATATGAGATAAAATCCATAATTTTACGTTTCGATTTTACCTAGGCAAAATGAGTCAAGGTAAAAACCAGATTCTAACAACCTTGATATTTGGTCTATCAAAAAAATATAAAAATTGTTTGTAATAGTGTCTAAAAGGTGTATAGTCTTTAGAAATTTCAATGGTCAAAATCTCTTTAACTCTTGTTGATTTAATTACTCAATGGTAATTTTGACTTCCCTACTACTTCAATAATTATCTTGCATAATCATTGGGTGGTTTTCCTATTAAATAATCACGAATCAACCAGTTAACATATCTACTTTTGTTATCTATTTTTATTTTGTCCATATTTTTCTATCTAAATATATATGGAACATTGTTCGACTTTCAAGGCATATGTTAAGAATTGGGATACTCAAATTATCAAGAAATATATTATGTTTTCATGGATCGAAAACTCTAGTCGTCTTTTTTAGGTTCATATGCCTTTGGAAATAGGACCTAACAAGGACGAGAAGGACAAGTCACATTCTTTTATACAAAGAAACAATTCTAAACATTTTGTTTACAAGATTCTTACGTTTGGATTGATGCAACATAAAAGAGTGGAGCGTAATGAAACATAACCAAGCATAATAGAGTAATCCGAAATAAAATATAGATTTCATTCCATTGTTTAGTTATTATTTATTAAAATATCACATTCTATTAATGCACCCCAAATTGGATGCAACAAAAAAAATGGAGAACTAAATGGAATGAGTTCCATCATATTTCATTTCATTCCATTCATTATTTGCAAATCCAAATAATAAAAACTAAATAATAAAAACTCATTAGTTACCACTTCATTTCACTCCACTCAATTTCATCTCATACCACAAATTCAAACATACCCTTAGAAACCCAGTCGTGAAGGTAGACTATCCATTTGTTCTCAAGAAAACAAAATTGATTTTATTAGTTAATTGAGTGTTGTTTCTCTTTGTTCCCAAAGATCAATTCCATCTGCAACAACGCTTTCTCCATCAACATCATATAGTTTGGGAAGAGAATGAATGTTGTGCTTAACTAAGGTATATCTCCCATAAAGGTTATACTACTACCACTAATAAGTACATGTGATATAGATGTAGTGTTATTGAGTGAGATGTCAAGATCAAATAACCAAGGTTATTATAAGAGTTGGACAAAGTGTATGCCCCTCCCTATAAAGGATTAAGTAAGTGTATTGGGTATGAGTGGCAAACGGACATGCTCGTCTCGTTTATGTCAACCTCACAAAAGCCAACAAAAATGAGATAGTGTGGGCATAATAAAGGGTGTGAGCTTAAACCTTTGTTCCACCCTGCAAAAAAACGAGGACAAAGTAAGGTGTGCCTAACCCCAACTGCAATCCTAAATCCAAAAAGTTGTTGAAATTCATATTAATGTACACACCTACAAAATTCTGCAAAAATAGGACGGTACGAGACTGGAATAATATAGGGTATGAGTCTAAAATATTGGCTCAGCCAACCAAAAATGCAGGCAAAACGAGATTGTTTGTTGAGTTAGAACCACTTTACCACCTCTAGTCTCAGGACCCATTTTTTCTATTTTTTGTCGATTTAATTAGGTAATTCATCTTCATGACTACCTATTATTTAAAATATCAATGGAATTTTTGTTTTGATTTTCAATACTTTTCACCATAATATATGACAGTGGAAGTGAGAAAGCCTCCGTAAAAGTCTCACTTTGATGAAGATATAGAAATATCCATCTTTATTTCAAACTTCTTCAAAATCACCATCATCTGATTCTTCAACTTGATGGAGATTTACCTTAGACTTCTTGCTTTTAGAATTCAAAAAAATAAAATTTGGCATCTTATTGAGTTCGTCTTTATAAATCTCCCCATCATGACATCAAAGGGAGTAATGACGAGAATCAACATCTAAGAGATTTAAGTATTTTGTCTCTTAATAGAAGTTGACTTTGGTTTTCATTTTTGTGGTTGACTCTTGAAAATTTTCTTTACATGATCATAGGTGCAATAAATTATATTCAAAAATGTATCCATGGACTAAAATTTAGAATAAAGAAAACATGGTTTTTACGTATTTACCACCTTCCATCTTGAACAACCTATATTGAATTATCAAAGCTTCTTCCTTGAACCCTTTTACTTGCTTGTTATCTTTATATTTAAGACATAACAAATCAGAAAGTTTTTGTTGATTCATTGTTAGGAATATATATTCCTTGAAGGAAATAACATATATAAGAAAATTTATGACATTGTGATGCAATATGAACACCTTTTTCCTACTCAGCACTCAAACTTAGCATATCTACTCATTGCCTTAGCATCCTTCGGTGGTGTGTAACTTTTACATACCAAAATTCGTAGTTTCAAATTTTAAGATATGAAGAAACTATAATGTTTATCTTTCACGTAGTTTCAAATACCAAAGTTGATCTCCATATTGAAGTATCATTAATGTTCTCTTTTCAAAAATCTTTTCAAATTGAAAATAAACAACTTAATTTAGAAGAAAGTCAAAATCAATAACGGAACAAATTAAATATATTTTTCAATAAAAATGCTATATATATATATATATATATATATATATATATATATATATATATATATATATATATATATATATATATATATATATATATATATATATATATATATATATATATATATATATATATATATATATTAATGCATTAGAAATTAAAATAATTAACCTTTTATTAAAAATATTTTCTTAGAAAAACTCATTAGACTTTGACACATACATCATTAACTAATCAACACAGTATCACCAAAAGAGTTTGTTGATAAAGACAATGGCATATAAGTGCATCATTTTAAAATATAGTGATTTCAATCAGCACCCTTAAGGACTAATATAACAATTTTAAAACTCATTACAAAATAATTTATTTTAACTTAATAAATCTAAAAAGTTAATCTTAAAAAACATATTTCCTCCATTTCAAAATAAATCAGTGTTACTTTAACTATCAAAATTATTTCAAAATAAATGTCGTTCTCACTTTTAAAATACAGAAATTTTTAATTATATTTTATAATTATCATATTTTATACTATTTTTAATATATTAATAAAACTGATTTAATAAAAATGTAATATTTTATGATAATATTATTATATTTTTTAAGTAATATATAAAAATTTTAAACGATATTTATTTTGAATAGAAAAAGTATATAAGTAAGAAGACAGGTGATGAGCACTGAATTATCATCCATGAATAGGATAGGATCATGACCTCAAGAGGGACACTTGATAATGGGCCATTATCCTCTGACATGAGAAGAATTCGTCAGCCTGGTCACATGTATGTAAATGTACCATTCATCCATAATTTAAATCGTCCTAACTCCTAATAGCAGTCACGCATGTTTTCCATGGCTTTTTTATTTTTAAATAACTTGTTTATTTTCAATTTGGATAGAATTTGTGATTTACCCAAGTTAAAATCATGAACTATGTTTGTCTCCATCCAAAGTAGGAGTGTGGAAAACATGGTCGTTTGATGGACGTTTAGCCAGAATAATAGATTTTTGGCCAACAACATAGATGTCGGGCAATATATTAGTTGATTCACTTCAAATTTTCAAATATTTTGCTATTATATTGTAGTGTCTCTAAACAAATCAGGATCTTGAACCAGAATGGTGATAGCCCTCAATTCCAAATCAAAATATAAACCATAATATGGACTCGTCCATTTAAATTGAGAAACATATCATAGCTTCTACAAATTTTAGCCATAGGTTTGTAACGTTATGTTATAGTTCAAGCTCATTTTTATATCATTTGTTTCTGTACACCAATAACTCATCTCATAAAAATCTTCTCTTCCTTTATACTTGTCACTTTTGTGAAAAAAAATTATTTCTTTTTAATTGTCATTTTTAAATTTTAAAATAGTGTTAGTGATAGTTTTGTCAAAATTACCCCTAATTATTTATTATAGAGAGAGAAAGTAAGTTAAAGTAATAAAAGATTAAGGGTATTATAGATAAAAGAAAAATTATTACATAAAAAGTAATAACAATCATTAATTTTATTGGTATGTGTAAAAAATTAAAAAGTAATAATTATAAAAGAACAGAGGGAAGGGAGTAATAGGCAAGTCTACGACGTCGTCTGACTTGATTGGGATAACTCATTAAACATTTCTCATCATTGGTGTAACCGCCATGTATGAAGTGAAAAATCTTAGCTCTTTTGTGGACTAAACCACATAATTTATATTGAAGAAGTGTGTCACATGTTGTGGTGGACTAAAACACAATTCAAGTTATATGTAGTCGAGTTTATAGCAAAAAGATCGAGATAAAATTGCAAATTCTATAAAGAAAATGTTAATGAATGTCCTAAGAGCATAATTATCGGAGTGGTAAAAGTTTAGCCGTACTATTTGGTGGCAGAGTAGCATGGATAATAAAGACTATTTATTGTGGTTTAAATTGACACTGTATCTTAAAATGGCACCGTTGCTTTTATGGAATATATTGATTTTGGATAATTATTAAAATTTCAAGTTAATATTACCGTTAGAAAAAGTACCGTTGCATTCTCTATTTAATTTTTTTTACAATTTTTAATTTGTTATAAAAAAAAAGTAGTTTGAGTATAAATTAGTGATCAACCATTTCAATCTATCACAACTTTTCATCAATGTTTAGTCTAAATTTGAATTATTTCTTTCATCTTTTTTTAATCTTTTTCTTCTACACATTTTATTTGTCAATGAATTCCAACCACCCTAATTCTTGGTCCAATTTCATGCAAAATTGTGGCATTCCACCATTTATCCCGAATCAACAAAATGCATTCAATAATCCAAACTCACATCATAACTCAAATTTTCAAAATCCTACTTTTATCCCAAATCAACAAAATAATCCACACTTTGGAAATTATCCATATTATTATCAAAACTATTCATCTCAATCAACTAGTCCCACTATGTTGCATGGAGTTCAAATGGATAGTAGTCATGTGGAAGTAAATGATCAAGAGCCTGAAACACCACAATTTTGCACTCAAGCTCAAGATGGGTTGGAAACAATCAACCTTAGTGAAAAAGTCAAAACTACATCGGTTATGAATATGTCAAAAATAAGATTTCAACCAAAGGAGGATGAACTTCTCATTCAATCATGGCTCAACATTTCAAGGGATCCAATTGTTGGGGTTGATCAAAAGGGAGATAGTTTCTGGAAGAGGATTGGTGAAGCTTATAACAACCACTGCCGCAAGAATTTTTCCGAGAGGAATCCGTTGGCACTAAAAGGTCGATGGCATAAAAACATTAATCCTCCTGTACAAAAGTTTGTTGGGTGCTACAAACAAGCTGTCGCTGTAAAGAAAAGTGGTAGCTCTGAGAGTGACATCACTTCGGCGGCATGTGATATTTATTACCAAGACGGACATGAAAAGTTCACATTTCAGAGTGCATGAAAATTATTGAGAGATGAACCCAAATGGCTTGGAGGTTCATCGGAACCTTCTGCAAAAAGAACAAAGAGTTCGGCTTCTGGAGCATATTCAACATCTTCTAACCCAACAACACCAATAAATTTGTGGGACCCATGTTAGAGTTTTAAGTAAGTGGTATGGATATTTAGAAAATATAGTTAAGTGGTTTAAATAATTGAGAAGTGTAAAGTAATATATTATATTAGATGGGACCCACTTATACCATTAATATGAGTAGTATGGATGTGAATGCTCTAAGGATACTCTTTTAAGTGTTTAAAATGGTAAAATCTTTTAGAAATACGTGTAATCAGTGCATTGAAAATTGAAATAATTAACTTTTATAAAAAAAATATATTATTTATTTAGTATCCTTAAAGAGTGTCCCAAGGGCACTCTTTAACAATAATAGATAGCTATAACTAACTGCTATATTTAAGGTGTATTTACTTGTATTATAATAGTGCTTAATAGTAGTAGTTAGTTATCTATCTAATAGGAACTGACTGTGGTTATTCATCCCTAGCCTCAAGGAAGAGCTCCCTTAGTATTTGGAGCTTTTGTTTCACACTTGTATTAGTAAATAGTCATCACTTTGGCAGTCACAGAGATACAACAATCATCACTTTTATGGTATCAGAGCAAATTAGCTTAAACGCTTTTTTTCTCGATCCTTCATTCATGGCACCACAAGATTTTGATGTCGAAACTTCCCAAAGGACTCCCATTATGTCATCACCGGCTGACAAGTTAATTGTTTTAAATGTCGGTTCTTAACTCTGCATCAAATTTGATGGAGACAATTATCCCGCTTGGAGAATTCAGTTCATGGCTCTCTTAACAGGCTATGATCTCATGGGCTATGTTGATGGAAGTAAACCATGTCCATCAAAAGTATTGGAGAACAATACGACGACTGTTAATATGGTCTTTACGCATTGGGTTCGACAAGATCAACTATTCTACATAGCATCATTTCCTCTGTGGCTGCAACAGTGGTCATGTAACACCCCTTCTAATTACCCGCGATTTTATAAATAATAATCAGAGTATATAACACATATCAAGAGGCATCACAATTTTTAATATAATTCAAAACAGTTGTCATGCTTTCACTGAAGAAAATTCATTAAATGAAACATACTTAAGGTTATGTTTAACAGCGGAAATGAAACATAACGGATCCCGAATACAACATCTATAATTATTCCCGGACATAACATCAAAACATGATTCAAAACCATTAAAAATATCCATTAAAGGATTCAAACAACCGTTTCCCGTGTTACATCTACGAGCACGACAACGACACGCGGACTAATTAAGCGACTCGACTCTGAGCTATGCTCACCGACTCAAGCCTAATCACCGGATCGAAATTGTTAAAGTAAGGGTGAGATTTCAATTCAATATAACATGCATTATCGTTTTAAAATGCAATGAATAATCGGATACGTTAATCCATTAACCAAACACAAATCATAATCAATTCACAAGGCGCCACACAATGAACATGTATATAACAAACAATGGAAATTGCAACACTGAATCCATCCTAGCATGTTACAATCCCATATGCAATGCGGACTCTATGCATGTGGTACCAAACGTGAACCGAGTTCACCCACCGCCCGTTTACATGTGGAAAGACGGTATATCCATGATTCGCCAACAACGAGTCAAGAATCCAATCGATTAGCCCATAACCACCGGGTCAAGAATCTAGCCTCATTACCTCTGCATCAGGTAAGTCTATTGGCTCTGCCAGTTCACTTCCGCACAATGGGAATGAACCAATTTAACAAATACTCATGCATGCATCATAAAAGCATGCACATCAATTCAACGGAATATGATAACAACATAATTCCACATAAATACCAATACCAATCTATCACATGATAACAACATAATCATAAATTAAATTATCACAAAGCATAAACATGCCAAACGCTTACTCTTCAATCGGTAAGACTATCACCGATATAATAACAAAACACATGATACCAATACAATCATGAATAAATCACAAGGGAAAGAAACATCACATGAACGTCAATCTCCATTCAACTTGTCAAACAATCTAAACCAATTCATAGATTACGATCTCAACAAAATTCACTTATTGTCAATCACCAATGTATCGCATTCAATCATAATGAATAATCAACACAACATTGTAAGCATTAGTCCTCATCCGATAACTCAGGTCATTCATATTAATTTCCCATTATCCTTAATTAATCCATACTTTTCAAAATTGGAAGCTCGACTCTTTTAAAATAATTTTAGCAAAATAATATTTTTTCCCCTTTTAAAAGGTAGTATTTTAAATTTAAGAAATAACCCCGAAAACGGCACTCGAATCGGAGTTACGGTTTAGAAAATATGAATTTTTGAAGTTTAAGTATTTTTGAAAAAGTGTACATGGAACCCGGTTCCTACATATACAGGAACCGGTTCCTGAAAAGTTGAAAAATCTCGCTCCCTGGTTTTTGTATGGGAACCCGGTTCCGACATAGACAGGAACCGGTTCCTGAGTGTAAAAACTCCCAGTTTTAAAAAATAACACTGGGAACTCGGTTCCTCCCCACAGGGAACCGGTTCCCACGACTTATAACAACATTTTCTGCTACTTTTGACAGCATTTTGCATCCATTATCATTTCCAAACTTTCAAATACGAATTGGGACATTAGGAACACCATTTCATAATCATTTCACACCATTATAACATCAAACAACATGGTTTATTCATCCCTATCAATTATTTGACATACTAATGATCCTAATTCCAACACCGACACAAAATAGGGTTTATTCCTATAACTTATAATCATCAAAATTCAAACTTCCTAACATACCCAATTATCCCTTTGATTCCCAAAACCCATAAAGCATATTAACCGAACGAAATCACCCCTTACCTCGTGATGTTCTTCGATTTCTCTCGGCGTCGACTTTTTCCTCTCTTCTCTTCTCCAACTCTACGTATAATAGCTTTTCTCCAAAAAAACCTATTTTTTTTCTTTTCCTTTATATATTCCTTTTAATGTTCCTTTATTTATTCCAGTAAAATAAAATAAATGGTAATTAGTAAGAGTAGAGTAATTTACTCCTCACACCCCTAATTACACCTCACACCTCCATCTCTTCTTCTCTTTAATTAATCCAATTAATCCATTAATATAAACACTTAAGACTTTAATTAAATAAATAATTAAATTCCCACTTATTTAATATTTTAATTAAATCGGGGTGTCACAGGTCACACACTTAGGCATGGTTAAAACTTCCAATCAAGCCTGGGAGATTCTGAAAACATGTATGCTGGTCGCTCTTGCGTGCGTATAATGGCACTCAAACAAAAATTTTCAAATTTCACAAAAGGAAACCAACCCATGGCTAAATATCTTCAAGGAATTAAAGCCATTTCAGATGAATTATCAATCATAGATCACCCTCTTGATGAAACTGATCTTGTGATTCACACGCTCAATGGCTTAACCGATGAGTATCATGAAATTTCATTGCACTTAAGTAGAGTCTCCAATTGTTTTTTTGAATTACATGAGAAGCTTATGGACTTTGAAACCATTCATCATCGTGCAGATCAAGTTGCTGCTGATATTGTCTCCACTGCTAATGTTGTTACAAGAAATAAAGGGTATCAATACAGGATCAACAACAATCGCGGCTCCTCCCCTACTCAACGAAATGGTGAAAGCAAAATTGTCTGTCGGTTTTGTGACAAGCCGGGGCATATTGCAAAGAACGCTAGCGAATTAAGGGCTTTTCGAAAAGGCATGGCACTAAATCGACTGCAAACTTGGCTCAGCATTAGACTGCAACCCAGAGTCCCAACTGGATAATGGATACAAGAGCATCTCATCATATTTCACAATATCTGCAACAACTTACGTTAGCTAATTCATATCCTGGAGCAGATCAGGTTGTTGTCGGCGATGGAACAAGTTTGAAAATTACTCATACTGGTAACTCTATCATTCACACCCCTGTTAAACCCCTTTATCTCAAACAAGACTTGTGTGTTCCTAAAATCCAGTCCAATTTATTATCTGTTTCAAAACTATGTCAATCTAATACTTGCTCTGTTGAATTTTTTCCAACCCATTTTATTGTCAAGGACATGAGTTCGGGTCAAGCACTACTCCAAGGTCCACTTAAACAAGATCTCTATCATCTATCCGCGTCTATCAGTCTGCCACGAACACCTCAAGCATTGCATACAAGCATCCATTTTGCATCTACATGGCATCATAAGTTAGGTCATCCTTCTTTCAAAATAATAAAGCATTTGATTGACAGTCATCATCTACCAATAAAGCTTTCAACATCTCATGAGTGTAGCTCATGTCATTGTGCCAAAAGTCACAAACTTCCTTTCTCAAATCATCATCTCACAAGTAGCAAACCATTGGAACTTTTGTACTCTGATGTTTGGGGACCAACTCCTGTTAGATCTGTCGATGGTTATTTGTATTATTTAATCATTGTAGACCATTTTTCCAAATATGTTTGGTTGTATCCAATGAAACATAAATCAGATGTATTTACCATCTTTGTTCAATTTAAGTTCATTGTTGAAAAAAAGTTTAACTTGCCTATTGTCTCTCTCTTCTCTGATAATGGTGGAGAATTTATAAAATTAAAATCTTTTTTGGCTAACAATGGTATCTCTCATTTAACCACACCACCACACACACGAGGTAAATGGTACAGCTGAAAGGAGACACCGACATATTGTTGAAATAGGTCGGGCTCTCTTGCATCATGCTAACCTACCACTTCCATTATGGTCTTTTGCATTCACTACTGCCGTTTATCTCATCAACAGAATGCCAAAACCAATCATTGAGATGAAATCTCCTTTTGAAATCTTGTTTCATATAAAACCAAACTATACCAAACTTCACTCATTTGGATGCTTGTGATATCCATGGTTGAAACCATACATGCAAAATAAACTCCAACCTAGGTCAAAACCTTGTATATTCCTAGGATACTCTATGTCTCAACGTGCCTACTTCTACCTAGAACCATTGCTAAATAAGGTCTATGTCTCAAGGCATGTTAATTTTGTGAAAAATTCATTTCCGTATCAATAAATAGCCATCACTTTGACAGTCACAGAGATACAACAATCATCCCTTTTAAGCAAGACTCATTCTATAAATATTAAAAACAAAAAGAAGATAATAAATTCTTACATCTACAATCATAAAACATAAACACAACAACAAATACAGATCACAAAATTATAAAATTACAAAACAAAACATATATTTTTAGTTTCTATAAAACAAAATAAGTTTAGTCTCTATAAAATTATTATACACGTAATTTTAGTCTCTGCCGTTAAATTAATATGATTTTGAATGATTATTTTATAGACATGTTTAAACGTTATAAAAAAATTCGAAAGAAAAAAAAAAACTTAAAATTTAATTTCTAAATCGAAATATTCGTTATTTTTATTATTATCTACTAAAATTTTAAAAATTCATATTTAATTCTTCACATTTTTAAAAATCTTATAATTTAGTACACCGACTTAGATTGTAATATTTTAAACATGTATGGAAAAAAATTATTCAAAAATTTATCCAATTTAGAAATAATGAAAAAATTTAAAAAAATTTTAAAAATAACATGAACTAAAACGGAATACATAAAAATCTTAAAAGAATCAAAACATGTCATTTGAATACATAAAAATCTTATAAGAATCAAAATATGTCATTTTTTTAACAGGGACGATCACGAGATGGAGTGATGCGAAAAAGATCAGAGGTTTTGTAAGGCACCCATCAGGAATCATAAACAAAGAATTCAACCTACTCAGCCATTTGACAAAGTTCTTGACCATATACTACAAAGTCAAAAACAAATGTGTATGATCATCTAATCCTTCTCCCCCATAAAACTAATGTCACTTATTTAACATTTCAAACAAACACTTTCAACTAGAGCCTGCAGCCAATTTAAATATCTTCCAAATTAATTTTATATATCCCTTTGAAATACTCAACACAAGTTAAGACTGCAAACACTTCAATTAATTAATATTCAAGTGATGACTAAGTTCTTATGCTGAATAACAAATACAACATACACATATATATAAATGATGAATTAGTATTACTACTAGCTCTTACTGTTTAAGGTTCAAACTCCTCTCTTCGAAAAGCACACAATAATAATCATCGGATGGCCTCAAACTTTAGTAGCAATTGTTGCTTCTTCATTGTCGTGGTTTTATCAATCTTTGCCACAACTCCGTCAACGTCTCAGCAGCAAACGTCTGATTCATGCAACGGAATATTCATATCATACACATACACCGGAGGCAAAAAGCTACAACCAAACTTGACAGACTTAGCGTCCCAACCATCCCGGTTTGAGTCGACGCTGACAGTGCTCAACAACGGACTCCAAGAGCTGAAGTCTTGGAAGGTGTTGTAGAAATATATATAGTTTTGATTAACAGTTTGTTGTTGATAGTTGCTAACTTATTCTTTATATCTCAAATAGGTGTTTGTCGGGTTTCAGCATGGAGAATGGTTGGTGTCTGCATCAAATGCGGTGCTTGCGGATGGGAGGACCGTCCCTGGGGCAGTTGGAAATGGCACTGTTTTAGCAGGGTCAGCTGTGACAGATTTGAAGACTGCGGTAGCAACGGCAGGGGACTTGACTCAGATGCAAGTTAAGGTAGATATGGTAGGGACAGTGGTGGGAGTTGCACCACCCGGCGTGCCAATGCCTTCTACCATAAACCTTGCTAATGATGGATTCATTTGTGGTGAACCCAAATCTCAAGGTAATTACTATGCTGCAATCTAAACCTCTCTTTAGAAACTTGCACTACTATAATAGTGCCTAAATTGATAGAGACTTGGTAACTCTTCTTCAGGGAACAATGAAACTCATGTATGTTGCACAAGTGATCCCAATTACAAGACAAAAATCATCACAGATGAAAAATTTCTACCCAGACAGAATGGTGATCTTACCATAATGTATGATGTGATCAAAGCATACGATTCGAATTACTTGGCAGAGGTAACAATTTCAAACGACAACCCTCTCGGTCGTCTTGACAATTGGAAATTAAGCTGGAATTGGAAAAATGATGAATTTATACACACAATGAAAGGTGCTCATCCATCAATTATAGATTCTTCTAAATGTGTTTTTGGTTCACAAGGTGAGTTTTACAAGGAACTTGATTTTGCAAATGTATTGAGTTGTGAAAAAAGACCAACAATAGTTGATCTACCTCCAACAAGGTTCAATGGTACACAACTAGGTAAAATACCATTTTGTTGTAGGAATGGTACTTTGTTACCACCATATATGGACCGCGCCTTGTCGATTTCAAGGTTCCAAATGCAAGTTAATAAAATGCCGCCACATCTCAATCGGTCAAACCTTACACCACCACAAAACTGGGAGATTAAAGGTTCTATAATCAACCCTGATTACAAATGTGGCGGCCCGATTAGGGTTAGTCCTAGTCAGTTTCGAGATCCGACAGGTTTACCTTCAAACATATCTTCAATTGCAAGTTGGCAAGTTGTGTGCAACATAACAAAGTCATTGAAAAGTGATTCTCCAAAATGTTGTGTCTCATTTTCAGCTTTTTATAATGAATCAGTTATTCCTTGTAACACATGTGCATGTGGATGTCATAGAAATCAAGAGAGAACATGTAGTGTTAGCAAACCAGCTATGTGGCTTCCATCAAAAGCACTTCTTGTTCCATTTGAGAATAGAAGTGAATTGGCACATTATTGGGCTAGTTTGCAAAAACTACAAGTACCTAACCCTATTCCATGTGGTGATAACTGTGGTGTGAGCATAAACTGGCATGTAAATACAGATTATAAAAAAGGTTGGAGCGCAAGGATCACAATTTTTAATTGGGGTGAGACGAATTTCACTGATTGGTTTGCTGCGGTTCAAATGGACAAAGGTGCAATTGGTTTTGAGGAAATGTATTCATTCAACGGAGGCTTGTTAGAGAGATTAAACACTACAATATTCATGGAAGGTAAGAAAGGACTGAACTTTCTTGTGGCAGAAGCAAATGGGTTGAACCCTCAAAAAGATCCGAGGGTTCCGGGGAAACAGCAATCAGTAATCTCATTCAGAAAGGATACAAATGATGAAATCAATGTGGTTGGTGGTGACGGTTTTCCTAGTAAAGTTTTCTTCAATGGAGAGGAATGCTCTCTTCCGTCAGTGTTTCCAAGCAATGGTTTGAGGAATGACCTTTCTTTATATACTATTATGATCCTAATATTATTGTCAATCATCTTGACGCAACAATGGTGACATTGTAATTTATATAGTTGCATAATCACAGAAAATCATGCACAGGTGGAAACTGTTTTCTTCTTCGATTAGCGTCATTCTATGCAGAATATTAGTACAGAAACTTTATAATAAACCATCAATTTAATCTGAACGCGCCACTCACTAATTTAGCCCCTAAAATATGTGAAGATTTGTCGTATAGAAAGAGAACTAACAGGACTTGGTTGCAATTTATATATGAAACAAAAAAAATTGGTGAAAGAGAACTAACTTCCTGAGGCCTGAAATTTTTACATAAACTAACCTCTATATTTTGAACAATTTAAACTCAGGTATGAACTAGGTACTTGCAGAATGATGATTTAGATTAAGTGGAGCACCAACTATTTACATTGGTAACTACAATTAGGAAGAGAACTAACAGGATCTGTTATAGACCGGAATATTGTCTAGGGAATATCCATCAATGTCAAACTCATTTTCAACGGGACCAACGCCTTGGTGCTGCGAGAAACAAATTAAAAAAAATTCATTTGTCTGTTAAAGAAAACTAAGGAAACATAAATATTGTAACACTCAACAGAAAGAAGAACCAACCTGATTCAGAAATGCACTCATGAGATCCTCTTGGCCGAATTGCTCAGAGAAAGGGTTAACCTCGAAGCTTGGATTAGGAATTCTTTCACTTTTAACACTTAATGAATTGTCAACAAAAAGTGTATTGAGGTTTTGACCAACATTTTGGAGATGGACTTGACTCGTACCATTATTGGAGATCAAAGATTTTCCAATCAAACTAGTAGCATCTCTATTTTGTCCAGCGTATTGGATAGAGGAAAAACCGCAGTGGCCTAAATTTGAAGGTGAGGCATCAAGGTTACCTTGTGCAACTGAATTATAGGCATAACTTATGTTGCTTGTATCAGCGATCACATTTCCGACAAAACCATTAGAAACTCTAATTGGTCCCGTAGGCTGCACGAAAGATGACGGAAACCTTGTAGCATGAGAATTGGTATTCTCATTTAGCATCTGACGTCTAGGTTGAGACTGAGCCATCTGCATCAACCAGGGGCTTCTCGGTGTAGCAGAAGCATTGACTCGTGTATTCGTGCTGCCAAATGATTGAACAGATTGGTGCAAATTTGCAAACTGCTTCGGTTCCATGTTGGTAGGGATTCCGTGAAGAAAGTTCATTGGTTTATTGCTGCTCATATGTTGCAGTTGCCCTTCTCCAAATCTTAGTTTTGAGTTCTCAGAACTGAAAAGTCCAGCTGCTTGAAGCTTGACTAGACTTGGATTCGAGAGCTGCCCAGCAGGTGAAAGAGTTTGAAGATCAATTCCATTTATTGACGTTGACGCAAATATTGAGTCTTGTGGACTCATGAAGGGGTTGTTCAAGTTACTCTGCTGCTGCGAAACTCCACTCAACCTTCGAAGATACAAACGGTATTTCTGTACCCAAAAAAAACAAGATGAAAAAAGTTAGCTTCTTCAAGTAATATGATCGATGATGGTAATTATTAGCATCCAATGTAGACTCTTGACACCCCCTCCCGCCCAAGACAAGACGCCGAGACCCAAGTGGTCCTATAGAGGTAACATGATAGCAAGTGGTCAAATAGATCTCGGATACTTTCTTATACCACCTAGAACATTGGTTGGGTCTAACTCAACCCTTACAAAACTGATTTGTATATGATTGTCCACCACTTATAAACATATTTTTCCAGCCATATCTCATCCAATGTGAGACTCTTAAAAGTAGCATGTATCATTATAGTGTCATACCTGAAGATGGCTAGCAACGTTTTCTCTAGTGAGCCCAGGAACATTCATCATTTCCATAATCTTTTTAGGAACAGCTTCTATATACCAATATCAAATGGCAAAACATTTAGAGATAAAAACGAATTTAGAGAAAATATAAGGGAATGTTTTTGCAAGGACATAACATAATTGAGGGGCACATACTGTCTAATCCCACTTGATTCACAACAGCCATGAACTGTTGATGAAGCTCAATAGACCAAACAACACGCGGCTTCTTCATCGTGGAACAATCATCTCTCTCATCTGCTTCATCTTCCTCATCCCTCCTCTTCCTCGAGCTCTTGCCTTCATCCGCAGAAGACGAGTAATCAACATCACCAGACACCTTTTGTTGCCGATCTCCTTCATCTAGCCTACCACCAGATTGCTTCAGATCTTTCCACTGATTCTTTCTCTTCCTAACCACATGCTGCCATATATTCTTCAAAGCCTCAATTCGCACCGGCTTGATCAAATAATCACAAGCACCATGTTTCACACCTTTCATCACCACATTTTTACCATCATCAGCCGACATCACTACAACACACAAAACACATCAGTTCGTGTTAACGCATTCCATCTACCGATTCAAATCAATCAATAAAAAACAACACTTACTAATAACCGGAAGATCCATCTCCAATCCAATATGTTCCAAAAGCTTGAACCCATCCATGTCAGGCATATGCACATCGCTTAAAACAATGTCAAACCCATTTTTATTCTCTCTAAGAAGCGATAAGGCAACCTCAGCCCTCTTGCATTTTGTAACTGAAACAGAATCAAACAATGAAGAACAAAACTAATACTTTCACTTTGGAACAACTTCCAACAGTTTAAAAAAGCAATTTTTCAAACAAACCCTCCATTAAAATCCTCAATTAAACTCCATATGAAAAGGGGTTATTGCAAATGAGGTAAAGTTAAGTTTTTTGGTGCTAAATAATTACCTTGATAGAGGCAAAACCGTAGCATCCTCTCAAGGATCATGAGACAGGTTGGGTCATCATCGACCACAAGTACCCGGAGGCCCGCCGGAAACTGGTCGGAGACAAGGTCGGCGAGTCTTGATGATGAAGTTGAAGTAGAAGTTTGGGTTGGCATGGGAAGTTTGTCGTTGGTGAGTTTCATGGCTGAGAGTTGAGTTGAGAGATCGAAACACAGACAACAAAAAACAAACAACGTGAAACAAAACACAATAGTTTTGTTGTCTCTCACATAGTTGATTTTTTTTCTTTTGTAGCAGATAATAACGTTGTTATTATATTTTTAAAATAAATTGGGGTTTCATTCTAACGTTAATACTATATTGTTATTAATGGTTGTTTTTGAAAGGAGCGTTGTTATTGTTGTGAAAAATACAGTGTAATAAGGAAATGAATTCTGAATTGTACGAAATGTGAACCCTGACTGAAGCCACGTGCAAGGATGGGGAGGGCTTTTAAGTTGGACCACTGGAACATAAAAATCAAATTGGTCCATTATTTAAGACAGTATTACGGTTACTATACAGTAAAAGTAATCCCATAAATGTCCCGGAGATTAAAAGGGAAATAATTTTGTACATCTTTTACTTGTGTGAAAAAAAATTGAAAATTGAAAAATATTTTATGAAGATGTATTTTCGAACTTTCGAACGCATCATAAGATAAAGTTTTTGGAGTTGTATCTCTGAAAAAATCAAAATTAAATTTTAAGAAAAATTCAGAAATGCACTTTTGAAAATATCATGTTTTAGGTCAAATGTTAAATTTAAACATTCATGTAAATTTTCGGAGATATATTTTCGAAAATATGTAACTTATATCACCTTACTGCATGAACTATTTCATTAAGTTTCAAATATTTTATCATGTCAAAGAAAGCATATAAAGTTGCAATTTAAAGTAAACTTTACTTATATCGCATCTCAATTCCTTGCATTGATGTTGATTTTTGAAATGAAAAATTGTGTCAAAATACATTTATGAAACCCACCAACCTATTTCGTAAATACATTTTTGAAACGACCTGTTACAGAAACCTGATTTTTCCACTACAAAGTCACCCACCTCAAGACCCATTCGGCCTCATCATCTGTATTAGGTATCTTAGATCGCTTCACTCCATTCAAGTTTATTTGAAGTTGGGGTGTCCTATTACGGCTACGTCATTGCAATGGACAACACATTCCACAAACGAGGCGGAAACTTGGACAAAACATTTTTTGGAAAGGATGGTCGAATTCACCAAGTTGTCGGAACTTGAGAGAGAATCAAATAGGAAGAAGTCGAAGAAATTATCGATTTTTAGGTTTAAGTAGTAACCATTTGTTTGATACATTTTAGAATGTAATTGAACCATTTTTGAATGTATTGGCGTGCACAATATAATCATGAGCATTGTGCGTGAAAAGGAAGATGTTCCCGCAGTAAAATTATAATTACAAACTTATCTTGACGAAGGTGTTTATCTTCCCGATGGAGATAATAGTTCTTTTAGCGCATTGGAGTGGTGGAGGAATAACAACTTAAAATATAAGATCTTATCAAAGATGGTTGTTGATATTCTAGCTGACCTTATCTCTACAATGGCCTCAAAGTCTACTTTTAGTGCTGGAGACAGAATTATTGATGAATATCGCTCTAAACTAAATGAGAAATTTATAGAAGCACTTATTTGTGATGGAGATGGGCTTCGTCACAAATATAACTTGAAACAAATGTCAAAGGTTAAAACTTATTCTATCTTCTTATTTTCACGTTATTTTCTTACAAGTATAATTTTTAAATTTATTATAATTTTTAAATTTTATTATCTTATTTTGAAGGTAAGGGTTGAACTACGTGAGGAGATAACTTTGAAGATTTGAGTCTTTTTTATGTTTAACAGTGTTTGTCTTGCTGCATATTTTTAGTTTATAGAAGCATGGTTTTCTTATATTATACTAGGTTTAAATGCACATTTGGTTCCTCTATTTTCAAATTTTTAAAGTTTTAGTCCTCTCATTTTAAAAGTCAATTTTTTGGTCCCTAAACTTTACCTCACTTGGGATTTTGTTGGCTCCTCTACAATTTTGCATAGGTGACGCATTTATTAATGACATGACACTGTTACAATAACTTCCTATAATGTGTGTTCATCTAATGTGTAGTTACTATAGCAGTATCTAATGTGTGTTCATCTAAGAGTGCCACATATGCAAAACTAGAAGGGGACCAATAAAATTCTGAGTGAGGTAAAGTTTAGAGACCAAAAAATTGACTTTTAAAATAGGGGGATTAAAAATTAAAAAATGTGAAAATAAAGGGACCAAAAATACATTTAAGTCATTATACTATTATATAATTCCAAAGACTAGTTGTAACTGGAGGAATATATGATGGATAATAAGTCGGTCTGCGCAAACCAATATGCTAACCGAACTTAGTCTTCAATCTAAATTTTTGTTGTTGTCGTTGTTTTGTTATGTATTTTTCCTTCAAAATTTGTGAGGAAGTTCTGGTTTTAAAAAATTTGAGCAGTTGAATTGTCACTTCAAACTTCATTTTATTTATTAAGTTCTAACTTCTAATTTTTATGCACTTAAAAAGGCAAAATTTAAATTTATAAAATTTAAAATTATAACTTCGAAATTATTTGACATTTATAATAAATCTAATGATTAAATAAATTTAAATACTAACTTTATAATTTTAATTGAACTAACAAAATTATAATTATATTTTAACTTAAATTTATTCGACATTTACAAGTAGACTTCAATAGTAGTTATAATTTAGAATTTTATAATTGTAGAGTTTATCAATAATTGTTTTGCTTAAATCTATAACTAATTACTTCAAATTATAACAAGCAATGAGTAATAATTCTATAATGAAATAGCTTTTAACTAGGCTAATAGGTCGGGTTTATAAAAAGGTCAGGTAGGCTTATAAAAAAGTCAAGTCATACTTAAATTAAAGACTACGTTAGATAATAGATTAGACTTAGGCTTCGAATTTAGAAAATAGGATGGGCCTATTTACGAAAAGTTTGACCGACCTACTTCCACCCCTTAGACAACCCTAAATGACTTTTGAATGTTGTGTCGTATGCCCACGGTGCATGGTTTAGTTTACTTTCCTAATCTTTCTTTGGATGAGTTAATACTCTTTTCCAAAATTTGCTTAAGTTGCCAGTTTAAGGCCTCCATTTTTCTGTTTATGTGAAGATGATATCATGTAGACACTTTGTGTTTCATACTATATTCCACTAATGCGCTCTCTAAATAATTGTTGAAAAATTTGACATGAGGCACTCTAAACCTAGCAAAAAAATATTTTTCAAAAAATTAACAAGTGTGTGTATCATTATAAATACAATAGATCACTTTTATCCATTTGGTAATGTAATGAACACAAACGAAAATATGCCAATTAGAATATGAAGGCATAAAAGGACTCTTGAAATCAATGTCCCAACAATCAAAAGGTTTCACTATTATCATGTCGTGAAGATGCATTTTGCTTCTCTTTGAGATGCAACGTGTTATTTGATACTCATTGTGATTGGTTACATGTTGACACCATCATTGAACAATAGAGGCCGTCAAAACTCAATTTGTAAGATCTTTGTAATAGTATGTTCTCCACTTTGACATCCTCCATATTCCATAAGTTGAGTTATGACTGTCGTCCAGCCGTCTCTGGAAATTATCATTGCAGTCAACCAAATAGAATTGATCTCAATAGTCCTAGATATGGCTGAGATTCTGGCCATTAGGTGTGGTCTTTTGCTGGCGAAATAGTTGAAATTGGAGAGCTTGTCACGCAATTGGATTCTATTATGATAGTGGATTGCATCAATTTAGTAAAGTAAAATACAGTTCTTAAGCCCATTGTGGCGGATTATCGTTTCTTAATTAGTAGTTTTCAAATTGGTTCAATTATATTTTTAATTCGAGTTTGTAATTCGATACCCATAACTTAGTTAATTTGGGAAAAGTGTATGGTTCCAGAATTTGAATTTGAGGCTATCCCTATGTGAAGCTTGTGGTGTATGTTTCTTCTATTTTTTTCAATAATAAAAATATCATTCGCGTCAAAAAAAACTTATTTATCATGAAATCACAATTCTAACTCTCTAATTTTCACATTGGTAAGGACTCTTCTTGTAGCCAAGAATTAGGGATGGCAACGGGACGGGACGAAGACGGTTATTACCTCCCCCAAACCCAAATCCCTAAACGATCTCGTTTCCTGCCCCATATCCAAATGGGGATGGAGAATTAAAACCCAAACCCGACTCAAACGAGTTCGAGTATCCCTGCCCTGCTGCCATCCATTTAGTGAAATCAATTTTTTTTAAATAAAAATACTTATTTTTTTTGCAAAATCAAATTACATTACGAATAATAAAATAAAATAATTTCAAAAAACTCCATACATACATTTTAAATAATAAATACAAATCAAAATATCAAATCATTGGCCACATGTTTAGTATTCTAAATTATAATAAATAAATAATAATAATGTATATAATAAAATAAACGGGGCAGGTTCGGGGTGGGTACTTGTATCCCCGTTACTCGACTCGTCTCCATATTTTATAATCGGGAAAAACCCAAACCCAGCAGGTTTTCCCCGTCAACTTCAGGACGGGTTCGGGTGGGTACCCGCGAATACGGGTTTTGTTGTCATCCCTACCAAAAATGATCTATCTGAAATATTGCCACCAAGATCAATAGCCACCACTCAGTTAGCAATTGTCAACCGAGCTACCCTACCCACCCTAGTCTTTAGCAAGTTCGGAAACCATGTGATTTCACAATTTAATGTCAAGGTTTAGAAAAGTTAAATTGCTATGTTTACTTTTTAGTACCAACTTGCATAGTACGTAAATTAATTTGTTAGTACAACAAACTAACATGTGCACATGGTAAACATATAGCCAACACCAGACATATTTTATTATGAGAGAACGTGGAACTTCACAATCTATCATATTCACTCTTCTCTTATACTAGTAGTATCTATCTAAGTGTCCTTCCCTTCCAGTTACAACAATAATTTATTTTCTCTTTGCATCACTTTACTCAATTAGTAGAATATTAAATTATATATGATTGCTAGAAGTCAAAAACCTGGACTTATAGCAGTGTTACAAAATAGTGTAAAAGTCGTAATAGTATACCGCAGAGAAGCTGTAAATAAATGGCACGTAGTACGTACTCTGAACTATAAGCTCTACTCAGTTTTGTTTAAGCTTGAAAAAAACACAAGTACATCACATACACATATACACACAACTTCATCTGACAGATTCTATGAATAAAGAAGTTTAATAGCGACCCATCAATGGCTAATATGTTACAAGCAATTCTACTTTATCTTATTTAAGAATTAAAATTTTCACTTGCAATTTTTCTTTATAGAAATGCTAAATAAACACACAATTCAACATTAACACGGTATAAAATATGGTTTTTAAATGATTCATTTACCTCATTTTGCGTACAAGACAGAAACTAACGGTGGTATATATGTGATAGCATAGTTCACTTCAAATATACGATAGTATATACGATAAATGTCTTTACTTTTTGTTTTGTTTAAATAGCTGATCTTTTTCATTTAGATGTCAAGTAAGTAAGAAATTCACCCATCTATTAAGAAAGTTAACTATAATAATGTTCGGGACAAAGGGGATGGAGGCACGTGGAAGAGGTAATATTTCACTTTGTGGTGGTTTTGTTCGGAATGTAGAAGGGATGTGGTTGTGTGGGTTTTTTAAATTTATTGAAATTTGTAGTGTTTTTATGGGAGTTATGAGGTGTTTATGAAGGCCTTCGATTAACTACTGCTCGAGGATATAGGAGGGTGAAGTTGAACGTTGACTCTAAAAAAATTATTAACGTCATTCAGGATGAGAATTGTTCTATGAAGGGTTGTTTGGAGATTATTAATCAGATTCAGTGGCTTATGAGACTTCATGATGTGGTAGAGCTGACGCACACTTATAGAGAAGCGAAATATTGTGTTAATGCTTTGGCTAGACATGGGCAGCATTTGCATTCACATAGAGGAGTGCATATCTTTGAAGATGCACTTGATTTTGTTATAAATTTGGCTAAGGATGATATTAGGAGTTTTTCTATTCCTAGAATAGTTTGTGAGTAGTTTTTGTTTCGGTTTGACTTAGGCCCTCTCTTTTACCAAAAAAAACAAGGGGGTGGAGGCTTAGGCTGACTTAGGTCCATGATCATTAGAGATTTTAACACCAGCCTGCTGGCACTATTGGAGACTTCTAAATGGAGGGAATTCCTTATTGGAGAGAGTTTTTAAGAGTAGATATATATGAAGCATTGACTTGATACGGACACTGCGGCACGACACATACATGAACACTCTAACATCGATAACGTAAAAATATAGGATACCAAAACCGTGACAGTATTTGAGTTTTATTTATCCTCTTATCATTAAAAGAATTAAAAATATTCTAATCAAAATTAATATTTTTAATTCTTCATTGATATCATTATTATAAAACATGTTTAATCATTTTAGACGTGCATAAGATTTATCCAAAAAATACATAAGGTGTGATGAAACAAAAAGAACAATAATTTTTTGTTGAAAAAATTGTTGAATTGTGTGATACATGTTGTATGAGTGTCATACTTGTGTTGGATATCGAAAGGTAGCCCCTGGCCCATCCAGTCAGAATCATAAGAATAGGTGGAAGAACATTTGGGGGACTCCTGTGCACAATTGAGTGAGGAACTTCATATGGAGGAACATTCGACGAACATGTTTTACTTTCTATGTCGGATGCTTACTCCCACCATCTTCGATTTAGATGCCATCATTGGCCTACGAATAACTAGGATGAAGTATGTAACGCCCAAAAATTTAATTAATTATTTAATTAAATTATAGTCGAATTATTTAATTGGAGTATCGGGAAGTTGGAATTTATCAGTATTAATTATTGGTGAATTAATTTTAGTTGTAGAATATTATTGGAAATAATATTAAAAATAAGGTTAGATTAATAAAATTATTTTATGTGGGCCTATTTTGGTGTTAGAAGTAGTAGAAAGGGAGGTGTGAAATTAAGCCCATTGAGACAAAAAGATTAATTTGGATTAGTAGTGTTATAAAAAGGAAGTAGAAGCATAGGCATTAGGTTTTACGAAGAACCATAGCAAGCACAAGGATTAGAAGCACAAGATTTAGAAGGAGAGGATACGAGAAGTGCAAGCCAGAACCATAAATTAGGAATTCGATCGGAGTTAGAGCGACTGTTAAATCTAAGGTAAGGGTGGGGTTGTAACTCTATAACCGGGTTTATGATGAATCGTATGTAGGGATCGAATTGTATAGAATTATCTCTGTTTGTGTAGAATTACGTTGTAGAATAATTGTTTAATTTTATTGTGATTCTGTGATTTTGACCGTCCTGTGAAAATTGCATTGCTGATGCTTTACCGAAACTGTGAATTATGCGATGTTTGCTATCAAAAGTAGATCACTAGAACATGTTGTTTGATCTGTATTAAATAAATTGATTATGAACTGGAGTGTTTAATTTATTCTGGGAAAGAAATTATAGAATCGAAACTGGATATAACATAGTAGAGAAGAAGAAAGAAAAAAAAGTAGGGGCGGGCGCCCCAAGTGTGAAATCAAGCTTATCCAAATATTAGTTTTGATGAAGACAGATTTAGAAGGAAATGATCATAGCAAAATAATGGAAAAAGTCTCAAATAAAAGACAATCTTGCATAAATAGATTGGTTGCAAAATGGAATGGCTCAAGTCATCAAATGATTTAAGCCTTGAAAGAAATCTTTGAAGAATAAATCAAATATCAAGGTATAATGCATTCAACCTCTCTATATTTGCATACAAGTGTTCATAATAATGTCTCATACATGCCATAATTTTTAAACATGTTTTGATCACAAAACTATAGCCCTTACATAATATTTTTCAAGTTTTTTTCAAATTGGCCCTGGGGAACCCGGTTACCAAATAAGTGGGAACGGGTTACCCAAGGCAAATTTTCAAATACTGTAACATTAAAAGCTGTGGAACTCGGGTACCCATATATGGGCACCGGTTCCCACTGAACCAGTGCCAAAAATATTTTTGTTTTTGAATCAGATTTTTCATGGGATCTTTTAAATGGAGCATGGCATCTTTTCATATAATAATACACTTTTGTAAGGGTGTATAGAGCATATATAAACTGCATAATTTTCAGATTTAAATCACCTTCTTCATTTACAACTTCTAACAAAAAAAATTATCTTATCTTTCAAAATTCAAGTGTTGTAAAAACTAGAATTTTTAGTGAAATTTTCTGCACTTATTTTTCATTGAAATCTAAGAGAAAATTCCTATCATTCATTGAACACTTGTATTCCATCATTGAGAAAAGTTGTTTTCTTGAAGAAGAAGATCAATCAAGTGATTGATATTTTAATCTACATCTCTCAAAATCTTGTAAAATTCAAATATACTTGTTGTATCCTTGCTATCCAGGATTGTTCGAAGCAAGTGTGTGCATTGAAGAGGATTGTTCTTCTTGCACTTAGTGTTTTAGATCTTAAAGGTTTAAGAGCCTTTGATCTCCCTATAGGTTAGATAGTAAGCATCACCATTGGTGTGAATAGGCTGTACAATAATTCTAACTATAGTGAAATCTCTTTCGTGTTGAAAGGGGACTGAAGTACTCTCGGATTGTGTGGGAAACCAGGATATATTCTTGTTTCTTTACTTTCCACACTTTATCGTTTTCATCATAAATCATAACCAAGAAATAAAGAAGCACATATCTAAACTCTTAAACCAAAGTAGAAAAATAAGAACATGTATTCATAAAACCGGATAAATTTTAAAAGTCCTAATTCACCCCCTCTTAGGCGCACACTCTGAACTTACACCAAGCTTGTAGGATATGTGGGGTGGGTGCCCCACATTCCCAAAGAAGAGAGGAGGACGCCCTATGAAGGGATGTGGGTCACTTTTGCTTTACTGTTTTCCTTTTCCTGATACATATATGTTATACTTAATTTAATCCTTCTGGTACCTAGTTTTGTGACTTTAAGTACTTGTAAACTAATTTAATTTAGTTAAGTATAGATCAATTATAATTAATATGAAGACTAGTATTGATTAATTAATGGGAATAAGTGGGCTTCTATCAGGTAGCAATATGAAATAGTAGTTTTTAGTAAAAGATGAGAGAATAGCAGACGATAAATTTTAATGACAATATAATCTTGGATGTAGGAAATTAGTATATTGGTAATATAATTAAACAGGAAGAATGTATTGTTTAGTAGTAATAATAGTACATAAAACCAGTACCGAATTAGTCGAATTCGTAGAATTAGGCGGTATAATTAATTGTCTGGAATCCGTTGAAAATTGTCGGGGTAACAAGTATATGTTAGTAGGTAATTGTGCTTGGTTTATTTTGTCTAAATTATGAATAATTATTTCCAAAATGTAACGTCTTAAAAATGTGCAACCAAAAATCCATCACTACTCTGGTTTCCAAGGGTATTTAATAGCCACTAACAACAAAATTAAAATTTTATTTTGAATTCATTAACAGTCTTTCCCACAACTCGAGGCCATTCATTGGCTCCGAACATGACACTTGTCTACGCTTCTGTAAGAAAACGTTTCCAAACCTTTTCTCTTTCTATTTAAACCCTTTTCTCCTCCAACTCCCATTTTCTTTCTTCATTTACACTTCTGAGACAACTAGCGCAAAAAACCCTTACAGTGTTACCCATTAATTTCTTGCTACTTCCAGCTCCTCTTTTTTCCAGAAACTCCCAATTTACAATGGCACCTAAATGTAGTGTTTATAACATCCTTCTTTTTCCACTAGTATTGATGACCAACCTTCATCAATGACCAGACGTATATCCCAGAACCTCCACTTGAATATGCTCGTAGAAGATCTTGGTATATGCAAACTCACTGGTTCCTTACTTTATTACAGGTACTACTCTCGCTTTCAAGGGTAATATCCCCAAAGCTACTGTACCACCCTTGTGTTTTCAGGACCTTTTCCCATATGCCCTCGACGAAATCATGTGATCTTCAGAAAGTCCTTCTTGGATTTATGCTTTTTGAAGAAGACGGTGTTTCATTCTTCTCCCACTCCTGAGGATGTTGAATCTGCTTATATACAATGGTTGAATAAGGCAGAGGCAAAAAGAGACTCGTGTGGAAGAAAAAGGGATTTATGACCTCATCCAACTATCAATGATAGGTCAAAAATACAACAATGCCACACTTCTCGCTGCCACGTGTTTTAGGGAGGTTTCAACGAACACACTTCACTTTCTATGTCGGATGCTTACTCCCACCATCTTCGATTTAGATGCCATCACTGGCCTACGAATAACTAGGATAAATTATGTAACGCCCGGAAATTTAATTAATTATTTAATTAAATTATAGCCGAATTATTTAATTAGAGTATCGGAAGTTGGAATTTATCGGTATTAATTATTGATGAATTAATTTTAGTTGTAGAATATTATTGGAAATAATATTAGAAATAAGGTTAGATTAATATAATTATTTTAAGTGGGCCTATTTTGGTGTTAGAAGTAGTAGAAAGGGAGGTGTGGAATTAAGCCCATTGAGGCAAAAAGATTAATTTGGATTAGTAGTGTTATAAAAAGGAAGTAGAAGCATAGGCATTAGGTTTTACGTTGAAACATAGCAAGCAAAAGGATTAGAAGCACAAGGTTTAGAAGGAGAGAATACGAGAAGTGTAAGTCAGAACCAAAAATTAGGAATTCGATCTGAGTTAGAGCGACTGTTAAATCTAAGGTAAGGGTGGGGTTCTAACTCTGTAACCGGGTTTATAATGAATCGTATATGGGGATCAAAATGTATAGAATTATCTTTTTTTGTATAGAATTGCGTTGTAGAGTAATTGTTTGATTTTATTGTGATTTTGTGATTTTGACCGTCCTGTGAAAATTGCATTGTTGATGCTTTACCGGAACTGTGAATTATGTGTTGCTTGCTATCAAAAGTAGATCACTGGAACATGTTGTTTGATCTATATAAAATAAATCGATTATGAATTAGAGTGATTAATTTATTTTGGGAAAGAAATTATAGAACTGAAACTGGATATAACATAGCAGAGAAGAAGAAGGAAAGAAAATTAGGGGCGGGGGCCACACCCTGAGGGGTGGGCGTCCCAAGCTTGTAGGATATATGGGTGGGCGCCCCACATGCCCAAATAAGAGAGGAGGATGCCCTATGAAGGGATGGGGGCCACTTTTTCTTTATTGTTTTCCTTTTCTTGATACATATATGTTATACTTAATTTAATCCTTCTGGTACCTAGTTTTGTGACTTTAAGTACTTGTAAAATAATTTAATTTAGTTAAGTATAGATCGATTATAATTAATACGAAGACTAGTATTGATTAATTAATGAGAATAAGTGGGCTTCTATCAGGTAGAAATATGAAATAGCATTTTTTAGCAGAAGATTAGAGAATAACAGACGATAAATTTTAATGACAGTATAATTTTGGGTACAGGAAATTAGTATATGGGTAATATAATTAAACAGGAAGAATGTATTATTTGGTAGTAATAGTAGTGCATAAAACCAGTACCAAATTAGACGAATTCGTAAAATTAAGCGGTATAATTAATTGTCCGGAATCCGTTGAAAATTGTCTGGGTAACTAGTATATGTTAGTAGGTAATTTTGCTTGGTTTATTTTGTCGAAATTATGTTGAATGCGTTGTGTTGTCTTTTCTTTGTGATTTATCAGTGATGTGTATGTTGTTATATTTTTTACTTTATGCGATGTTGTAAGATGTTTCAGTGACGATGTTTACCTCTAATTATTGGTAAAGAAAATTGTGATATAGGCTTATATCTGGCGATAGGGATTTGTTGTTTATGTTGTGTGATGTGCATTATCGAGTTGCATACATTGCATATTTTAGCGACGACCTAGATTGACAACTGTGTTGAAGGCTTATGCCTTGTTTGATGCCTCTATTAATTGGAAATTGATGACAGGGGCTGAAGCCCTGATTGGTACCACATTCATATGCACTGTTGAGTCTCATTTGAGTTGGCATGAATATGATTGCTGTAATGTGAAGTGATTTGTGATGTTGTTAACTGTGAAGTGATAATTTGTATTATTTAATCCTAATATATTATTTATCATACACTTGTTTATATTGGTAGATATCTCATCCCTTCTGTTGTGATATTGCCTTTACGTGGGTAACATGCAGGTAATGAAGAATGAAGATTTAGTTGCGGTTAGTTCGAGTCGGGTTGTCGTTCTGATACGTAGCACTCGGGGGGATGAACGCATTGTTTTGTTTTTTACTATTAAGTTGAATTGAAGTTGTTTCTTTTGGGAAGTTTATTTTGTTTTAAGGTTTTTTATGTTGAGCAAGATATTATGATTATTGTGGAGTTTATGTTGAGAATTCGCTGCGTTGTTCTTAAAAAATTAAAGTATGTTTATGTTTTTGAGAATAAATAGGTTGTTATCGTTCATCCGAATATGATGTGTTATGTATCTATGCGTTAAATGTGACTATTATGTTGTTGTTTTAAGTTGAGAATATGTCATCCCATGTTGTGTTGGAAATTTTGAAACTCTGATTTTAATTATAATTACTGGGTAGAAATGGGGTGTTACATTAGTGGTATTAGAGCATGTCGGTCTGTCCGTCCAAGTTGTCGAGTCTTTTAACAATCGAGTATTGTTAATTATTTCTAACCATTGTTTATGTTGTAGTAATACATTAAGATGGCTGGAAGGAATGATGTTGCGATTGCTGCTGCTTTGGAAGCGATGGCTCATGCTATGGAGAATCATTCGAATGCTGATGAGAATGTTAGATCTCATAGTTTGTCAACTTTTCAGAGGGAGAATCCGCCTACCTTTAAGGGTAAGTATAATCCTGATGGAGCGTTGAGTTGGTTGAAAGAGATGGAGAGGATCTTTCGTGTGATGGATGAAATTACCTGGTTGAACATCGACTGATAGGATATATCAATGGAGTCGCCATCGAACGTTTTTTATCTCGCAAAGGAGAAAGGAAAACATCGAGTAAACCTAAGAGGGAAGAAATCACGGTCTTACGACCGAGAGATCTGGGTAAGGGAGTCTGTTATGCGAGGGGAAGGGATTAGTACCCCACACGCTCGTAGTACTCTATGGTATCCACTTCTATTTTCTAGATAAGGGGTGTGTTATATATATTTATTGCTTAATTGATACAATGCATGCAAAAGAAAAGGAAAATAAAGAAAACACGGGGTAAAGAAGGAAGTATTTACAAAGTTGTGCTTGATCGAGCCCCGTGACAAGATGCCTACGTATTCCCTCGTGCAATGGAAAAGTCAGAGCGTCGTAGTTCGGCTCACTTGTTTTGGTGGGTTTTGTGTTTTTTACTTATGAAAAAGGTTTTAAACATAAAAGAAAGCGCCCGTAGGCGAAAAAGAGTTTGCATTGGTTGGTTTCTTTTACCTTTAAGAAAGAAGTTTTGAACCATTATGTATTTTAGTTTTCAAAAGGAAAAGAAAGCAAGTTTTAGTTTTAATTACATGCAAGGATGCAAAAATAGAAAAGCAAAACAAAAGGGAGACTAACTAGTACTAGCCCTAATGTTGTCATGCAAAGATAGGACCTATGGTTGAGGATGAGGGAATCTCTACCTATATGGACATGTAAAGGATGTATATCCTAATGTTTAGGCTCGAGAGCTATCCTAGCCTTGCGGTCCTAAGGGAACAACTATAATATATCCGTCTTGGTTGTAAAACCAAGGGATGCAAAGGGATGAAGCAATCAAGTGCTTTGGCAGAAGCACACAAGCAATGCAATGCACAAGGAAATGTCATAGAAGCGCAGGAAAAGGAGGTTGCGCCTTAACCTACAACAGCAAGCCGGGGGCTGGAAGCAACCAGGAACCAACACATTCTGATTCCTGAGAGTGGTATCACCGCATGACATGAATTGTCAAGTGTGAAGAGAAAATGATGCGAGTTCAGCAATAAATGTGATCCCCAAGAAAGCGTGGAAAGTCAGAATAGGGAACTCTTGCCACTTTTATTATTGACTCGATAAAGGAAGCAACACGATTCACGTGTGTTGAGCTGACACTGACTAGAATTGTGCGGGGATCGATTGCGGACCATTTCTACGTGCCCATTATATCATCATCATATATATCAATAAGTACCAAAGCGAGACTTTGCTTGGTGGTGCCACTCTGGCTTGCCTAACCACTCTGACCTATGCAAGCACAAATGTAAACACTTAATGAGAATTATCTCCCTATGCACGGTGGAGGATTTTAAACAAACCAAACACAATTAACACACAATTTGCGGAATGCCTAGCTACAGGTCTTTAAACAGCGACTTTGAGCCCAACGCTCCTATCCTAATCATGGCAAAGAAAGCGGTAAACCACTACTTTTCATGATATATAGGAAAACAGTAAATGAATGCGATAAACAAGGGATAGCTAGTACTAAACGAATAACAAAATTGAAGAGCACTGCAAGTTAAATTACTCTGGAAAACTTCAAGTACTGCAACCAAGCAATAAGAGTAAACCGGTGAGAAATGCACGGAGGCATCAAAGCATATGCGGAGTGCGTGTTCACATGAATCCAAAATGATAAACCTACAAGAGATAATGATCCAGACAAAGCAGACAAATTATTGCGCGTTCGTACCCAAGGCAAGTATCAAATTGTACGTTCGTACACAATTGATACACAAACACCTGCATGAAAGGAGTAAAAGCCAACAAGCAGACAATAGAATGTACACGCACGTGTACAAGCGGTAGAATGCGCGTTCGTGCGTATTCAAACAAGAGCACCTACAAGAATGGAGTAAAACCAAACAAGCAGACAATAGAGTACACGTATGTGTACAAGCGATACAATGCACGTTTGTACGCAAACAAGGATTATAATGCACTTTCTTACACATTCAAATCAAAAGCACCTGCAAGAAAGAAGTAAAACCCAACAAGCAGACAATAAAATGTACACGCATGTGTACAAGCGGTAGAATGTGCGTTCGTACACATTCAAACAAGAGCACCTGCAAGAATGAAGTAAAACCAAACAAGCAGACAATAGAATATACACGCATGTGTACAAGCGATAGAATGCGCGTTCATATGCAAACAAGGATTAGAATGCGCTTTCGTACACATTCAAATCAAAAGCACCTGCAAGATAGGAGTAAAACCCAACAAGCAGACAATAGAATGTACACGCATGTGTGCAAGCGATAAAATGCATGTTTGTACGCATTCAAACAGAAATATCTGCAAGAATGGAGTAAAACCAAACAAGCAGACAATAAAATGTACATGTATGAGTGTAATACGGCGGGAGAACTGACTTTTGGAATTTGTTTTGCTTTTTATCGCAAATGTTGCGGATAACAAGAGTCGCCACCGACTTTTCTTTTATCCCATTAAGGGAAGGTGAAAAGAACAGAAAAAGACCTTCGTTAGATTCTGAGTAAGGGAGAAGGTTGTGAAAAGGGAAGGTATTAGCACCCCTTTCCATCCGTAGTTATCTACGGGCTCTTAGTTGCTTTTAGCTCATCTTTAAAAAATGCTTTCTGTGTGTGTGTTTGAAAAAATGTTTTGAAAAGGCATTTCGCTTTGACTTCGTAATAATTCACGCTGGAATGTATACGAAGTGTTTGGAAATGTTTTATTTTGGAAAAGTGTTTTAACTTTGACAAAAGTGTGAGGTGTGAAAAAGTATTTTGATAGAGCAAGCAACTAAAAGTCTTATTACCTACTCAGAACAGTCGCTTCCGTGTTATTTTACTTTCCTTTAGAATAGTGCTATCCATACCATTAGTCGGTAGGTAACCCTATTCGTTGGATGTAAGAGGGACATTCGAAGGGACATCGGATGGTCATAGAAGGCAACTTGTAGGAGTATCATAGCACATTCGAAGGGACGATCATCACTTTTTGTAGGCAACAATCGAGGGACGACATCATGTATTCGTAGGCCACGTCGAGGGAATATGATCTTTGTATCGAAGGGACTAAGATGATATGTTTGTAGGCAACGGTGCTAGGATACCTCTACGTTCGAGGGACTTGACCATTTTATTCGAAAGGCAACGAGAGAGAATAGCCTAGGGTGTGCATGTGTGGAGAGAGTGTGTTAAATTCAGATAAATTATCTTGCAATTAGAAGTGATCTACGTACGTTTTTATCTTGCCATACACGCCTATTTACTAGCAGTTTATATGGTGCAGAAAGTAAATTGCGGAAAGTAAATTGCGGAAAGTAAATCCTACGTTATTACATGGCTTTGGGGCAGTTACATAATATAGGAGTGCGGAAAGTAAATCCTAATTAAGCTATTACATCCCATGAGCAGTTACATAATATGGAAAAAGAATGCGAGAAAATAAATCCGAACTATTACAACCTGTAAGCAGATACATAATATTCGGAAAAGAAAAGAAATTCTCATAAGAGAAAATATGTTAGTAAAAAAAAGATTTTTGAGTTAGAAAAAAGTTTTTAGGTTAATAATCCTAATTAAATGATAGAATAACTTTTTGGGAATTTTCTGGATTGGCTTTGATGAAGAAAAATAATTAAAAGTCAATTTTATGGTTAATTAATAATTAATTAAAATATGCATGAAAAAATATTAATTTTTATGCCAAAAATTAAATAAATATTTTTCTGTCCTAAATGCAAAAAGAAATTATTTTTTGGTGATTTTTTGATGTGTTAGAAAATTGTTTGAAAAGAAAATAAATTAAAAGGAAAAAAATATGAAAAAGAAATAGAAAATTGTTAGTTGAAAAAGGTTGCAAAAAATAAGTGAGGCGCTGTTGTAGGATTTTTCCGTAAACAAGTATTTTTAATTATCGATTCCTCAGGGATTGGTGTATGTTATAGTCTTTCAATAGAAAAGTGTATTTTAAGAAATTGTAACCAAGGGGTTTGTTATCTATTCTACTAGAACCATGAGTTTCCAAACAATAACTAAATTAATTCTTTCAAAGAGAGTTATGGTTTGGATTAAAGAGAGTTTGAGATTGTTTTCAAATTAAGGAGGCTTGTCAAGATTAGTTTCATTGATCTAGTTTCATACATATTCAATTAATCAAGTGATGAACATAAAAGATGATTTCTACAAATACATATCCTCTCAATCTTGTAGATTTCCCACCAAGATTGTGAATGTTATCATGTTAATCCTTGCATGATTCCTCACTACAACTATTAACATGACAATCATTAAGTTCAATATTTTGTAAACACTAACACACAAATCTATCCCTAGCATTTGTTCATTAGAGGATGAATATCCTAGGTCTACTTTGAAGTATTCTTTTGCAAGCAAAACTCAAAGCATAAAGATGAAGAACAAAGATATTCAACTATATTAATCATCAATCATGTTCATACACAAATGGATTAAAAGAAATACATATTATAAAGATCAACTACCTCTAATCTTGACACAAAAAGAGCTTAGCCACTCATTTCCATGGTTGCTTGCTCTCAAGATTGTTGGTAGAGAGGATGAACATAAGAAAAATCAAGAGAAAAGCTATGGTTTTTCTTACAACTCTTGCCCTAGATTTACAAAGATGAAAAGATAATGATGATGAAGTGTTTCTTCCTTCCTTTACAAGCCAAAAAGTCAGTTGAAGTGATGGGTTGGTGGCTCAAAAGGTGAAAGCATGGGCTGTCCTTTTTCGAATTCGCAGATCGCGTGTGAGTGTTGAGCGCGCTCATGCGGCACCACGACCTGTAGCATGCTTCCTTCATCCAAAATTATCTTCAAAAAGAATCATCCCTAAAGCTCTTCAAAATTCTTTAATCCAAGCTTGGGAGAATTAGTCAATAAATTCCTACAATTAAGAGTGAAATAAGTTAAATAATATATATTAAACAAAACTAAATAAAAACCTAATTAAACTAAAATACTAGACTAAATAATACTAATTAATTAAAAGACATTGTTAAGGACCACAAAATCATGTACAAAATAACTACAATTTGGTCCTTAACAACTCTCTAACTTACTTCTTTGTTTGTCCCCAAACAAAAGTCAATAATCTTAAAAGCTAGAAGAAACAAAATGCAAGCATGCAAACTCACACAAGAATAATGGTTCAAACTCGACATACCGCAAAAGCACACATCAATCGCTTCTTGAAACACAACATGGCCATGAATTAAGTTCTAAACACAATATATCAAAACATGTAACAAAACAAAAGACATGTTCACACTTGAATCACCTAATCATTTCTTCAAAGTTCATGAAGAACAAAACGCATATTCACAAAGGACTAAACACTCTCACTAATAATTATGCACATCCAGAATAATTCATGCGTTTCATCGAAACAAGTTAAATGACAAAATGGAAACAAAGATCACTAAGGACTTTCAAGGTTGTAACTTGGCTAGGGTTAGAAACAAGGGATATTTAAGTACAAAGCCATTGAAACGAATTGGGTTAAAGGATATGAAGAGCATTTCACAACTAATTCCCATTCCCTTCTTATTATTCACAACCTCTTTTCTTTTTTACACAATGATCCTCTTTTTTCTTTTCTTTTGTTTTCTTTTCATATACAAATCTTTCTTCTTTTTGTATTTTTTCTTTTCTCTATTCTTTTTCTTTCTTTAGGATCATTGTGCCATCAATTCTAGGTTCTTTTTTATCCACCTCCCCAACTTCATTTATATCAATCCTTTTTATTCAAGAACATGCTCTTCAAGGGTTAATTAACAAAAGGGTTGGTATTCACAAACAAGAAAATTTATAGAATGAATTATCATTGAATTTTTCAAAGATCATCAACAACTATTAAGTGGCCTACTTAACAATTAGTTGATTTGATACCTTCATCCTACAAATACTATTTAAGCTCAAAAGGGTTCACAAGGGTTCACTCACTCACGGGTAATTTAAGCCATTTTAGAATTGGTGGTTTTTCTCATAATGCACAAAAAATTGCCTTGATCATCTCTAAGTTTCCAAGTTATCATAAACAATTAAAGATTAAACATGAATCAAACGAGTTAACACAACTATTAGACACTCTATATTTGGTAAAATATGGTAAAATATGTCCTAATGATTCGAATGTGAACACAAAATTTTTGTACATGCCAAGATGTTTTGCATAAAGAACAAATTTCATAGACATGTTATTATTCTACAAAACGATAAAATGTGTACCTTCTTTGTGGAATGAATCGAGAATTTTATCATCACCATCACTTTGGTGAAACACACTTACTAGCTTTGAAGAACCATTTGAAAAATCGGACAACCCAAAAGAAGTAAATTCAAACTAAACAAACTATAATCTAGAAATAAAAATAAAATAAAATAAAACAAACTAAAACAAAATAAAATAAAAAGACACCCCAAAATGGTGTTTAAAACTTAAAAAGAAGTGCTTAGGCTCCATGCCTACAAAATATCAATTGGAATTACAAGCCTATCCCCAAAAATGGATGGCAACCAACAAAATCCAGAAGTTTTAAAGTAAAATGCAAAAATAAAAACTAAAAACTAGAAAATGCTGAAAGTAAAATAAAAGCGGGAAAATAAAAGAGATCATCAATCAGTGGCCTCGAGAATCGAATCTCCAATAGACCCCGAGTCAGAACCGGAACCAGAACCAGAATCATCTTCACCATCATCCTCATCTCCCACCTCCTCCTCAACATTTGGCCCGACCCCGGGCCAACCAGCATATGCACTGAGCTGCTCTCCCGTGCGAGTGAAATGGTTCACTTTGGGCTCTCTAATCTGTAGAGCAAGGTGCTCTATGCTCTCGTGCATAAACATGAATGCTCTCTGATGAGCGAGATGCATCTGCCTGTTCCATTCTTCTGATGGACTAGTCTGAGGAAGTGCCGCTGCAACTGGTACAGCCTGGGCAGCAGTATTATCACCAAGGGCCCTACAAAATCGATCACAGTAGTGATCATCAATAACTCCATCAATGGTGAGGTGTCCCACGGCAGGAAAGGCAACCTTCGCCTTTTTCAGCAAACCTATGATCAGCCCAGGATAGGTGAGAGCACACTTTATACGCTCCCCCCTGGAGGTATAACTAAGTGCAACCCTCTTCAGCTCATTCGCAATCAGACGGCCAAAATCAATTTGCTCCTCATCGAGCATATAAGCAATCAAACCGGCCGTCTCCATGGGTATCGAAGATGTGTGGCTCCGAGGTTTCAGATTGTATAGAGCCACACACATCATAACTCTGGCACTTGTCTTCATACTGGACCTGTTGAATTTCAAGGGTTGTCCAGCACAGTTTAACTCATAGGAATTCCCAGACAAACAGAGTTTACTCCTCAGCATGTTGAAGTCCCAGTTACCACGAGCCAGGTGCTCATGGTAAACATCCAGCTGGTCCTCTGGGGTTGTCCAGTTGATGCCCAGAAAACTGTTGATTGCGGTGCGAGAGAAAAAGACTGATTTGCCTCGAACAACAGAAACAAACCTAAACTCACATCCCTCAGCCGGAATAGCATTTGCATAGAATTCCCGCACAAGCTCAACATTGACCTTTGTCTGCGGCTCACAAAGAACATCCAACCTGTAGTTGGAAAGAATAGCATCGATCTCTGAATAGTGACCATGCTCGCGGAGGCGGATGGCGCGCTCAGTCCAGATGTTGCGCTCCTCAAGCTCTTTGTATCGAGCCTCCTGAGCATGTCCCATGAAGCGAACAGGATCGAAAGCAGCTGGCCTAGAGGACCCAGCCCCAGCAGAGGAAACTCTTTGTCTCTTAGGTGCCATCTGAAAATTCAACACAAAAATCAACAGAAAAGTGACACTGAGGTGTCCATTAGCAAATAATCATGCAAACAGCAGAGCAAATAAACCAACCAAAGCATTACGACTAATCGGAAAACACAAAAACACAGCAGAAGAATTTTTCTCCACAAAAACACATCCAATAGCAGCGAAAATACCATCCTAATACTTCTCTATCATCTAAACAACCTAATTCTAAGAGAAAATTCGAAAATTCCTAACCCTAGGTTTTCAAAATCTAACCTAAACATGCAATGTACACGAAATTGAGAGAAGAAAAGCATAGAATACTTACTAGGATGCCTTGGGAGATTGATTTGACAAAGAAATTCACAAAGATTTGAAGATTTTTGGTTGGAGATTTTTGGGGTTTTGAGAGAATGAAGAATGATGAAGAAAATAGGGAAAAAAGGTTTAAAAGAACCCTAACCCCTTTTAAAACTAATCAGGCCACGAATTGGGCCTCCAAAATCTGATTTTTTTTCAAAATATTTTTTTTTTAAAAATCCCAGACCGCGCTGAGCGCGACCCCTACCGCGCTCAGCGCGAAAGTTTCTGCCAGATGGGTCAAAGTGCGCGCTGAGCGCGCTAAGCGCGGTCTGCAGAATTTTGAAATTTTTAAGAAAATAGCAAATTGAGAGTTCGGGCATGTGTAAATGAGTTCAAGGAAGAATACTTACAATGTTGGGGTGCCTCCCAACAAGCGCTTTGTTTAACGTTGGTAGAGCTCGACGGTTCATGATGATCATTGATCATCAAAGAAGGATTCGGCTATGTTGCGGCTCACCTCTCCGCCAACGTACCGTTTCAACCGCTGCCCATTCACCGTCCATTCTTTTGTTCTTTCAAGATCTTGCAAGACAATTGCACCATACTCTTTTACTTCTTTGATTAAAAATGGACCGGACCACTTTGTTTGGAGTTTTCCCGGAAAAAGCCTCATCCGGGAATTGAACAAGAGAACCTTTTGCCCCGGCCTAAATTCCTTGATCTTTATCTTCTTGTCATGAGAAACCTTAACTTTTCCTTTGTACCTCCGGTTTGAATGGTATGCTCCCTCTCGCATTTCTTCCAATTGAACGAGTTGTATTTTTCGCTTTTCACCCGCCAAGGATGGATCGAAATTCAAGAATCGGAGGGCCCATAATGCTTTGTGCTCCATCTCTACCGGGAGGTGACAAGTTTTGCCATACACAACCTGAAACGGGGTTAGTCCGATAGGAGCTTTATAGGCGGTTCGATACGCCCATAAAGCTTCATCTAATTTTTGTGACCAATCTTTTCTAGAATCCGAAACAGTTTTTTTCAAAATCTTTTTGATTTCTCTATTGGACACCTCGGCTTGGTCATTCGCTTGAGGGTGATAGGGGATTGTCACTTTATGTTTTACACCAAATTGTTTCAAAAGTTTTTGTAACAATGCATTACAAAAGTGCGACCCACCATCACTAATGAGCACTCTAGGCACACCAAATCGAGAAAAAATATTTCTTTTCAAAAATTTGATAACAGTTTTGGCGTCGGCCTTAGGCGAAGCAATGGCCTCTACCCACTTTGATACGTAATCCACAACTACAAGAATATATTCATTTGAAAATGAAGATGGAAAAGGACCGACAAAATCAATCCCCCAACAATCAAATACCTCCACTTCCAACATATTGTTCAACGACATTTCATCTCTTTTTCCTATCCCGCCACTTCTTTGGCATTTGTCACAAGACTTAGCATGAGCATACGCATCTTTGAATAGCGAAGGCCAATAAAATCCCGATTGTAGGACTTTGGTGGCCGTCCGCATTCCATTATAGTGTCCCCCACAAGGGGAATTGTGACAATGCCAAAGAATGTTTTTGGCCTCCTCATCACTCACACACCTTCTTAGCAACCCATCGCTACTCAACCGAAAAATGTAAGGTTCGTCCCACACATAATACTTAGTATCGGCTAAAAATTTCCGCTTCTCATTCCAAGTCAAATCTTCCGGCATTAATCCCGCGGCCTTGTAATTTGCCATGTCGGCAAACCACGGTCGCTCTTGGATTGCAAATAACTTCTCATCCGGGAATTCCTCCTTCACTTCTTTTTCCTTGTCCGTAATTTGCACGTTCACTAAGCGAGACAAATGATCCGCTACCAAATTTTCCGAACCTTTTTTATCACGGACCTCTAAATCAAATTCTTGCAAAAGAAGAATCCATCGGATTAGCCTTTGTTTAGAGTCCGGTTTGGTAAGCAGATATTTTATCGCCGAATGATCCTAAAAACCACAACCTTTGAACCAATAAGGTAAGGACGAAACTTTTCCAATGCATATACAATTGCGAGCAACTCTTTTTCAGTTGTTGCATAATTGATTTGAGCATCATTCAAGACTTTGCTCGCATAATGTATAGCATGAAAAATTTTGTTCTTCCTTTGGCCTAACACGGCTCCCACCGCATAATCACTAGCATCGCACATTAGTTCGAAATCAAGTTTCCAATTTGGCGCAGTGATTATGGGTGCGTTTATCAAATTCTCCTTCAACTTTTCAAAACCCAACAAACAATCATTATCAAACAAGAAAGACGTATCTTTGTTGAGCAGGTTGCTCAAAGGTTTGACTATTTTGGAGAAGTCCTTGATGAATCTTCGATAGAATCCCGCGTTACCCAAAAAGCTCCGAATGCCTTTGACATTGGTAGGTGGGGGAAGCGTCTCGATAACATCAATTTTTGCTTTGTCGACCTAAATTCCTCTTGAAGAAATCTTGTGGCCAAGGACAATCCCCTCGGTCACCATAAAGTTGCATTTCTCCCAATTCAAGACCAAGTTGGTTTCCACACACCTCTTCAAGACGGTGTCCAAATTTTCCAAACATAAATCAAATGAAGCTCCAAAAACGAAAAAGTCATCCATAAAAACTTTAATTGTCTTCTCTATCAAATCGGCGAATATAGCTTGCATGCACCTTTGAAATGTTGCCGGCGCATTGCATAAGCCAAAAGGCATACGCCTATACGCGAAAATTCCAAAAGGACATGTGAAAGTCGTTTTCTCATGATCTTCCGGATTCACCGATATTTTATTGTACCCCGAATAACCATCCAAGAAACAATAGTATTGTTGTCCCGCAAGCCTTTCTAGCATTTGGTCCATGAACGGAAGAGGAAAATGATCCTTTCTCGTTGCTTTGTTAAGCCTACGGTAATCAATGCACATTCTCCACCCCGTCACTTTTCTTGTTTGCACAAGTTCATCCTTATCATTAGACACAACCGTCAAACCTCCTTTCTTAGGAACCACATGAACCGGGCTCACCCACGTACTATCCGAAATCGGATAAATCATTCCCGCTTCAAGCATCTTCACTACTTCTTTCCGAACTACCTCCTTCATTATCGGATTCAAACGTCTTTGAGGTTGGGCTACCGGCTTGTACTCCTCCTCCATCATTATGTTATGCATACAATAAGTCGGGCTTATGCCTTTCAAATCGGCTAAAACCCAACCTATCGCATTCTTGTTAGATTTCAAAACTTCAATTAAGCTTTCCTCCTCCTTCTCCGACAATGTATTACTAATGATTACGGGCTTTTTACCTCCCTCCTCAAGAAACACATACTTCAAATGAGATGGTAGCTCTTTTAACTCAAGTTTTGGCTCTTCATCTTTTGGATCTTTTTTCAAAACTTCCTCTTCTTCCTCCCAAGGGTGCATTTCCTTGGAAATATCCATTCCTTCCAAACACTCCTCAATATCTCGACTATCATCATCATCATTCACTTCTTGTGTTGCTTCTTCAATAATGTCAATCTTGAAACAATCTTTCTTATCCATGGGATGCTTCATTGCTTCAAAAAGATTAAAGCAAATCTCTTCATCTTGAACTCTCACCTTCATTAAGCCATCATCTATATCAATCATCATCCTAGCCGTCTTCATGAATGGTCTTCCAAGAATTAAAGGTGCGTCCACATCTTCTTCCATGTCTATAACAACAAAGTCAACCGGGAAAAAGAATTTGTCCACTTTTACCAACAAGTCTAAGGCTACACCGTGCGGGCGAGTAATAGACTTGTCCACCAATTGCAATATCATTTTTGTAGACTTTAACTCAATCTCCCCCAACCTTTTCACAATGGATAATGGAATCAAATTGATACTTGATCCCAAATCAATTAATCCCTTTCCGACATATACATCCCCAATGGTAACGGGCAAAGTTACACGCCCCGGATCACTCTCTTTCTTTGGAATAGTGTGTTGAATTATTGTACTACAACTCGCATCCACCATTATGGTTTCTTGATCCGTATACCTCTTCTTTTTCGTCAAGATATCCTTCATGAATTTTGCATATTTGGGCATTTGCTCTAATGCTTCGGTAAATGGAATATTTATTTGCAATTGCTTAAAAATATCCATAAATCTAGCATAGTGCTTTGCATCATCCTTTTTAGAAGGAAGGTGAGGATATGGTAAGCTTCTCAATGGATAAGTTACTTCCTTCTCTTTTCCCTTTTTCATTTTCTTCTTTTTCTCCTCTACTTTCTCCTTTTCAACTACACCATTCGCTTTTTCATTTTCAACTAACTCCTCATTTTCAATTAAATCATCCTCCACATCAACATTATCATTTTTTTCAACTACAACCTCCTCATCTTTTTCAACTACCTCTTCCTCCACTATTACTTCTTCATCCTTATCTACTACTTTCTTTTTTCTTTCAACCACTTTCCTTTTCTCATCACAAACTCTACCACTTCTTGTTGTTATGGCTTTGCAATGCTCCTTAGGATTCGTTTGCGTAGTAGGGGAAAATGATGTCGAAGCACTTTGTTCGGAAAGTTGCTTAGCTAGTTGCCCCACTTGAGTTTCCAAGTTCTTGATAGATGCCTCCGTGCTCTTTTGATTAGCCATAGAAGCTTGTATAAATTGAGCTAGAGTGTCTTGAATGTTGGAAGATCTCACTTGATTTTGAGGTTGATTTTGCGGTTGAGCTTGATTTTGATTTTGAGTTTGATATGGATTTTGCCTTCCTTGATTATTGCTATCTTGCCTCCACCCTCCTTGATAACCTTGGTTACCCCTTTGTTGGTAACCTTGGTTTTGATTTTGATAAGGGTAAGGAGCTCGTTGTTGGTACCCTTGCCCTTGGTTGGCCATATAGTTAGCTTCCTCATTTTCCGGAGGACAAAATCTGGTTTTATGATCTCCTTTGCACAATTCACAACAAGCTATTTGGTGAGCTTGCTTACTTGATGTTCCTTGTAACTCCATGATTTGTTGAGGGAGTTTAGCCATTTGTTTTGTCAATTCTTCAACTTGTTTCGCAGACAATTTGTTTTGCGCCACAAGTGCTTCGTGACTTGAACCAATTTCTAGAACTCCCGTCTTCACTTGTACACCTCCTTGATCATGATGAGTTTGATGATCATTCCTACCCATGTTCTCAATTATTTGGATTGCTTCATATGGTGTTTTTGCCATCAAAGAACCTCCCGCCGTGGCATCCAACAACAATTTGTGTTGAGGTTGGAGACCATTTCGGAAAATATGAATTTGTGTAAGCTCGTCAAAACCGTGGCTAGGACACTTCCTAAGCATAGACTTGTACCTTTCCCAAGCCCGATTCAAAGGCTCGTTTACTCCTTGTGAAAATACCGAGATAGCGGTCTTTGCCTCCATGAAACGTGATTGAGGGAAAAATCGTTCAAGGAACTTTTCCTCCAAAACATTCCAATTAGTCATCGTCTCTTGCAATTGATCAAGATACCAATCTTTTGCCTTCCCCACTAGAGAATGAGGGAAAAACCTTTGGAAGTATTGTTCTTCTTGGTCTTCCGGAGCACCGGCCGCTCCCGCGATCTCATAAAACTTAGTAAGGTAAGTATAAGGATCTTCATGGTCATGGCCATGAAATGGACTTGCATAGAGAAGTTGAAGCAAGCCCGTTTTCATTTTCGCGACCCTTGCATTTGCTTGTCGAGCAAATTGAGCATTGTGACGAGGACTATTAACACACGGCCCCCGTGGTGGTGGTGGTGGTGGTGGTTGTTGTTGATTCTCCGCCATAGTGGTGACTTCTCCAAACACGGGTGGTGTTGAAGAAGTAGATGCTTCTCCTCTTTCTCCTCTTTCTTGCCTTTGTCGAGCTAGTCTTTTCCGTCTTTTAGCACTACTATTAAGTCTTCTAGCCGTCCTTTCAATTTCGGGATCGAAAAGGAGTTGGTCGACCGGAATACTTCCCCCGCATAAACTAATTCCTGAAAAAGTCTAGCCACACAAAAGAAACAAAGAGAGATTAGTAGAAAAAGTCTTAAAACCCACAACTATTGCTATACTAACAACATCAAATGCCAATCCCCGGCAACGGCGCCATTTTGTTGTAGGATTTTTCCGTAAACAAGTATTTTTAATTATCGATTCCTCAGGGATTGGTGTATGTTATAGTCTTTCAATAGAAAAGTGTATTTTAAGAAATTGTAACCAAGGGGGTTTGTTATCTATTCTACTAGAACCATGAGTTTCCAAACAATAACTAAATTAATTCTTTCAAAGAGAGTTATGGTTTGGATTAAAGAGAGTTTGAGATTGTTTTCAAATTAAGGAGGCATGTCAAGATTAGTTTCATTGATCTAGTTCCATACATATTCAATTAATCAAGTGATGAACATAAAAGATGACTTCTACAAATACATATCCTCTCAATCTTGTAGATTTCCCACCAAGATTGTGAATGTTATCATGCTAATCCTTGCATGATTCCTCACTACAACTATTAACATGACAATCATTAAGTTCAATATTTTGTAAACACTAACACACAAATCTATCCCTAGCATTTGTTCATTAGAGGATGAATATCCTAGGTCTACTTTGAAGTATTCTTTTGCAAGCAAAACTCAAAGCATAAAGATGAAGAACAAAGATATTCAACTATATTAATCATCAATCATGTTCATACACAAATGGATTAAAGGAAATACATATTGTAAAGATCAACTACCTCTAATCTTGACACAAAAAGAGCTTAGCCACTCATTTCCATGGTTGCTTGCTCTCAAGTTTGTTGGTAGAGAGGATGAACATAAGAAAAATCAAGAGAAAAGCTATGGTTTTTCTTACAATTCTTGCCCTAGATTTACAAAGATGAAAAGATAATGATGATGAAGTGTTTCTTCCTTCCTTTACAAGCCAAAAAGTCAGTTGAAGTGATGGGTTGGTGGCTCAAAAGGTGAACGCATGGGCTGTCCTTTTTTCTGAATTTCGTAGATCGCGCTGAGCGCGGGTGAGTTGCGCTGAGCGCGCTCATGCTGGCACCACGCGCTGAGCGCGACCTGTACCATGCTTCCTTCATCCAAAATTATCTTCAAAAAGAATCATCCCTAAAGCTCTTCAAAGTTATTTAATCCAAGCTTGGGAGAATTAGTCAATAAATTTCTACAATTAAGAGTGAAAAAGTTAAATAATATATATTAAACAAAAACTAAATAAAAACCTAATTAAACTAAAATACTAGACTAAATAATTCTAATTATTTAAAAAGACATTGTTAAGGACCACAAAATCATGTACAAAATAACTACAATTTGGTCCTTAACAGGCGCTGGGATTCGAACTCAGGTCCCCTGGGTGAAAGTTTCCACGTGCTTGTCATCTGAGTTATAAGCGTTTGGTGTTAGTAAAACGAAATAGAATTATTAAATAATAAAATGAAATTTTAAAATATTCAAAATGGAAATCACGCGCGCAGGGGGGTCGTCTTCTTCGTTTTTGAACCAGGCTTTTACCTATGGTTGTTGTTCGTAGCAAAAGCCTTTAGTGACGGCTTTTTCCGTGGCTACAAGTCCTGCAACATTCAAAATCTCAAAAAACACAATATAAATTAAAGGTAAGGCCATGGTTCGATTGGAAACTTTGTTCTGAGTACGATGGTGCCCTCGATTTGGTCCAATTTTTCCTGAATCAAAGGATCCTAATTCAAAGCTTTCGAACCCTAACAATGGCATCACGGTATTCCTGCACTTAAAACTCAATTGAACGATTCAAATAGCTTCAAAATATCATCCTAAACACAGATATGCAATCGAATCATGTTAAAAATGCATGTAAGTACAAAATCGAATTTGAGAAAAAGGTTGGCAAACCGTGAGTAGGATATCGTGATTATGGACGTATTTGTGATCTGTGAACGTTTGGGATGACTCCAGGAACCTCCAGGAAGCGATTGGTAGGCTTAGAATTGATCGAATTGGTCTGAAACAAGGGCTGCCAATTGCTTGAATGTCACAAATTTTTTGAAGTTGGGTAGGGTTCTTGGAGGCAAGAATTTTGTCCTTTGTACTTGTGTATGCATTGTGTACTTATAGTAGAGTGAATTAGGTCAAGAATCACGAAGAAATTATATGCCAATCAATGAAAAAATATTTGATCTGGTATGAAACCAAATATTACCTTTTTTGATCAAATCTCATTCAATTCCTTTGCCAATCAATGCAAATTTCGAAATTGACAGCTTGTATGGCTTGCTTGGATCTCAAGAATGAGAGAAAAATCCAATTTGCAATAAATTTTGATTTTCTATCTTTTATTTTAATTAAATTGGCTTTTAAATGATTAAAAATCCAAAATAAATAGAAAATAAAAGATAAATTTGTGGCCTTGGGCTTGGAGGTTCCAAATCAGCTAAGGAACAAGTTTGAACCAAGAAAAGTTAGGCCCATTTGCAAAATTTTGGGTTTTGTCAAGTATTTCTCTTTGTGCACCTCTTCAAAAATGCCCAACTTGTGAAAGGTGTATCTTGCTCAATTTTAAACATTTTTGGGTGTTCGTAGACTTTTTAGAAATCTCAAGATGTCCTCTAAAAAACCTCTTTGGTTTCATCCCAATTGAAGTTTCCATGCTCAAGAACACTTCTTTACAAAAAGATGACTTTTTGTTGACTTTGAAAAGGACCTGTAATGTTTTGATCCATAACTTCCAATTGAAGCATTTTCTGCCCAAGCTTGTGAGACATGAAGTTGTAGAGAATTGAATTCTCTTCAAAATGAGTTGTGGTGGAAAATTTTTTGATAAAGTATGTGAAAGTTATGCCTGGTCAAAATTCTGTTGACTTTTGTCTGAGAAAGCCCAATTTAGAAACTTTGACTTTTGATCAATTCTTGATTTTTCTTGATGAATCATGATCAACCCTTGATCAAATGATGAATATCACTTCAAAATATTGGTGTTGACCAAAAATTATGAAGTTTGACTGTATGTTGACCACAATTGACTTTTTATCCAATACAACTGATTTTCAACCATCTGAGCAATTGTCTGAGGAAACTTGACTTGTAAAGCTTGAAACTTGACATGGAGATTCTTTGAAGCATATGATGAGGCATGATGACCACTTGAAGTGTTGGAGGCCCACCTTGATTTGAGGATGGCCAAACCCTAGTTTGGGTTGATTGCTTAGGAGAGGGTTTGTCTGGTCAACCCTTGTGAAATCCTTGAGTATAGATATGTGAAATGTCTTAAGAAGTAGGAGGGAAAATTTTGGGGTATAACAATGTGCACAAGCGAGGGAATGCGCGTTCGTACACATTCAAACAATAGTACCTTCCAGAATGAAGTAAAACCAAACAAATAGATAATAGAATGTACACGTATGTGTATAAGCAGTAGAATGCACGTTCGTACGCATTCAAACAAATGGATAACCTACAAGAAGGTGTCAATCAAATGCAAATAGACAATAGAATGCACACGCATATGTGCAAGCGCAAAATAAGGAAGTTAGAAGTCCATATCTCATGTAAAAGAGGCTAAAATACCTTGTACATGAAATAAAGTGTCAAAATTAACAAAGCAAGTGCTAGAAATAAAGCACCGAATGCAAAACCGATTGTAAATATGATTTTAAACTAGTATAAGCATGTGAGAAGTGAAATAAAAATCACAAAAATTGGAATGGGAATGCGGTTTTCCGAAATCGAAGCAAAAAAGCCACCTTCTCAGAATCGATTAAGAATCGTATGGTTGCTTGGAAAAGCGTCAACGGATTAAAAAACGTGAGCGGTTTTAATTAATTCCGAGTGGAAGTGGCATTTTTCGGACCATAAAGTGACGGGGAAGCCACTCCATTTTGGCACATTGCTCTTGAAATTTGGTTCTGAAACCTCCAAAGTCGGTACCAGAATATGCCAAAACATAGGGAACATGTACCGTTACTTTGGACTTTCAAGGAAAATTGAGTTTTGATGCATGAAAACGCTAAAAAAATGCTTATGGAATCATAAAATTCATGTTTTGAATTAAATTCCGATTTGATTTTTCTTTGGTTTTGAAATGTGAGATGAATCAGATTTTAATTCACTACATGTAATCAAAAAGCCAAAACAAAATGTAACACAAGCTATGTACAAGTTTGATTTGAAAATTGAAATAAAAAAGGTGTAAAAATGCATGTTTATGCATGTTTCATGTACATTTTATGATGTTTAAATGAATGAAATGCAAGTGTTTCATATCATATGCAAATGATAGATGCTCAATGCAAGTCATACATAAAGTGCAAAGCATGTCATGAATCATGTCATACAATAATCGAATTTGTGATGTGTGTTCGTGTTATGAAATCATACATGTGAAAAAGTGAGGTTTCGACACACTTTAATGTCATGAAAGTTTAACGTCGACACATAAACTCACATTGATTATTCTAAATGAAAATTCATGAACATATGAGGATGCAATTTGTATTCTAAGTATGAGTTTAAGTGCATGTATATGTAATATATATAATGCAAATGCACCTAAGAATCAAAATGCAATGAATGCTACATTTCGATACAAGTAAGAATGTAAATTATGCCTCAATTCACATGTTTTAATGCAATTTAATCAATCTATATGCTCTTTAATGCATGAGCATGTGATAGATGATGCAAAATGCACTAATCAGTAGCCTAAATGCAAAGAAAAACAATTACATAAGTGTATCTGTGTGTTATGTACAAAAATCATTCACATCGACACACTTTAATATCACAAAAACGGAATCAAATCAAAGAACTCGACAAAACAAATTCAATAATCGGAATCCACACGGAAAATGCTAAATCCTTCACATCGACACACTTTAACTTCACAAAAACGAAATCAAATCAAAGAACTCGACAAAACAATTCAATAATCAGAATCCACACGTAAAATGCTATTAATTCGACTATTCAATTTCAAGAAAAGCAAAGAGTCAAAAATAGCTTAAAATAAGTGCTTAATTGAATTAATCACTTACTTGAACTTGAAGTTTGAATCAAATTGAAGAGGTATTCCTTGTGCTCTTCAAAGAAAATACCAAATTTGCTTCCAATTGATGAAAATAATCGAAATTGGAGTAGAAATCGGAAGAATCAAGACCAAATTCTTGAAATTTGAAGAAAATCACAAGAGGAAGACCTTCCTCTAGGTTGATCGAGCAAGACAAGAGGAGAAGAGGAGGAGGCCGAGATCTTAGTAAGAAGAACTAGCCAGAAATGGCCTAGACAAGGCAGCGAAGGGCGGTTGGGAGAAGAAGGTCGGTCTCGGACCGGTGAGAAGAGAGAAGGAGATCGCGCGGTGAACCGGCGCCAATCCGTGCAAAATTTGGAGTCGGACTCTAAACGAAAAATGTCTGAAACATGATTTTTCTTGCATGAATCAAAATTTTGACTTGATCAGGTGAACGGTCCGGGAAATACGGATTTTTGATGTTTCAGCATAATTTGCAGGCGTCTGACACATGCAGAATTTTATTTGTGCACTTCGGAGAAATTGTCTCGAACGAGGGTCTTCTGATCAAAATTTGAATTTGAGTACCTCGGAGATAAATGAAGCCAAATTTTTTTTTGAACTTTTGGCACTGGTCCCGCCTCGTTTCGATAAAAATCGAGCGAGATATGATTTTTCGAACTTCGCGTATCATATGAAAATTGCTCGGTTTAGCTCAAAAACAACTCTGAAGAATAAAAAACTTCTCTTAAATGGTAAGGAATTTTCCCTAGAGTTGTAAATAAAAGTCGGATAAGATTTCGATACAGAATTTTAGACACCATCCTAGCTTAATTTCGATTTTTCAGCTAGGAATTATGAAGGTTTCAGTGTACTGAGCGTATTATACAACACTAAAATTCAGTTTAATCCACTTGAGAAATCAATTCCTTTGGGGAACCTTCTTCACATAATTTGCGTTCGGCTTGTTAATTAAAGTAGTAGATAATAGTGAGGGGGACTTGATAGTCAAAAATCATCAGAAAATACCCGACGAGCTGAGAGATATGCCTTTCGGAGCGCCCAAAACACACTAAAAACCCAAAATTCACTTTATTGAGAAATATGCAAATTAATTCTTTTTTCTTGACGAAACGGCCTCCGATCTGAACAGATAAAATGAAGAATAAATTGATATGATACCAATTCTCATGGAATCGAAGCAAAATAGCTTTCTGACCATAAAATCTTGTGATAGCGATATGAACCGAGAAATATCAATTTTTGGCTCAAAATGATCTAAGATAGCCGAAACGCACAGTTTCTTCTACAAATTGTGTATACATGTATGTTTATGATATTGCAATAATAAGCCAGAAATCTCAGAATGAAGAGGGTAAATTTTGGGGTACAACAATAGACTGCACTCAAGCGTAGAAGGTTTGATATGGTACTCATATGCTGACAGTCGAAGGTGATGACTGGTGGCTAGATAATCGTCTGAGGTTGGAAGCTTCAGGTGAAGAGATCACTTGGGCTATGTTCCATAGAGAGTTCTTGAGGAAGTATTATCCTGAAGATGTTCGGGGTAAGAAGGAAATTGAATTCCTCGAGCTAAATCAAGGGAATAAGTCAGTTACTGAGTATGCTTTAAAGTTTGTGGAGTTGGCTAAGTTCTATCCTTACTATAGCGAGGAAACTACTGAAATTTTGAAGTGCATAAAGTTTGAGAACGGGTTACGCTCGAAGATCAAGAAGGCAATTGGATATTAGAAGATTCGTATTTTCTCTGATTTGGTGGATAACTGCAGAATTTATGAGGAGGATAACAATGTTAACTACAAGATAGTTAATCAGAAAATAAGAAAGAATCAGAGTCGTGGTAAGCTGTATGATGCTCTAGCTGGTAGAGCAAAACAAGAAGTTGCTGAGGGCTAGAGAACTAGTGGGGAGACGCTCATGCTAGTGTGGTTTGTTTCAAGTGTGGGAAACTTGGTCATAAGAGTAATGTGTGTACTGCTGAGGAAAATAGGTGTTTCCATTGTGGTAAGATTGGACACACAACTCCTAATTGTAGGCATAAGGAAGTTATCTGTTTTAACAGTGGCGAAGAAGGGCATATTAGTAGCCAGTGTCAGAAACCAAAGAAGGCATCAGGCAGTGGAAAAATGTTCACGTTGGTTGGAATTCCAACAGGCAATGAGGATAGACCTACTAGAGGTACATGTTTCATTGATAGAATTTCATTAATTACTATTATTGTTGTTGATTGAATTGAAGAGAGTTGCACATGTGCATTGGATTTTAATTCTGGTAAGTTGTAGTTATATCGAGAAATTAGTGGTCGAAGTATTGCCAAGCGAGACTTAAGGATCAAAGAGTTAGATGACGAATTAACATTGAGAATTGTTGTGCCGATTAGATTTTCGAGGACGAAAATATTCTAAGTGTGGGAGAGTTGTAACGCCCAGAAATTTAATTAATTATTTAATTAAATTATAGTCGAATTATTTAATTGGAGTATCGGAAGTTGGAATTTATCGGTATTAATTATTGATGAATTAATTTTAGTTGTAGAATATTATTGGACATGATATTAGAAATAAGGTTAGATTAATAGAATTATTTTATGTGAGCCTATTTTGGTGTTAGAAGTAGTAGAAAGGGAGGTGTGAAATTAAGCTCATCGAGACAAAAGGATTAATTTGGATTAGTAGTGTTATAAAAAGGAAGTAGAAGCATATGCATTAGGTTTTACGTAGAAACATAACAAGCAGAAGGATTAGAAGCAAAAGGTTTAGAAGGAGAGGATACGAGAAGTGCAAGCCAGAACCAGAAATTAGGAATTCAATCGGAGCTGGAGTGACCGTTAAATCTAAGGTAATGGCGGGGTTCTAACTCTATAACCAGGTTTATGGTGAATCGTACGTTGGGATCGAATTGTATAGAATTATCTTTGTTTGTGTAGAATTGCATTGTAGAATAATTGTTTGATTTTATTGCGATTCTGTGATTTTGACAAGTACTGAATTAGTCAAATTCGTAGAATTAAGCGGTATAATTAATCGTCTGGAATCCGTTGAAAATCGTCGGGGTAACTAGTATATGTTAGTAGGTAATTGTGCTTGGTTTATTTCGTCGAAATTATGTTGAATACATTGTGTTGTATTTTCTTTGTGAATTATCTGTGATGTGTATGTTGCTATATTTTGTTGCTTTATGAGAAGTTGCAGGATGTTTCAGAGGTGATGTTTACCTCTAATTATTGGTAAAGAAAATTGTGATATAGGCTTATGCCTAGCGACATGGATTTGTTGTTTATGTTATGTGATGTGCATTATCGAGTTGCATACATTGCATATTTTTGCGGTGGCCTAGATTGGCAACTGTGTTGAAGGCTTATGCCTTGTTTGATGCCTCTATTAATTGGCAATTTGTGATGGGGGCTAAAACCCTGATTGGTACTATATGCATATGCATTGTTGATTCTCGTTTGAGTTAGCATGAATATGATTGTTGTGATGTGAAGTGATTTGTGATGTTGTTAACTGTGAAGTGATAATTTGTATGATTTAATCCTAATATATTATTTATCATACACTTGTTTATATGGGTAGATATCTCACCCCTTCTATTCTGATGTTGCCTCTACGTGGATAACATGCAGGTAATGAAGATTTAGTTGCAGTTAGTTCGAGTCGGGTTGTCTCTCTAATACGTAGCACTCGGGGGGGGGGGGTGAACGCATTGTTTTGTTTTGTTACTATTAAGTTGAGTTGAAGTTGTTTCTTTTGGGAAGTTTATTTTGTTTTAAGTTGTTTTAGGTTGAGCAAGATGCTATGATTATTTTGGAGTTTATGTTGAGAATCTGTTGCGTTGTTTTAAAAAAAATAAAGTTGGTTTATGTTTTTGAGAATAAACAGATTGTTATCGTTCATCTGAATGTGATGTGTTATATATCTATGCGTTAAATGTGACCATTATGTTGTTGTTTTAAGTTGAGAATGTAGCATACCATGTTATGTTAGAAATTTTGAAACCCTGATTTTAATTATAATTACCGGGTAGAAATGGGGTGTTACAAATTACAAACCCGTGAACCATGATTCTGGTTTTAAATTCTCCAGTAGGGCCTATGACACCTTTATTGAGGAGCATCATGGCTCTGATGATACTGTCGACGTGTATGAGCATATAGAATTTTTAACTTACCGGGTATATTGCTACGTCTTATGTCCCGTGGGGTCCAAATCACTAAGATGTATGTATCTTTGGCCATCTAACTTCATGAGCGGGAGGACATTTTCCTTAACTAACTGATCCTTGCAAGTCTTTTGAGTTGTTGGGACACGCGTCTAGAGACCTAGTTAATCGAAGCCATCTCGATAGCCTTTAAATAGGAGCATGTACTTGGTTATTACAAATGTAGTATAACTCCACTTTTTCCCATGCCCTGGATGTCCAAATCCCTCAAAGCACTGAAGTAGGTACTGATGGCACACAGCTCGCTCGATTCACTCATGGCTATGGTAAGACCGTGTCGAAGGAAGTATTCGAGAAATACTTCTATATGTTTTACCACTGTAAAAATCTAGATCCAACTATGGCACCATTTTCCACTTGACAGTGTATCCTAACGTGGTTCCATGATCCATTTCCTCATCCCACCGATAAAGGGGAAATGTCAATTCATGGCATTTTTCTAGAATGTTTTCAGTATGCGCCTCTGTGGATGAAACTTACCACCAAGAAAATATGGATATGTCTTGGTGCATACCAACCTAACCTAGTGGCTAGGAAATTTGGCATGAGCCAATGGCTTCCCAAACCTCTGGTCCTTAAGCTACAAGGTTTGTTTATCTCCATGACACATTTCCACCGTGGTGCGATATTTTATTACTCGTATGGTTGTGGCACGATGATGGACACAATTTTTCCAGTATCAAATTGTTATTTTCTTCACGAATTCTACTCTTTTGCCATGTTTTATCTGCTACACTACTATTGATCAAATTTCCCCTAAAACAAAGATAACTCATACTAAAACAACTCAAAACATAATTAAATTGCATAACAAAATTTATGATGTCAATCAGTCATCATCAAACACCATCACTTCATAAACATATCAAGCACCATCACTTAATCAACACACCAATCATCATCACTTGGTTAGAAACATGTCAACCACCATCACTTTAACAACATATCAAGTACCATCATTTGACCAACAACTTGTAAAACACCATCACTTGATTAATCTCCAAGCACTATCACTTGAATCAACCTAGCCTTGAACAACAAGAATGATGAAGGCTTATCTTAATAGTGTTGTCATCATCAAAACCAAATCAACACGTTGTGACAAACTTCATACTTGCAAGCATATATATCCATAAATTAGCCAGTGTATTTTTACCTTTCTAATTGATTTAACAAATTTATAATCAATTTTGTAAAAAAAAAAATTCTAATCAATTAAGAACTTGCCCAAATTGACTTTAAGAAATTTTTATGAAAAGAGAAAAGGTTTTTGAAAACATTTTGTGTGTACGTGCATTGCCTTAGTACCTCCAGACTTACTCTTGTTCCGTTTACAATGAACTGACCAAAAGTAGGAAAAACCTTCAGTGGAGGATCATACTAGCTTTCACACTTTCACATCTTTGATGACTCTTAAGCTTTCACATCACAACTTCAAGATCTTTTGCTTTATTTAAGATTGTCTTGTAGTTTCAACTAGATCTTGATACACTTGACTGATGAGACTTGTTATATATCTTTCTTGTTCAGATGTCATCATCAGGAACCTTTGAAAGGGTTGTCATGATTAAATCCTTTTTATAATTGTCACTAACACTACAATTCTATAGTTGTCATTAACATAATCATTTGATAATTATCATGATCACATCATTTTGTAGTTGTTATTATCATAGCCATTTGAAGATAATAATTGTACAACACATATAACCATTCTTTTCATATCATAAAATTCATAAACATCATGACAAAGGTTATTTGGATTCAGATTCTATAATTTGAACCTATACTAAGGTTTATTTGTGTGCATGTTTCAGATTCTATAATTTGAAATGTGTTATTCCATTGAATTATTTTGTGTGATCTCGATTGCACCGACATTATATCGACTAGAATACACAAAAATATGTAGAAAATGATATATTTTATTCATTTGTAATTCACATCATAAACACAACAAACTTTTTTTTACCAATACCGAATTATAATAAACTCTTACCTAGCTTTAATTTACTACAACAAGGATACTCATCTCATTTTTTTCAAGATAAATGTGAATGTTACATTGTATGATCTGAAGGACCATACAAACCAAATGAATCATTATTTGAACCAATGAACACATGAAGGGTGATTAATGTTTAACATCGTTGTTTGTCAATTTACGATAATGGACATGTTAAGTTCACCAACATGCAATTTTAAAATGAAGGTCATATGAGAATCATGTTCTTGATATTTCATTTGTATAGTATCAAGGATCCGGTCAAGTAATATGTCACCTAGATCATATTTGTTTGGGCTATTTGTTCAAGCTTGACTCATCTTAGGATATGTGTTGAAATCACAACGTCCATGATTAAGCTCGATGAATAAATAACTAGTTTATATTTAATGGAGTGCTTATATTCATTGCGTTTGTTCATAGATTCAACAATTAAGTATTCTAGAATCAAAATCATTCCAAAATACGTTATAGATTTTACAATATAGAGACATTTATGTCAAAAGGAATGATTTTTGAGAAGTTTCAAATGTGAAAAAAAATCATTACACTTAAACCACATATCCATTTAATCGTACAAACTATAAGATATATACTAATGTCACACCAAATTCAATATAGGGGCTAAACACACAACTTTAAAGGTAAAATATCATTAATTTTAGTATTAGGAATAAATCTTTAGACATCATGTGAGCATTTTGTCAGACCTAGAATTTTGTGGCTTAAAGTAGTCAAAGTCAGTCATGAGTATTTTTTGACAGCGGAGTTGCATGAAAGTAAGATGAAATTGACTCAAGGAGTTAAGTAAATAAGTTGGTATCCTTATCTTTAGCGTTGGGTGAATACAAACTAAGCTAGTAAGAATGATATAATGAGTGATTACGACGGTATGTTAATAGGTTGTAAGGGTGAGTGACTTTGAGGTTTCTCAAAATATTTGGATTCTTGTAATGCTTATATTGCACAATTATGGGGTGTGCTAGAAGGAATAAAATTGCATAATTATGGGGTGTGCTAGAAGGAATTAAATTAGTAAATATCTTAGTTTTTTAAGTTATTGAGGTTCATATAGATTTCAAAGTGGTTGTTTAAAACATTTTGGATATTAGGCAAGGTAGTATAATTAGAATTCGTTTGGTAAAACAAATTCAAGATGTCCTTCAATTGAAATAGGAGATTTGTGTATGTCATATTTATCGTGAATCGAATTCTGTGAAGATACGTCTTTTGTCATTATGTGTTCTAATTCATATCATAATTTATTTATTTATGAATAAGCTATTATTCAAATTAGTTATATTTTGTAAATTGATTCTATTGGAGTTTCTACTCTTAAATTGATTGTTGTGTAATTTTTTTTTAGACTCCATTTTTATATATATTTGGTTCACCATTTTGACTCATAGTTTTAGCTTTTGTTTAAAATAAGAAACATCACAATTTATATCATTATGATTCATATTTTCTTTACCGTAAAAATCATCTTTACTTTACTCGCTTTTTATTAAATTGCACTCATAAAAGTCATCCTTATGACATTATTTTTGAATATCATTAATATAAACATTTAATACAATTTATTTACATATACATCTAATAAAGTCTTACCATGAAAATAACCATGGAGAAATAACTCAAGAGGCGACTTAATAAATAGACACTATAATTCTAAATCAAACATGGTTTACACGTGATTATACAAATTAATTGGGATTACAATTAGTTATAATTTTTTTATTTATCCTAAAAACAAAAAAGAAAAAGAATGTTCTAAAAATATTTTGAAAATTTAATGTTGGGCCGAACTTGAAGCCCATTCTTTCTTTCAACTAAAACTTGGGCCACTCACATACTAAAATAACTTCATTGAAAAGAAAACTCTACTTTGTACCCCCACAGTTAATCCTGTACCCCTATATTTTTTTAAAAATGACAATTTTACCCTAACTATAATTTAATTATTTTACTATTTGATTTTTACCATTTACGAAAAAGACAAATTTTTACAGTCCAGAAAAACACTTCCGGAATGCCTTCCGGAACATTTTCAGCAAGTATTCCGGTATGTAAAAACACAAACCGGAACAGTTTTAAAAAGTTTTCGGATTAAAATTCCGGAACACTTTGTGCAAGTGTTCCGAATTAATGGCAATTATATAACAACACTTCCTAAATGTGTTCGGTTTGATAGAAACCGAACACTTTCGAAAGTGTTCGGTTTGTAAAATAAACCTTTCTTAAAGTGTTCCTAACGCTTTTAATTTTTTTAAAATTTTTTAAATTTTTTTAGGTATGAAAATTCAAAAACGACTCCATAGATAGACGGATGTATTCATTACAATGAAACATTCGCTACACGAGAAAATGTTATTAGTTGGATCAAAGAAGTTGGATTAAGAAATAAAATCACCGTTATTATTAAGCGTTCAGACACTCAAACTGGCAAGAGAGGAAAGAGGAATAAGATAATTTTGGGTGTGATAGGCGGAAAATACAAGGATAAAAGTGGAACTCGGAGCAACTAAGAGATGTGGATGTCCGTTCAAAATAAGATCGACTCCGTCAAAAGATGGGTTGGGATGGAAGGTAGATGTAAAGTGTGGAGTTCATAATCATGGATTACCTGATAGGCTTGAAGGACATGCGTTTGTTGGCAAGTTGACCTCGGATGAAAAACAACATGTTTTGATTTAACAAAGAGACATGTTCCTCCTAGACACATTTTGACTTCCCGCAAGAGAGAAATCACGAAAATATCACTCGGATCACTCAAATTTATAAGCGAAGAGTGTGATAAAAAGAGATAAGGGTCCAAGATCCGAGATACAACATTTGCTAAAGCTAATTGAGGATGCAGGATATGTCTCGAGTAGAAAAGAGATGGTTCGGATATTGTGCGAGATATTTTTGGGCATCCAGAGTCCGGTTCTGAATATCTTTGCCATTGTCTTAGTTATGGATAGCACATATAAGACAAACAAATATAGGCAACCTCTCTTTGAAATTGTTGGCATGACATCGACGGAGTTGACTTTTGTTGCATTTGCTTATATGGAGTCCGAGGCATGATAGTTTTGTTGGGTCTTGGAGAAGAAGGAATTGTTTGTGCAGAAAGATCTGCAAAAGTGATTTTGACGGATAGAGATCTAGCATTGATGAAAGCGTGGAAATTGTGTTCCTACTACACAAAATTTGCTATGTCGTTTCATATTAACAAAATGTTGGGATGCGATGCAAGCAATATGTGGTGAAAGAAATCGAGAGACCATTGACATATTATGGGAGGAAGTTGTGTGGGCTAGTGACGAGGTTGAGTATGCTCAAAAGTTGGAACAACTTGAGCAAGCCTGTTTTAATTGTGCTGACTTTATTGATTATGTGAAAGACACATGGTTGATTCCACATAGACATAGATTCGTTGGAGCATGGATTGATCGAGTACTTCATTTGGGCAACACCACGACTAACCGGTATATATTTTATTTTATTTTATTGTTATTATAATATTATGCATGAATATTATTTATATATATTATGCATTAATATTATTTATATATTAATATTGTTATATATATTATGCATTAATATTATTTATATATTAATATTGTTATATAATATTGTTATATATATTATGCATTTAATATCATGTTATATATTTGTTATGCATTCATTTTTAGGGTTGAGTCCGCTCATTGGAAGCTAAAGCAGATGTTGGGAAATAGTCTAGGTGACATGGTCAATTGTTGGGAAGCTATGAACAACAACCTGAGGATACAAATAGGCAACATCCGTGCTTCGTTTCAAAAAAGTTTTTATGAATGTGAGCATGCACATGTTAGTCCATTCTATGGTAAGCTGCGTAGTTTTGTTTCTAGAGCTGCTCTGAGACGCATTGCAGAAGAGTTAAAGAGAGTTGATTATGTTGGAACTTCTAGAGAAATATGTAGGTGTACTCATAGAACAAATTATGGGTTACCTTGTGCTTGTGAGTTAGGTAGATATGTGCTTAGTGGTGTACCTATACCTATTGAGAGTGTTCATGATCATTGGAGGAAGTTAAGTATGGAAGGTGAATTGCAGAAGGAGAAGATGGATCGGACCGATGAATAATGTAATGGAAGAAATATGGAGAAAGTATAGATCATCGATGTTGTCGGAAAAGAGCATTAAGAAGTAGGTGTAGTGAAATTGCTTATCCCGCAACAACTTCCTTATGTCCACCACCTGACAAAATAAAAACCAAGGAGGAGTCAAGAAGAAAGGGAAGAAACCAGTTGGGTATGATGTTTACAGGGATCCTTCACAACATGAGTATGTTGAACAAGCATCTCAAACTTCACAAAAGCTGTCTCAGAAATCACAATCAAAGAGGGAATCAAAATCAAAAAACATGAAGACTACACTCTTGGCCCAAGTCATATCGTAATATTCATAGTGTTAATTATTTTATGTTTATTATTATATTATGTATGTATAATGCACTAATATTTATAATGTTAATTTCTTAGATCATATATTGGAGATTGTGGATGTTGAATCGATGGTAATTGTGGATTTAGAGTCATTGCATCGTTGCATGGGTATAGTCAGGATGGTTGGGCAATGGTTCGTCGAGAGTTGGACATGGAAATAAGAGACAAGAAGAGTTTGTATGAGAAGTTATTCGGAGATAGACTATCGCAGTGAGAAGATGATATCCATCCGGTATACAACCAAAGGAGAAATGGTTGACACTACCGACATGGGTTACTTGATAGCGAACCGCTATAATGTCATTCTTGTTCATTTAGGCAATCCTTGCTTGACATTTTTCCCTTTGACATCATCACCTCCACATAATCCTACTATTTGGTGTATAGGTTTAGTCAACGGTAACCATTGGGTGCAGGTAATAATTTATATATCCAATAAATTGTATTTTTAATTATTCTTTTCTATACAAAGTGTTGGATTAATTGTTTTTTATACTCAGGTAAACATGAAAGATTGATTCCCCTTACCCCCGGTGCCTACAGATTGGAAGAAGTTTCACACATGCAATGCATGGATGATATCATTAGCGGGACGATTGCAACTATGGCTACATCTTTCGCCAGTTATACCTTCATATATTTGCTTAGAATAATCCTATTTTGTGTAATGTATTTTGTGTAATGTAAAACTAAATTGTTATGAAATGTAACAAAACATTACAACATACGCTTTTTTTATTCATCCAAATATTCGAATGACTTCAATGATAAATTAATGATAACATACACTAAAGAGAAATAACGCATAAAATCATGATTATTTAAAGAGTTACTAAAGAGTTACTAAAAATAAGTCACAAATATTTACAAAGTTACTAAAAATTACACAAATATTTAAAAAGTTACTAAAAATTACTAAATCATAAAATCACTCTTCATTACATAAATGTAGTGCAGTAAATAAATCCGCGCAAACTGCGGATCATCCTCTTCAGCAGCAAATTTTTGTAGATGATGATGAATTAATGCGGAGATACGAGCCAACTTAGGATCGGATGACCCTGTTGCAAACTGTGGAACTGGCACCTGTCTTGGTTCATCAACCGGCGGTGGTACCAATCGAGGGTGTGACACCCGATAATACCAGTCCAAATAATTTTCCACAGTCTCGGAGGGAAATGTGACAGCAGTTGTGTGACCAACTACGTCTACAACACTTTGGTCGTAACCAATCCAGTTAACATCCACATCCGCCTTAATGATATCGGTGGGTGAACGTGGTATATACTGAATAAGACCAAATTGACGTAAACATCTGTCAGCCAAATATAATACATAAGTACCTCCCCAACAGAGTCCTCCTCTGAAATAAGCAAGCTCGTCGGACGCACGAAACTGCCTATGATCCTCAAAAGGACGCCACACCACGTCAACCGGTGTCAATCTATCGAGGACAGCTCGCAATGCATCCACCTTCAACGCTCCTTGCTTGTATGCCCATCTCATCGCTCTCGGCATTCCAACGTTCTCACTTGGATGCCAGTTTTCCACTACTCTTCCAATTCCAGGAAAATACTCATGGATCCAGCACTGTGTCAATAAAAATTAATAAACAATAAATAATAAATAAAAATTATCTAAACAATAAATAATAAATAAAAATCATCTAAACAATAAGTAGTAAATAATAAATGAATTACCTGAAGAAGAGTCGGATAACCAGCAAGTTGTTTGGTGCCAAACAGACATGCATCTCCAAGTGAAGCATATAGTGTCACCAATGCAGCTGCCCCCCAACTATATCTTCCAGCACCCTCCAAGTCCGCAAAGAGAGATATATATTTTGCTTCAAGCGTAAACGTCTTGTCGGCAAAAATAGCAACCTACTAACATCATCAAGTACGCTCTGGTCGCATATGCCCAATTATTAAGACCTCTATGGGCAACAAAGGTATCATACAACCATTCCAACTTATAGTAGGCACCTCTGTTGCCACGAACTTGAGCCGTGACTTCTCTACGTGACACTCCTAAATATGTCACAAGAAGGAAGATCATCTTCATGACATGGTGGAGTCCAAAAATACCTCTAATAGGAGGTGGAGAATACAAGATCGAGAGTAATCGTCATCTCACCAAATGGCATGTGAAATGACGACGCCCTCGAATGCCACCTCTACAAAAGCGATGATTAAATTCGGATCTACCTTTGTCATACTAGATCTTTGCAAATGTGCAAGACCCGAATTTGCCACCAATCTTTCCATCTCTCTAGGGAGTTGCAGGGGAACCCATTCTTTGAGTTTTTGACCGTGTGCAGTACATTTTAATTGTTTTTTCGGTCCTCTTTCCTGAAAAAAAATGTTGAAAAAAATTTAACATATTAATAAACTATGCCAAAATTAACTTAATTCATTTGATTTTTCATTTACTTACCTCTCCGTACCACAAATGTCGAGCAGGTCGTATCTAACTAATGATGATAAATCGATGGTCCACCCGAATCCCTAGGCACCTCCGGAGGATGTGATCCAGATGCACCATCATTTCTCCGAGCACAAGGTCGTCCGTCAGGGCCTAATCGTCGAGGCATTCTGAAAAAAATAATAACATCAAAATATGAAGAAAAAAAAAATAGAGAAAAACCCAAACCGGAACACTTAGGGAGTGTTCGGAATGAATTCGAACACTTTTAGAAAGTGTTCGAATGCATTTATAAACCGAACACTTTCTAAAAGTGTTCCGGAAAAAGACAAAAAAAACAAAAAAAAATTAAAACCGGAACACTTCACAAAAGTGTTCCGGTTTGGAAAAAATTTCGGAACACTTACTTGATGTGTTCCGGTGTGCTTTTTTGTGTATCGGAAGACTTTCCCAAACTGTTCCGGAATGCAATATATTTTGAGAGATTTCGGAACACTTTTAGAGATGTGAAAAATGAATTTTTTTTAAAATCTTATGCTTTTTATATGAGGGTATTTTCGTCAAAAAATTTCTGTAACGGGGTACATGTTAAAATGTGGGGTACAAAGTTAAATTTTCCATTGAAAAAAATGGTCTCATTGAGAGTTAAACTCAAAATCTCCCACTTTTTAAACATGTGCTCTAACCAACTAAGCTTCACAATGTCACCGCCACGCTTAAATTACACAAATATTACAATAATCACCGCGTGCAAAAATGGACAACCGGAAAAGTTTGTTAACAGCAAAGGGCATTTCGGGTAATACAAAATTACCGTCCACGTGGCCATTTCTTTCTCCGAACACACTCTTCACAAAAAAAAAAACAAAAAACACAACAACAAGACACAAGCACTGTTATCTATCTACAACACTCTCTATCTCCTTTCTCGATTTAGGGTTCATCTTCCATTTCAATTTCCATCAAAATGGACTCTGATTCATGGATCTCTTCACGCATCTCCAACTCCTCACGTCGCTACTATTCCCGATCCGGTTCGCACCACAATTTTTTTCAATTTTCGGTTTCGTTATTATTGGGATTTTCTTCTTCATATTCCTGTTTGGTGTTTTCAGATCTGTTTCTCGGTGGAAACGACGATGCGGAACCTGGTGGCGATGATTTACGAGCGGAGTATCTTTGCCCTTTCTGCGCTCAAGATTACGACGTCGTTTCTCTTTGTTGCCACATTGATGAGGAACATCCTCTTCAAGCCAACACTGGGGTATGGGTATTCCTATCTACAAAAAAAAAAACTGAACTTTTAATTTTTCATATTTAGTGCATTTAATGAGTCTATCAATGTTCTTAAAGTACTCTTTTTTTATTTATAATGTGTTTGTTTAATTTTGATTTGTTATTGTATAAAGAAAGTTTATAATAAATGTGTATTAGTAATTTGAACAGGCATATGTTTTGTTACAACGTAGTGTTGAGTGGTTTTTTTTAGTATTGTTATTGGAGTTGATAAGTTGGTTGGTTAGTTAGTTACGTGACAGTTATGTTAAGTTAGTTAGTTAGTTAGTTAGTTAGTTAATTACGTGACAGTTATGTTAAGTTAGTTAGTTAGTTAGTTAGTTAGTTGGGTTTCGTTTCGCTAAAGAAGGTTTAGTCTTTATAAATACAGGGGTTTTTCTTCTTTGAGTTCTAGTTTTGTGCTGAAAAGATAACTAACACTATTTTTCTTCTTTTATGTTTTGCTGATTCTTTTTGGTGCTCAAAATGAATTCTTGTTTGGTGCTCAGAATGGCGATTGTGCAGTGGCTGATTTGTAGATATCTTGAGGCGGGTTTTTATTAGTCTTGATTGTGATAGGTGTTTCTTTGTTTTTGGTTTTGTATGGTGGTGATGATGATGGTGATTATTGATGGTGTTGGCTGTACTTTTTTCAGGTTTGTCCTGCTTGTGGGGAAAAGGTGGGATTGGATCTTGTTGGACATATTACGACGCAGCATTCAAAGTTTTTCAAGATATCCTTTTTGAAAGTTTGTTTCTTTGTTCTTCTGTTTTGATTCTTTATCGATTTGATTGTTGTGCCATTGATATGTATTTTCTTGTGCTGTTTTCTGTTCTATCAATTGAACTTGCTGTGCTTGGTGAGTGTAAATCTTTAATTGGATTGCTTTGAGACTTAATAGTTTTCCATAACCTAAAGTTTACGTGCCGCGGAAAAGGAGGGTGTTGAGGAAAGGAGTTTCTAACTCAACGTTATTTAGAAAAGAGTTAAGGGAAGGAGCATTGCATTCTCTTCTTGGAGGTTCTTCATCCAATTCCGAATCTGACACTCTGTTGTCATCATTTATTTTTAACCCAGTTTTAGGAGATGAAGCTGTGAGTGAACAATCTAGTCCTTCCATTGAAGCTTCCCCAGTAAAAGATAGCTCAAAAGATGATTTCGTGGAAAGGTAAGAATACGGATATATTGTTGGATTAAACTTCATATTATCTTGTTATAACTTTATTATGTTTTAAATCCTGCCGAATACATGATAGAACGAATTTACACCACCAGTATATAAATACTAAACTCTTCTATATAAAAGTATAGTATTGGATGTATGTATATATGTGGTTCAATTTTTTCTATCAAATAAGTAAATGATGAAACACTGTCATTTAGAGTAATGCCTTGTTAGCATCAAAGTTGTTTCATTTAATGTCATCTGGAATGTTAGTCCAAAACATCTAGTCTGACTATAGCGTATGATTACAGGAAACCGCAACAAGTACAGATGTCAGATGAGGACCGATTAGAGAAGACTCGAAGGTTAAATTTTGTGCAAGGGCTTCTGATGTCCACCATTCTTGATGATAAATTATGATTGCAATTGTAGCTGGTATATTGTAGTATGAGCAGGCGCTGATCGCGAGAGAGGAGTTAGCTCGATCGAGTGTTACAAAGTGGCAGTAGCTAGATGCTAGATCGGATAAATATGTATTGAATGTATCTGTAGTTATGTTAATATAATGCAAAGATGAAGATACCTTTATCGAGTAAATATGTAATGAATGTATCTTTTGTTAGGTCCATCAAAATAACATGGACCCTTTATTTAAGGTGCTTCACTAGACTTATATAATTGATTGACTAAAATAAAGTTGACAAAATAAGAAATTTCTTAAGACTTATTCTGGTCCCTAAAAACAATGTTTGAAGTCCTTTCATATATTTTTATTTACTGTTATAAGCTTTTAGATATTCTAATATGGATCATTAGTAGAATGTGGTGAAAACTTATGTTTCTAATTTTTGGCATAGGTTGATTCGAATCAATCTTTTAGACATGATTTGAATCATGTTATCTGAGTTTATTTAAAACAGAAAGTGAGAAAAATACTCTTACAGTGAGATCGAATTGAGTGCAATTTTTAAATTGAGAAAATACATTGTAAATAGGAATCATTAGAGAGATATGATGGGTTGAAGGAAAAAATAGAGACATTAGAAGCTGTTCATCTTAAACAATTGCAATTCATTTTTGAGATCTTTTATATATATATAATTTTATGTTTTTAACGTGTATTATTTAAGTTTTTAATGCTTAATCTTATACTATTCAGTATAATAGGCAACTTTTATCCAATTAAGTAAAAAAATTAATTATTATAAAAAGTTTTATATTGTCACTTTATCACTATCTTCCGTTTGTATTATTTTATAAGTGGTTAAAATAAAAGTCAAACTTCTTCTAACATCCAACTTATGTGATTAACTGATTTGTGTAAAATAAAATTACACTAAATTTTTGAAATCAACAATATGGATTAAACTAAGTCATAATGTTATATATAAAACCATATTTCTATCTAAATTATTAATCTCAATCTATTCATTCCAATAATTCTCATAATTTCTAGATCTTCATTTATCTCTAAATATATGACTACCTTCCATCTGATTTACTCTTCTTATATTAAAATCACATTTTTTGTCGCTTACATATCAAAATCACTTAAATATATTTTTCACTGTCTTTTTTATTATTTGTTCTACCCTAACATTCTCTTTTATCTCACTGTCTTTTCTACTATTCATCCTATTCTCTTTTATCTCATATTGTCTTAACATACATAAAACACAAAATATCTAATATATTCATCTTTATATTATTATATAATTACATACTATGGTTCTAAAATATTGAAACGTGATATGATATCGACGATTTACATATCTTTATATTATTATATAGTTATGTACTACGAAAATATTGAAACCACATAATAAATGATATGATATCATCTCTAACTTTCACATCTATATTAAAAATATTTTCCCTTCTATGTAGTTTCTAAATCTCAAACTTCTCATTTAACTCCTCGTGTCTCTCCAAGTAAAATTATATCATCCACAAAAAAAACATATATCTAATACATCCAAATCTAAAATAATAAAACAAAGATTTAGGATTCAACTTTGATGAAATCATATTGTTATGGAAAAATTGTTTGTCTCTCCACAATGTGTCCTCACACTTGTCAAGACCTCACATGGATATTTTGGATATCTCAAATATATACAATTGTTACTGCTTTTTTTTATCTTTTTACACTCCGTATCTTCTTCAAGCACAATGGAAACTAATTAATCCATCTGATACCTCTCATCATATGTCATAGTAGATAAATCATTTTCATTATCTACTCTTCATGCACAAAATCAAATTGATTAACAATAATTAGAATCTTTTTTCTTAATCTCCGATCAATCACTCTTAAATAATTTCAAAAAGGATTTAAACTTTACTGTCACTTTCTATTCTAACCAATCACATAACAGTACTAATTACTGCGGATCGTAAAATAGAAAAAAAAACAGAATGTCCTAATAATTCAATAACCCATTTGATTTAGCCTATCAAGAATAAACCAGTAGTACTGGAATTAAATTCTGTAGGATAAATACTTCTCACAATAAGGATGAGCAAACTGAAAATTAGAATGTTGCTCATTGTCTGTACAAAACTAGGCACAAAAGTAAACATGTTAAATATACATTTTCCAGAGACAATTTCACCTTTTCTACAGAAAAGCAGAAACTGTTTGTTAAATAACTGCCCTGCATTCTCTGAAAACCGAAGAGTAGATAAACCCTTTGAATCTGGTTTTATGAGAACACTTTAAAGTGATCTTTGCAAAGAAAATAGTACACCGGGCGAGACTTCAAAACCAGGGACTTGCCTGCTTCAGATTATTAGATAAAACTATGCTCATCTATGCATATGCAAAATGGGTAGTAAAGTGTCTGAAATCAGGATGTACAACTTGCAACTGCCCAATCCAGTTGTGAGCAGCTCGCAGCAGAGAATTGGCTTTCTGACCTTCAAAACCCACCTCAGGATCCCAGACAGAAACATCGAACTTTTGAAAGGCAAAGCCAAACATTGGTAGTGATAGCTTGGATGTTATGTCCCTATCTTTCGAACAATTTATGGTAGTTAGACCTGATTCAAATAACAATGTTATAATTGACGGCCTCTCGTATACTCTCGGATATTATAGAAGAAAAAAAGGACTGTAATACATACCCTGTGAAGCTGTTGACAACGAATGGAAGGTGATGAAACAGGCGCCCAAGTCCTTTAGTGTGGGGCCAACAGGTATTCTATATATCGGATACCTTCATAACATAAGAAGGACCAAAGCATGTTAAATTAGTTATTATTATCATGTGCGTCGGTGTTGTCAATTAGAAAAATAGCGCTATAGCGCTGCAGCATTTTAACAAACCACTATTGTTCCACATTATGTGATTCAGTACAAAGTTTTATCAAACGGTGGTAAAATAGTGGTTATAGCATTGAAGCATCGCGAAATTTGAACAAATTGCTAAGTTCCACAATCAGTGATTAGCAACACTGCTGTGTGCACTATAATAACATCCTAATTAAAAGTATATGACAAACGTACCAAGCAAATGAAACCCAACTTGAAGGTGAAAGATCACAGCTCCGGTATGTCTTCAACTGAGGAAATTGTTCAGCAAGATTGTGAATCTGTGACAAAAATTATGAATCTTTGTCAAGAACTCAAGATTAGCAAGCAGCATAATCTCAAAATGGAATTGAACCAAAGGATAATAGTCTTGCCTTATCTGATAATGGTTCACGATTATAAGGTATATCAAGCTCAAAGTATTCGAATACAAGCTGACCAAGAGCACCGCAGCTTCCGTTCTCATCACTTGATGGACATGAGTCAGGTTTACTTCCTAGTGAAACTCTTTCCAGACCATGATTGCTTGCATCTGAAAAGTTAGGCTGGTTCGAATTGCCATTAACTACTACACTCCTTGCTCCTCTTTCATGGCGATAGCCACTGCTGCTATCACTGCTTGTTTCTCTAGCTGATTCGGAATCACTCTCCTTACTAGGTTTCCTGTAACGTGATGGAAAAATGAATGAATCTATTGTATAAATGCACTAAAAACATGGTTTGCTAAATCTTGTAACTCAGTCAAAGCGGAGAACTAGTGCACGGAAAAGACTAGGATATGGCCCTATCAGTTTAAAAGGGATAAAAATAGACAACAGGAAAATGATAAATTACTAGATATTATAGGTTGCCAGCATCTATATGGTTTAGTTTTCATTACAAAGTCATAGGTTAAAGCTGGTGACAAATTTACTAACAGTTAATGTGACCTACGAGTTATATCAGCAATCTCTAGTTCTGTACACATTAGAGATAATTGAATTTAATTTGTATGTATTGCTAGTATAAAAATATATCACAAATTAACCTAAACATGTTTAGTAGTATATAAGCCATACAACCTTGCAGGTTATATGAGAGGACCAATTATCTAAGTATGTGTACAACTGAGGAGAACTCACTAAGAGAAGCTTCACAAGCAACATAATGCTCTAATCAACATGACAAGGGTTGGCAACAATTTTTAGTCTATGGATAGTCTAGTAAGTTCAAATCAGTGGAGGCTCTGGTTAATATAAAAGTAATGCCCTTTAAGATCTTCCTTCTAGGTAGTGCTCACACTTCATATTGAACATGTGTCCATTGTGTGCCAGTGCCCAACACCAACATGACATCGATAAATGCGGTAAAATTCGGTTACTTTCATTCTCCCAAGTTAATGTTGCGTCCCATGTTTGTGTATGTGTTGGTGCTTTATAGCTTCTTAGATCCCTCTTCTCTTAATGCTTTAGTTTATACTGACAGCAAAAGACTACCAAGTATAAAGTATAAACCTTGTTAAAGAAATGTGGTTGGGACTAACTTAGCCATACAAAACTGATTTGTAGGGTGAGAATTACCCACCCCACTTATAAGTACATGTTCAGCCATATATTGTTTAATCTGGGACTCTTTAACACACCCCCTCATACCCAGGGTTGGACACTTGCAGCGTGGAAGTAAATGCTGGGTGGCCCGATAACAGAAACCTGATAGTAGGTGGACCAACGGATCTTAAACGAGACTCTGATACCATGTTAAAAAATATAGTTGGGGCTAACTCAATTGTACAAAACTGACTTGTAGGGTGAGGATTTCCCCCACTTTTACGTACATGTTCAGGTAACATATTGTCCAACGTGATACTCTTAACAAACCTCAAATTTTGAATTGCTTAATTTGAACCACATTTACACAACACAACCAGCAACTTATCGAAGGCAAAACTAGAAATGATTCATAAACTATTATAGAGAACAATCTAATTCTAAATCAATAACAAACCATCAACAATATGTTCGGTTTACTCTTGAAAATCCACAGATATTCATGTATATTTCAAAATTTAAATGTTAACCCAAATGTAGCAATGATAACAATTATATGAATGTTGCATCAAAGGAATCGAGTCAGTCATTGGAAAGGCAAGCGCAGAAAGAATTTTTCACAGTGAAGAAAGCACTAACCTTAGCCGCACGGAAGGTTTTGATGGATCAATATACAGCTGAATAGCAGACAAGGAGACATTGTAATACTGTGTAACCGATTCATTACCAGACAACACCAATGGAACACCAGCCCCATATGCACTCCACTCCTTAAAAGATTCCCACAAGTCCCCAAGCACAAAGTACGGTTGCAATTCTGTCTCCGTTGTTTTCAATCTCCTCTTACTTCTCTGTTTGTTTATACAGAAATTAGGCCAACAATTCCCTTTCATAATAAACCAACAAAGAAAAAACTAACACCACCTCAAAATAGTTTCAAATAACCATATTATACAAACTATTAACTCAATTAAGTGATAGTTTCAAACCAAGCCGTCTTAAGTTTTCAGGAGACCCTATGTAGGTTAATTGCAGTTTAACTGTGACAGATATTTTATGAGATCCAATTTAACCACAATTTTATCGTGTCAAACTTTAGGTCTTATGTGGTAGCTTGTCTCACATGCTCTCAAAGAAGGCCCTTGTTTCAAAGTAAGCCTCATTACAATAGTCAATTGAATTCTTGATCACATTAACCAAACTTGTCTCAACAAGTAACTCCATTGGCTGGATAAGAGAGGTTCATTGGTTGATTCATGAAAATTGACATAACCACTACCTTAATAGCATTTGTCTATAGGATACATTTTTTTACATAAACCTAACACAAATTTCAAACCCTAAAAACTAACAACAACAAATAACTTACTAACATTATTAGTCTATAACAACAATTCATGAACCAAATTCAGAGTTTGAATCATAAAAAAACAAACATTTTTCTATAAAAACCATAAACCAAACATGAATTTGATTGAAATTCCAAACATTTCACAACAAATTGACAAAACTGATCACAGCATGAAAATTGAAAAAGCATACCATGGGCCGGTATTGAGCGGGAACAAAAGGAGTGGTATGTTGTATGAATTTACACAGATTGGAAGCTTCACATATTGTCTCAAGTGAAGAAGAAACGGAGTTATCAGAAGAGGAACACGGTCTGTTATTCTCCATCAACGTTAATTCCTGCTCCTGCTCCTCCTCCTCCTGCTGTTGTCTCTGTTTTCGCAGGGCGGGCGGGCAGTAAAAACGATTCTCGACGTGATGGCGGGTGTTACGACGGCCGACGATGACAGCGCCACCAGAAACCGACATTGTTGATTGCTTCCGGCGATGGCGGTTTGAAGAAACGACGTCGTTAAGATGTAGGTCACGACTTGCGAGTCCACCAATAAACTATGTTTTGTCACTGTGGCAAGTGATAGTGTCAAACACAGGGTTTTAAGTTTTTTATTTAACTTTTACCCATAATCATCAGACGAGACATCAGATACAGATACACAAATTTATATAAATTTGCCATAATTTATTATATATTTATTTATTAGTAAAATAATTTGATTTTTTTAATTTTAATTTGATTTTATTTTGAAAAGGATTTTAAATTATTTTTATATAGTAAATATTCGAAAAAACATATATGTAAATTGATTTTTTAATTTGATTAATAATTAATTATTTATTGTAATAGTGGAAGAGAATTTAAAAGTCACAAACTAGAGTTGAAGAGTTACGCGGCCACACGAGGGGTGGGTGTATTGTATCTAGAAGGCAGTGTGAAACTGAATGAACTTTTCAAATTGGTTAAGGAGATTACTTATGTATCCCTATAGTTGCGGAGATATTCCCGGAGGGGAGTAGCTTATTTTACACGAGGGATTTAAATATCAAGAGTCGTAAACATATATCTTTTAAAAAAAATTAAAATATTCTAAGAAAAAATTATGATAATTTTAATTTATGTAAAATATAATTCGAAGTAAGAAGGAGAGAAAAAAATGTTAATGATAATTATTTAAGAAATAATTAAATTATTAAGAACTAATTCTTCACTAAAAAGTTTAATTATTTGTTTTCAATGTAAAAAATATTATATTACTTGCACTAGATTTTTTTTTATTTTTTTTTTTTAAATTTTTTTTATTTATAAAAAGATTAAAATATTAATTTTTTTAATTAAATTGTAGATCAATTAGTTGGGTTGCATCTCTTTTCTCAAAGTGAACCTTAATACAAACAAGTAATTCTTCTATCTAAATTTTCTTATCTAAAATGTATTATCTAAAATGTATGAGCAGTTAGATAGATAATAAATTATAATATTATTTTTTCGTAAAAGAAACCCTAAAATTATCTAGTATTTTCGCTTTCTTTTTTATAATTTTACAAATCCATTTTTGTTAGTTTTGTCCTCTTCTTCTCTGTTCAACTAGTTAGTTGTGGTGATGTTATCCATTTCAAAATGTGTCTTTTTGAAACAATAATTTATCGCCAAATCCATAGTTTGATGGATTGCTATCACTCCAGCCAAGTTTGGATCATCATTGCTCTTCATTGTTTCCATCTCTGATGCAAACGCTTCTTTATATTCGTCCCTGAATATGTATCTAAATCTCTAGCATCCCTTCACTGATAGGTTTGCACCAGTATAATATTTGTCAATTGAAAGGATGATTGCATCGGTCTCTACAACAAAAATTAAAGTGTCAATTGATATAGACACAAACAATTTTAAGATTAGACAATGGTTTCTGGATCAATGCAATGGACACAAGTAAAAAAAATTGAGAATCAATCAATCAAAAACATTTCAAGTCTATTTAGATCTATTGTGGTCATCAAGACTTTTAGACTTCGTTAAAAGTACAATAGAACATGATAATTGAGTTCGTAAAAAGTACAATAGAACATGATAATTGAGTCTTATGTCCGTGTTTTATTTTTACTATGCTACAAACTAGAGAATTGAAAATTGTGAAATTACGAGGTGAAAAAATTGTGCACCCATGGACGGTTTCAACAAAACACGTTCAGAAGCAAATCTGATTATAAGTCAAAACTGAGGTAAAATGTGTTTCATTTTAATTAAAAATTACAATGAAGTATGTTTCCATCTCAAACACCACATTCCTCTAAGTTTCTATTATAAACTAAGGGGAATAAGCTTTTTTTTTTAATAAAAAATTACATTGTCACACAAATTATTAAAATACATTGTTTACAGCAAATTCAAATTTTGACAAACTTGATTCATTATCATCGCTGTTATTTTTGGAGAACAATAAATCTTTGTTGTTATTCGAATTTTGTTGCATACCCTTTGTGCACATTCTTTTAAAGTTTAATGGATTACATGTATCCAACTTCTAATAAATTATTTGTTTTAACCATTAGAAAATGTTTTTTCTGCACTTGCAATTCATCCTAGAAAACTTTTCCAAACTTATTTAAGTTTCAAGATTTCATTATCTTGAGCAAATATTTTTACAAGAAAGAACTAGTATATATATATATATATATATATATATATATATATATATATATATATATATATATATATATATATATATATATATATATATATATATATATATATATATATATATATATATATATATATATATATATATATATATATATATATATATATATATATATATATATATATATATATGGTGGATGTAGATATATTTGTTGTGGATTGATATCTTGACAATATCTTGCGTGTTGTTACTTTATGAATGTAGGACATATATTTTTTTATTGCAGTCATGTAACAGAACCCTTCGGTTTTGTTTTAAAATCGAGGGGAAATATTTTTTCTTTTTTAATTAAAAAATAAAATAAGGAAACCCTTCGATTTTATTAAAAAAACGAAGTAATATGTTACTTGTAAAAAATGGTGAATGATAAAAAATCAAAGTAGTATGTCATGTTTCCATTTCATATTTTTTACTATTAATCATTTTGTGTGTGCAGCAATTGCTTGCAATTTACAAGATGTTTAAGAATAAATTTATCAATGTTGTCAACCGAGGAAAGTAATGTTGTTTTCGTTGATTGACAACGTAGAAAGTTATTCCAAAAATACAACAACAATATCAATATTATATGAGATAGATTACAAGAGCGGAAAAAATGTTGTATTCAAGATAGAAGAACATTGAAGATTTTTTGTCTTGCAATCCATCTCAACGATTGATGCGTACGAGTTTAGAGCGGCTATAAGTTAGGTTCAGGGTAAATTTGTTTAACAGGTGCTTTTATAGTAAAATATGATTATTTAATCCCTCAGTTATTACAGAAACAAAGGAATATATCATTTAATTTACAAATAAAAAATAAAACAAAAAATACAACACTTTTAAAGAAACAAAAACTGCATTTGCTAGGATTTGAAGCATGTCTTGAATTATCTTTCCCTCGTTTATATTAAGAAATCGAGGGAATAATGTGGTTTTTATTTTTAAAACAAATAAAACACGGTGCACATTGACATTATATTTGTTTTTTTTGTTACGTGAGGTGAAATCATTGTCATGAAGTGAATTATTTATAGTATTGTATGATTTAAAACTTTGCTACATTCGATTAAGTGCGATAACACTAGCGCGATTAATGTAACACCACCTTCTATTTACCCGCGTTTTATAAATAATAATCAGAGTATTTAATCATATTCCAAGAGGCGTCACAATTTAAATAATTTAAATCAATCAATACAGTTGTCATGCTTTCACTGAAGAAGATTTATTAGATAAATAATGCAAAAGTTATGTTTAACAGCGGAAATGAAACATAACCAAAAATTCCGAATACATCATTCATGGTATTCCATGATAATAAACCAAAACATGAATTCAAAACATTAAGGAATTCCGTTAAAGGATTTCAAGGCAAACGTTTCCCCAATGTTACATCTACCAGAGCACGACACTGACACACAGACTAATTAACTGACTCGACTCTAGAGCTATCCTCACCAACTCCAAGCAGCTAATCACTTCGGATCTGAAATCGTTAAAGTAAGGGTGAGATTTCAATTCAATATAACATGCATTATACGTTTTTAAATACAATAGAATAATCGGATACATTAATCCATTAATCAAACACAAAGTCATAATCAATCCACAAAGCAGTTCACACGATGAACATGTATATAACAAACAATGGAAATTGCAACACTGGAAACCATCCTAGCATGTTACAATCCCATATGCAATGCAGACTCTATGCATGTGGTACCAAAACGTGAACCGAGTTAACCCACTGCTCCGTTTACATGTGGAAAGACAGTGTAAATCCATGATTCGCCCATAGCTACTGGGTCAAGAATCCAGCCTCACTACCTCAATCTCCGGGTAAGTCTATTGGCTCAGCCAGTTCACTTCCGCACAATGGGAATGAACCAAATCAACAAATGCTTATGCATGCATCATAAAAGCATGCAACATTAATTCTCAGATTATGATATCAATATACATCACATAATGCCAATTCACCAATGTATCACATTCAATCATAATGAATATCAAGATACAACATAGTAAGCATTAATATCTCATCCGGTAACTCAGACCATTTGTAATAGTTCCCCATTATCCTTCACTAATCACTCTTTTCAAAAATCGGAAGCTCGACTCTTTTAAAATAATTTTTAGCAAAATAATATTTTTCCATTTTTGAAAGGTAGTATTTTAAATTTAAGAAATAACGCCGAAAACGACACTCGAATCGGAGTTAAGGTTTAGAAAATATGAATTTTTGAAGTTTAAGTATTTTTGAAAAATTGCACATGGAACCCGGTTCCTACCTATACAGGAACCGGTTCCTGTGAAGTTTAAAATCTCGCTCCCTGGTTTTTGTATGGGAACCCAGTTCCGACATAGACAGGAACCGATTCCTGAGCCTAATTTTTCCCAGTTTTGAAAATTAACACTGGGAACTCGGTTCCTCCCCACAGGGAACCGGTTCCCACGACCTATAACAGCATTTTCTGCTACTTTTGACAGCATTATGCATCCTTTATCATTTCCAAACTTTCTAATACGAATTGTGACATTAGGAACACCAATTTATAATCATTTCACACCATTATAACATCAAACAACATAGTTTACTCATCCCTATTAGTTATTTGACATACTAATGATCCTAATTCCATACACCGACACAAAATAGGGTTTCATTCTATAAACCTATAATCAATTTCCTAACATACCCAATTACCCGGTAGATTCCCAAAACCCATAAGGCATATTAACCGAACGAAATCACCCCTTACCTCGCGATGATCTTGATTTCTCTCGCCGGCTTTTCCTCTCTTCTCTTCTCTTCTCCAATTCTACGTATAATGACTTTTCTCCAAAAAAACCTACTTGTCTTTCTTCTCCTTTTTATATTCCTTTTTAATTCTCCTTTATTTATTCCAATAAAATACAATAAGTGGTAATTAGTAAGAGTAGAGTAATTTACTCCTCACACCCCTAATTACACCTCACACCTCCATCTCTTCTTTTCTTTAATTAATCCCATTAATTCCGAAAATATAAATAATCAAGACTTTAATTAATTAAATAATTAAATTCCTATTTATTTAATATTTGAATTAAATAGGGGTGTCACAACTCTCCCCCACTAAAAGAGTTTTCGTCCTCGAAAACATACCTTAGACGAAAAGTTCGGGATACGAGTCCTTCATCTGACTTTCCAGCTCCCAAGTTACATTTCCTTCAGCTGGTCCTCCCCAAGCTACTCGCACCAGTGCTATCTCTTTACCACGCAGTTGCTTCACTTTCCGATCCTCAATTCTCGCAGGCATTGCTTCAACAGTCAAATTATCTCATACCTGTACATCATCTACTGGAATCTCATGAGACGGATCCGCAATGTACCTTCTCAACTGAGATACATGGAAAACATCATGCAAATTCGCAAGTGACGACGGTAAAGCAATCTGATAAGCAACCTTCCCAACTCTTTTGGTAATCTGAAACGGACCAATAAAACGCGGAGTCAACTTCCTTGACTTCAAGGCTCGACCAATACCAGTCATCGGAGTAACTCGCATGATCACATGATCTCCTTCACCAAACTCAAGATCTTTCCTTCTCTTATCATGATAACTTTTCTGACGACTCTGAGAAGCCTTCATCTTCTCCTGAATCATCTTGATCTTTTCTGAAGTTTGTTGAACAATCCCTGGTCCAATCACCGCACTTTCTCCAGATTCATACCAACACAACGGTGTCCGACATCTCCTACCATACAATGCCTCAAACGGAGCCATACCAATGCTCGAATGAAAACTATTGTTGTAGGTAAACTCTATCAACGGTAAATAGCTATCCCAAGCTCCACCTTTCTCTAACACACAAGCCCTCAACAAATCTTCTAACGATGCCGTCTCTCGACCATGCATGGATGATATGGAACTCAATCGTAACTTAGTAGTACCCTTCTCGAACTTAGAACTAAACCTCGGATCTCTATCGACACAATGCTAGATGAATACCATGCAAACTTACAATCCTCTCAACATACAATTTCTCCATCGGATAATCCATTCTTATCGGAATAAAGTGAGCGACTTTGTCAATCGGTCGACAATAACCCAAATAGAATCACGCGTTCGTTGTCCTCGGCAAATCCATGGAAATGCCATCCCACTTCCACTGGAACAAACAATGGTTCCATCAATCCCGATGATGCTCAATCTTGATTTCTGACAAACCAAACATGCATACACAAACTCGGCAATTTCCTTTTTCATTCCAGGCCACCAAAATAATTTCTTCAAATCTTGGTACATCTTAGTAGCACCAGGATGAATACTTAATCCACTACGGTGTCCTTCTTCCAAAATACTTTTTCTAATCTCAGAAACATCCGAAACACACACTCTATCACCAAATCTTATAACGCCATTCTCATCAATTCGGAATTCACCTCCTTGACCTTGGTTAATCAATGTCAGCTTGTCCACTAAACCAACATCAAACTCTGCCCGTTTCGAATCTCTTCCAAAATACCACTAGTCAGCTTTAACATGCCCAACTTCACACTATTCGGAGTAGTTTCGCATACTAAACTTAAGTCTCTGAATTGTTCCACTAAATCCAATTCACGAACCATTAACATCGACATATGCAAGGATTTCCTGCTCAACGCATCTGCCACAACGTTTGCCTTACCAGGATGGTAATTCAAACCGAAATCATAATCCTTGAGAAATTCTAACCATCTCCTCTGCCTCATATTCAACTCTTTCTGATCAAAGAGATACTTCAGGCTCTTGTGATCACTGAACACTTCAAATCGTGAACCATACAGATAATGCCTCCACAATTTCAACACAAATACAACAGCCGCCAACTCTAAATCACGAGTCGGATAATTCCTTTCATGAATCTTCAACTGTCTTGAAGCATAAGCCACAACCTGCCTATCTTGCATCAAAACACCTCCTAAACCCATCAAAGACGCATCACAATACACCACGAAGGATTTTGCCAGATTCAGAAAAATTAGAATCGGAGCACTAGTCAACCTCCTCTTCAACTCTTGGAATCCTTTCTCACAATCTATATCCCAAACAAATGCTTGACCTTTTCTCGTCAACTTAGTCAACGGTAAAGCTAACTTCGAAAATCCCTCAATGAATTTCCTGTAGTAACCTGCAAGACCAAGAAAACTACGAATCTCTGAAGCATTCTTGGCGCTTCGAGATACCGCTTACTGTGGATCAACAACAATACCATTCTTGGAAATCACGGAAATCACTGGCTTAACCAATACTCACATTTAGACAACTGCACAACTTCTTCTCCTTCAACAATTCCAATACAATCCTAATATGCTTTGCATGCTCCTCATCATTCTTTGAATAGATCAAAATGTCGTCAATAAACACCACCACAAACTTGTCAAGATACGGATGAAATATCCTGTTCATATACTCCATAAACACACGGTGCATTAGTAACTCCAAATGGCATAACCGAATATTCATAATGCCCATACCTCGCTAAATGTCAATATCTCCGCCTTAACACGAATCGATGATATCCGGACCTCGGATCAATTTTACTAAATACACAAGCTCCAACTAAGATCCATCAAATCATCAATCCTCAAGCGGATACGATTCTTGATTGTCACTTTATTCAACCGCGTCAACACATAGTCTCATCGCCTTCCTTCTTTTAACCAACCAACAATACGGTGGTGAAACAATAGGACGAATAAACTTCTTCTCAAGCAACTCCTCTAAGCTTCTCGACAACTCGGATGCCGACATGCGATAAGGCGCCATCGACACTAGACTAGTTCCGGAATCAAATCTATAGTAAACTCCACTTCTCTCGGTGGTAGCTCACTAACATCTTAAACACCTCGGAAATTCATTAACCACGTAATTCTCCACTCTTAGCCTTTCCTTTCACTTCAAGAATATAACATAAACACCACAACACCATCTCTAACAAATTAATTCATTTGACACATAATCCCATTTTCCACTTTAACTTTGTATGACCGTCTATGAATTTTTTGAAGATTCATTCAAGGATAATATCAAGTTGTTCTAAAGGTAGGCACACTAAATCCATACCAAACCTCTATCAAAATAACAATAGGACAATTCCTACAAACATACGAAGTAGTCACTAAACCCGACGCAGAGTGTCAATAACCATACTTCCATCCAAATTAGAAATTTCCAAATTCAATTTCTTAGCACAATCCAAAGCAATAAAAGAATGCGTCGCTCCAATAATTGCTATTAAAGGTATGCCATTAATAAAACATGTACCTTTAATCAACCGATCGTCGGCTTAACATCGATCACAAAGCGAACACCTTCCCACCAACTTGCTCTTTCTTTTAGTACATCTGACGAGTGTGTCCTTCGCCACGTTGTAGTTATCCTTCTCGGACTAAATGGCCAAATCTTCCACGTTGCACTTCCTCGCATCATTCTTGCATTCGGAGCTCGGTGACCCAATTCACCACATCTGTAACACTTTACGGAAGAACCGAAGAACCAGAGTCTCCCCCACTAGGCTTCTTCCAACCTCCAGATTTCTGATTATTTCTATCATAAGGTTTACCACGATCCATATGTCTCTTGCCCTTACGATCGATAAATCGAGCATTGAATTAGTACTAGCAAGATCTTCTTCCGAATCCTACTACCAACCAAATCGGAAACCTTCTAATGCGATACGATACCTTGATCTCATCACGCAAACCATTCTCAAACTTGATACATTTGGAAAATTCTCCATCTGCATCGTTAGGGTAATTAGCATAATACTTTGCTAACTCAGTAAACTTGGTTGCATACTCACTCACAGACTTATTGCCTTGCTTGAGCTCCAGAAACTAAATCTCTTTCTTACCCCGAATGTCTTCAGGAAAGTACCTTCTCAAAAGCTCTCCGAACACAAAGTCAATGCAATGCCTTCCTCCATTTCACCTGGTAGCAACCCACGGCCTCGCCAACATGTGAGTACCATACCTCACCTTTCAAGACAATCAATCACTCTGAAGATCCTCTCGATCTCCTTCAACCACTTCTGAGCACCCTCGGGATCATGCGTGCCCTTGAACAATGGAGGATTATTCCTCTGAAAATTCCCCAATTGTCTATCAGCACCAATAACAGCTCCCTGCTGATTCCCTCCGAGCACTCCAACTAACATTCCCAAAGCCTCAGCAATAGCATCGTCGTTTCTTCCGTTACCTCTTCCAGCCATTGTTCTGTAACATTACAAAACAATCTCATCAGCACACAAGTATCGACAGTGTTACTTACACTAGTCGCATACTAAAAGGGATAACGACACTAAGACAAGACCGACTATGCTCTGATACCACTATTGTAACACCCCCTTCTATTTACCCACGTTTTATAAATAATAATCAGAGTATTTAATCATAATCCAAGAGGCGTCACAATTTAAATAATTTAAATCAATCAATACAGTTGTTATGCTTTCACTGAAGAAGATTTATTAGGTAAATAATGCAAAAGTTATGTTTAACAGCGGAAATGAAACATAACCAAAAATTCCGAATACATCATTCATGGTATTCTAGGATAATAAACCAAAACACGAATTCAAAACATTAAGGAATTCCGTTAAAGGATTTCAAGGCAAACGTTTCCCTAGTGTTACATCTACCAGAGCACGACACTGACACGCGGACTAATTAACTGACTCGACTCTAGAGCTATCCTCACCAACTCCAAGCAGCTAATCACTTCGGATCTGAAATCGTTAAAGTAAGGGTGAGATTTCAATTCAATATAACATGCATTATACGTTTTTAAATACAATAGAATAATCGGATACATTAATCCATTAATCAAACACAAAGTCATAATCAATCCACAAAGCAGTTCACACGATGAACATGTATATAACAAACAATGGAAATTGCAACACTGGAAACCATCCTAGCATGTTACAATCCCATATGCAATGCAGACTCTATGCATGTGGTACCAAAACGTGAACCGAGTTAACCCACTGCTCCGTTTACATGTGGAAAGACAGTGTAAATCCATGATTCGCCCATAGCTACTGGGTCAAGAATCCAGCCTCACTACCTCAATCTCCGGGTAAGTCTATTGGCTCAGCCAGTTCACTTCCGCACAATGGGAATGAACCAAATCAACAAATGCTTATGCATGCATCATAAAAGCATGCAACATTAATTCTCAGATTATGATATCAATATACATCACATAATGCCAATTCACCAATGTATCACATTCAATCATAATGAATATCAAGATACAACATAGTAAGCATTAATATCTCATCCGGTAACTCAGACCATTTGTAATAGTTCCCCATTATCCTTCACTAATCACTCTTTTCAAAAATCGGAAGCTCGACTCTTTTAAAATAATTTTTAGCAAAATAATATTTTTCCATTTTTGAAAGGTAGTATTTTAAATTTAAGAAATAACGCCGAAAACGGCACTCGAATCGGAGTTACGGTTTAGAAAATATGAATTTTTGAAGTTTAAGTATTTTTGAAAAATTGCACATGGAACCCGGTTCCTACCTATCTGAACCGTGAAGTTTAAAATCTCGCTCCCTGGTTTTTGTATGGGAACCGGTTTCGACATAGACAGAACCGTTCCGAGCCTAATTTTTCGGTTAACATGGAACTCGGTTCCTCTGGGAACCGGTTACCTATAACAACATTTTCTACTTTTGACATTATGCATCCTTTATCATTTCCAAACTTTCTAATACGAATTGTGACATTAGGAACACCAATTTATAATCATTTCACACCATTATAACATCAAACAACATAGTTTACTCATCCCTATTAGTTATTTGACATACTAATGATCCTAATTCCATACACCGACACAAAATAGGGTTTCATTCTATAAACCTATAATCAATTTCCTAACATACCCGATTACCCGGTCGATTCCCAAAACCCATAAGGCATATGAACCGAACGAAATCACCCCTTACCTCGCGATGATCTTTGATTTCTCTCGGCGTCAGCTTTTCCTCTCTTCTCTTCTTCTACGATAATGACTTTTCTCCAAAAAAACCTACTTTTCTTTCTTCTCCTTTTTATATTCCTTTTTAATTCTCCTTTATTTATTCCAATAAAATACAATAAGTGGTAATTAGTAAGAGTAGAGTAATTTACTACTCACACCCCTAATCACCTCTCTTCTTTTCTTTAATTAATCCCATTAATTCCGAAAATATAAATAATCAAGCCTTTAATTAATTAAATAATTAAATTTCTATTTATTTAATTTTTTTGAATTAAATCGGGGTGTCACATGTAACATTACCAAAACAATCCACATCACACTAGTCGTTACAAAAGGGATAACGACACTAAGACAAGACCGACTATGCTCTGATACCACTATTGTAACACCCCCTTCTATTTACCCGCGTTTTATAAATAATAATCAGAGTATTTAATCATAATCCCAGAGGCGTCACAAATTAAATAATTTAAATCAATCAATACAGTTGTCATGCTTTCACTCAAGAAGATTTATTAGGTAAATAATGCAAAAAATATGTTTAACAGCGGAAATGAAACATAACCAAAAATTCCGAATACATCATTCATGGTGTTCCAGGATAATAAACCAAAACATGAATTCAAAACATTAAGGAAATTCCATTAAAGGATTTCAAAGCAAGTTACATCTACATCTGGCACGACAACGACACGCGGACTAATTAAGCGACTCGACTCTAGAGCTATCCTCACCAACTCAAGCAATCACCGGATCGAAATCGTTAAAGTAAGGGTGAGATTTCAATTCAATATAACATGCATTATCGTTTAAATACAATAGAATAATCGGATACATTAATCCATTAATCAAACACAAAGTCATAATCAATCCACAAAGCGTTCACACGATGAACATGTATATAACAAACAATGGAAATTGCAACATCGAAACCATCCTAGCATGTTACAATCCCATATGCAATGCGACTCTATGCATGTGGTACCAAACGTGAACCGAGTTAACCCATGCTTTACATGTGGAAAGACGGTGTAAATCCATGATTCGCCCATAGCTACGGGTCAAGAATCCAGCTCACTACCTCAATCTCGGGTAAGTCTATTGGCTCACCACTTCCGCACAATGGGAATGAACCAAATCAACAAATGCTTATGCATGCATCATAAAAGCATGCAACATTAATTCTCAGATTATGATATCAATATACATCACATAATGCCAATTCACCAATGTATCACATTCAATCATAATTAATATCAAGATACAACATAGTAAGCATTAATATCTCATCCGGTAACTCAGACCATTTGTAATAGTTCCCCATTATCCTTCACTAATCACTCTTTTCAAAAATCGGAAGCTCGACTCTTTTAAAATAATTTTTAGCAAAATAATATTTTTCCATTTTTTGAAAGGTAGTATTTTAAATTTAAGAAATAACGCCGAAAACGACACTCGAATCGGAGTTACGGTTTAGAAAATATGAATTTTTGAAGTTTAAGTATTTTTGAAAAATTGCACATGGAACCCGGTTCCTACCTATACAGGAACCGGTTCCTGTGAAGTTTAAAATCTCGCTCCCTGGTTTTTGTATGGGAACCCAGTTCCGACATAGACAGGAACCGATTCCTGAGCCTAATTTTTCCCAGTTTTGAAAATTAACACTGGGAACTCGGTTCCTCCCCACAGGGAACCGGTTCCCACGACCTATAACAGCATTTTCTGCTACTTTTGACAGCATTATGCATCCTTTATCATTTCCAAACTTTCTAATACGAATTGTGACATTAGGAACACCAATTTATAATCATTTCACACCATTATAACATCAAACAACATAGTTTACTCATCCCTATTAGTTATTTGACATACTAATGATCCTAATTCCATACACCGACACAAAATAGGGTTTCATTCTATAAACCTATAATCAATTTCCTAACATACCCAATTACCCGGTCGATTCCCAAAACCCATAAGGCATATTAACCGAACGAAATCACCCCTTACCTCGCGATGATCTTCGATTTCTCTCGGCGTCGGCTTTTCCTCTCTTCTCTTCTCTTCTCCAATTCTACGTATAATGACTTTTCTCCAAAAAAACCTACTTTTCTTTCTTCTCCTTTTTATATTCCTTTTTAATTCTCCTTTATTTATTCCAATAAAATACAATAAGTGGTAATTAGTAAGAGTAGAGTAATTTACTCCTCACACCCCTAATTACACCTCACACCTCCATCTCTTCTTTTCTTTAATTAATCCCATTAATTATGAAAATATAAATAGTCAAGCCTTTAATTAATTAAATAATTAAATTCCTATTTATTTAATATTTGAATTAAATCGGGGTGTCACAATTAACCTCACTAAGAATCTGGTACTTCACTTACGAACTAAACATAGATAAATCTGACACAATTTGGACTTTGTTTTTTAATACATTGATACAAAAAATTAGCTTGCTGACATTTTCACAAAATCATTAACATCAAAATCTTTTCACAAGATTGGTAGGAAATTAAGAATCCTATATTTTTCATGTCTCAAATAGACCGGGGGTTTCCCTTTTAGTTTCGCTTGCTATTTATATTTTATTTTCACTAGCAATCTCTTAAAGCAAATCACAGTTCCACCACCTCCATTTGTATGTCTCTACAACTCTTGTATCTGGTTATATCATTGTGTGTATTTTGTTTTGTATATGTTCATTAATTTTCTTATTGCACTCTTTATTTTACTCATTCATCTCTAGCATGTTTTTTTTTTTATCTTTGCATTTAAAGTCTTTTTAAATGTGTATTGTTAGTTATGTGTGCGTTCGTATACTTGTTCATGCATTATTAGCCTTCCATTCATGATAGTTTTGATCACTTAATTTTGTATTGAATTGTTGCCGCATGTCTATTTGTGTATTTTTTTTGCATGTTGCATGTCTATCTTCGTGTTCTGTATTTGATCTTTGTTATCATATATCCTTCTTAGCTTTTTAGCTCATGTATTTATTTGGAATTATTCCTCGCTGCTGCTGGTTTTTAGGTATTTTAAATTTATTACCACCTATCTATTTTTATCTTATCAAAAGGGGAAAATTTATAATGTGAGTCTAGAATTATTTTATGCATTTTATACTATTGTGTGTGTGCAATGTTTTAGAGGGAGAATAAGAATTTATTCTCGATGGCTCAAAGTCGTCTCAATACTAAGTGAAAGTTTGCCAAATATAAAAAAGTCGGAGACTGAAGTTGCATGTGTCTAATATATTCATGGTGAGAAGCTCAATACAGTTTTGTTGATTGTCTCTCATGCTTTCATTTCGTTTATTATTGTTTATTGAGCCTCCTTCTTCAATTGCACATCTCCAGATTAAGTTTTGAATCTATTCATTTTTAGCATGCATAATTCAATTATTTGTATTTGAGTGTGAGTATTATATTTTGAGTTAATTGCTTGAGTTAATGGAAAAAGCATCATATTTTATGTTAGTTCAAGTTATGTGGGAAGTGGAACCTTAAACTATTTTGAAAAACTTGAAAAATTGAGATTAATTGTGTGTGACTCGATTCACTCACAATCTATGACTCGAGTTAGATCTAACATAGGAGAACATGAATATTATGGTACATGCAAATCAAATCACAATTTATACATGATTATAATAATCCAACACTGAGATTTAAATCACAAGTTGCAAATAATTCGAACCACACATCTTATGTTAGCCAATGCCTCATTTGATTTGAATCACACATCCTACATGACTCGAATCACAAGCTTTGTCACTTTTTGCTGTTTCGTTATGAGAAATTTGAATCGAATAAATTTTTGCACATGACTTGAATCATGTGACTTCATGACTCGAATCATAGATACAACAAGACTGAATCATAGGAAATGGGTCACTTTTCTTTATGTTGATCTTGTTCCACTCTACTTGCCCATTTTACTCAAATCAGAAATGCACTTGACTTGAATCTAACAACCATTTTCACCTATTTTTGTGCATATTCTCGAACACATATAATTTATTTGTCATCTCATTCTTCCCAAGTGATTAAGAAATCTCATAACTAACATTGTGATTTTTTGAAATCAACAACCTCCAAATTTGAAAACTCAAAATCTCTTGCAAACAAAATTTCCTTCATCTTCAACCTCTAATTTGATTTTCAATCTTGATTTTGGAGATTTGTAATTTTTGAGGGAAACATGTTTTAAACTAAAATTAATTAAAGCTTTGGTAAATATTTACAGAAAGCTTGCAAGATTATGGTTGTTATGACTAGTTGTGACAAATTCCAATGAAAAGAAAGAGGTTCTTCTCTTTTGGTTGACATTCGTAGTGTTGCGTGGAAGTATACAAACATGGAAAAATTTCTTCTCAATCTTCTTACAATTCATCGCTCAGGAAACCAGTAGTATCATGGGTGATTGGCACATATTAAGACTTAGAGCAGATTGGTGAAACTAGAAGATTCAAAAAGTGAGAATCAAGTAAAGATTTCACAGAGAGTTTGGCGTCAAAGCTGTATACAAGTCAAGATTCATATATGAGATTTATTTTTCTCAATATTATTATGGATTAGTGATTGAATTAACTCATGTAATATTTATCAAAACATATTGGAAGATCCATTTTCAATATGAAACTGTTGTGAATCTTGTTGTTAATTGCGACAAAATTCAATATCAATTTGTGAGGCAAAGAATAGTAGCAACCAAAATAAATGGTCTACAACAATAATAATTCTTACACATAAAATATCACAGAATAAGGCGAGAAAAAGATGAAGGTTTGTTTATCCAGTTCGATCAAATAATCTACTATGGGGGAGAGAGCAACTCTCCAATTCACTATACTCACAAAATTGTTACAAAAGATTACAAATCAGTTAAAAAAAATAACTTTCGCCTTCAGGTTCTTAAGATATTAACTATCACATATTCAATTAATAAAATATGAAATGTTTATCGTAGTAATTTAAAAAACAAACAAGTAAACAGAAATAGGAAGTATTATTATAATTTATTGAAAGAGAGACACACGACTTACAATCTCACACTTTTACTTCCACAACAAAAGAAAAGGGACAAAATAAAACAGAGAATTGTATTGGTAGCCAAATTAAGCACACCTGATATATAGTATAACAACACACAATGTATAAAGCAAGAACTTGATGAACATATAGTTTAGTTGTAATCAGGATGAGCAATACAGTAGCCCTCAAGAGCCTTGAAAAGACCATCTCCCTTAGCTCTGTCCTTCTTGAGTTGTTCTTCACTAGGAGCATCATCACCTTTTGTGAAGTATTTAACACTCAGCTTTCCAACAGATCCTCCATTTGGTCCTGCAGACAATTTGGCCTCAAAAGAGATCTTCTCAACTGTGTCTGGAAGCCCAGCACCACCAACTATGCTGTAGTTGTAAGCAAAATTAGCAGCATCTACTAACTCCACTTTGTGCAACACATGCTTAGTTTCACCATCTACACATAATAATTGTAGAATTTTTTTATAAAAAAATATAAAGTTGCAAGAAATTTTATATATTCAGAGCATATTCAAGTAACACATGTATGTATGTATACTAACCTTCAACGAAAGTGACTTTTTTGATGGTTCCAGCACCGCCGTTTCCTTCAACAATTTCAACACTTTTGACATCATCAATAATCTTAGGAGTAAGAGTGTCAGCATCAATAACAAGAGCTTTGTAAAGTATAGCAGGTGCTACAATAGAAGTTTTTTCATCATCAAAATTGAAGACACCCATGATAATGATGATTTATAATGCTAGCTAGTATTGTATGAGAGATAACAATTGAATAAGTAAGAAATTGCTTGCTTAGTTGTGTGATTTATGAATGAAGTCGAGTCTAGTATTTATAGGAACTGAAGTTGTATTTTTTAGAATTTAAGAGTTAAGATGATGACTAATTCTGGTTGTTGATTTTCTATTCACATTGCTTTACGAATTTGGATAATACTAATAAATATTATTTTTTGGAATGTTCAAAGAAAATTTTATTTGGACTCACAAAAATCTTGTATCTAGTATTTGATTTCTCTCTCTTCTATTTCCGGTCAAATCTTACACGCTACATAATTTATTTCATTTGTACCATCTTGCTAAATAATTTAGTCTGTAGTTCCTTAGCTAATATGGTGTGGTAGTTGGCATATACCTCCTCCGTTTTATAATGAGGCGGTTACAATTTTTTATACAACTTAGATACTATACTTTTACAAAATTAATCTTATTAATATATTGAAAGTAACTTAGATACTATACTTTTACAAAATTAATCTTATTAATATATTAAAAGTAGTGCATTGTAGATAATAAAAAATAATTATTACAATTAAAAAAAAGTAATTATTACTATATTGAAAAATGAAAATATGAATCATTTATAAATAAAATTTATTTGTTAAAATTACAGTCATTTTGAATGAAGGGAATAATAATTAATTACGTATTTAATTTTAAGCATATGCATCTCGAATAACATCTCTTAGATAGAAGATATCAATTTGCGTAAATACATTGTCTATATCAATTTTCTTAAAAACATTTTTATAAATTTTAAAAAATAAGTATCTTTATTATTATCTTTATTATTATTATTATTATTATTATTATTATTATTATTATTATTATCTTTATTATTATTATTATTATTATTATTATTATTATTATTATTATTATTATTATTATTATTATTATTATTATTATTATTATTATTATTATTATTATTATTATTATTATTATTATTATTATTATTATTATTATTATTATTATTATTATTATTATTATTATTATTATTATTATTATTATTATTATTATTATTATTATTATTATTATTATTATTATTATTATTATTATTATTATTATTATTATTATTATTATTATTATTATTATTATTATTATTATTATTATTATTATTATTATTATTATTATTATTATTATTATTATTATTATTATTATTATTATTATTATTATTATTATTATTATTATTATTATTATTATTATTATTATTATTATTATTATTATTATTATTCTTATTATTATTATTATTATTATTATTATTATTATTAGCAACTGTGATTTTAATGGTGAAAGATATTATGTGTTTGAGAAGTGTCAAAATATCGTTATTTTCAGTAGTATTTTGTGATATTTATTATTATGTTTTTATGTATTAATAGGTAAAACTCAAATTTTTATGTAAATAATAGTATAATAATTTTACCGTGTAAATATTCTATCGGTTGATATTTTTTTTATATCTTTTTTTGTTGGTATTCGAGCAATGATATTTAGTCATTGTAATATAGAGCATAGAATAAACTTTCCAACGCTTATGACCGTGCATAAATCGGAGTTACATGATTGTAAACTTTCCAAGCGCCCTCTGTGCGGGCTAAGCGTGGTCTGCGACTTTGAAACACTATAAATTCATTTATACATGATTTTTTAGGGCATGATTTTGGAGATTTTTGAAGGAAAATCGCGATTCAAATTACAGCAGAAATTAAAATTTGATCCTTACGAATGAGCATGATCAATGATAGAAACTATTACCTCTTGTAAAGATTTAGACTTTTGATGTTGTGATCACGAGCGTTGATGAAGAACAAATCGCTTCCAATCACAGTGCTAGCCGCTTACGAATGAAAGCTTTAAGTGAGAGAAAATACGACTTGGGTTTCAAGACCAAATTTTCATCAAGTGAAAATGGTTCATCACAAGGATTCTATTTATAGAACCACTTGTGTGGACTGCAAGCTAAAAGCCCAATTAACACTGCAAGCTAAAAGCCCAATTAAGCCTACAAACATCATACCTTATGATATATCGTATACCACTTGAGCGCGTGGTACCTTGCCACATTATGTATTCCACTTAAGCGTATCTCACTTACGATGTTCTACAATTCACTCATGTGCACCGTACCTTACGGTGTTCTTTATTTACTCTATCTCTCATCAACCTGTCCTTGTGTGTGTGAACCTGTAGGTTTTTGCGACGTTGCCAATTATATTACATCATACATTTAACATATTAAACAGGGAGCAATGTCTAGCAACACATCACTACTACCAAAGTCACGAAAATGTCATGTGATTTGACAAAATCTTTCTGTGATAATACTTGTATTTAATACCTTTTTCAATAGGGAACTTGGAAAATATTTCAATTTCAGATCCTTATTGTTTACTATATCTCCAGCTTTAGTTTGATATCTGGCAACATGCTCAATAGTGGACTCTTTTGTATCCCCTGAAAATTTGATAAATTTAGGGATTTTCCAACCCCTAGGTAGTTCAGTTTGCAAAACAAAATTTGGTAACGGAGAAGAGTACGTAAGTCTCTGAGAGCCAGTATTCATTATATTTCGAACCATGATCCGTTCGATAATGGCTTATAGGTTATGTTCTCCAGCTACTACATCTCATCGAACCTGCCTGACCACTTGGTCGGTGTTTTGGTTTCAATTTACTATCACCATTGGGAGTTGTTCAATAACCCTAGGTATAAGGTCGACACACTGGGGAATATCTTGCTCTAGGTCAATTGTCTCGTCGATCATTTCTTCATACTGCACTGGCTCTTCTGATGGAAGTGGTGGAGCATGTCGAGTTGCGCTCCAGGGCCACCAAAAAAATCACCATTACGAGTCATTTGAGTTGCCAACATTTGGTAACTCTGCATCAAACTCTCGATTAATAGTATCAATATGACACTCATATGTTGAGTAAGCATGTTGACCATTTCATGATTACTTTAATCCATATGTTGCCGCATAACTTCAATTGAACTTAGGGTGAAAGTGAGTATTACTTGGTGTGAAAAACTCAATCCAGTCGAACGACCAAACTGACTTCCCACAAGCCTTGATGCGTGGTAAGGGAAAATACTGACGATGCATTTTTACCAAATATCATAATGATGTTATGTACGCCTGCCATCATTGCTGTTGGCATTCCATACACTTGTTCCCCACCATGTGTGGACATTGCAAAACTAGGCACGTATTTCCCTAAAGTATTGACCATGTTTGGTCTTGGAGTCACTGGCTGACTCGTGGTAATTAGTATGCTTGGGGTTGTCCATGACACAACCACAGAGCTTGAACAAACACTAGATTCACCACTAGTATTTTCTTATGGGGGTTACTCCATATCTGGATTTCTCACAAACAATATCTAGCCTCTTACTTAAAGGTTACTTGCAGGACTAGCTACAAAAGTCATAGAATTAGTATTAAGTTTGATATGGTATTTCGGGATTAGAAATGGGCAAGGTATGAACCGAAATAGAAAAGGGTATAAAATACAAATTTGCAAGATAAAATGATAAACAAATTGAACTTGAAGTAATTGCTTTGTATATTAAAGGTAGACAAATGCATACATTTCTCAAAAGTGTCTCGTTTCTATGTTGACGCCGATACTTTGAGTTACTTCTTACAATGTTACAAAATGCAACCTTTGAGATGAATGCAAAAACTTGATTAAATAAACAAACAAAATTAATTGTTATCCTACACGTTAGACGGTTATTATATACCACGTTCGGAGTTTGTGATAAAACAACTCTTTGGGGACCTTCCATGTCTTGTTGGAAACCATTAATGAAATTGCTTCTATCGTAAAACTCTTTTTGTATTCGATTTCGACTTCAAACCCTTCATTGACCTGAGTCCCTTTTGACTGACCTCAAACCATTATGTCGACCCAACTTATAAACTCATTCTAAATTTTGTTAAGTCTCAAAGGAACTTTTTTCTAACCATCTCGTCGATGCTTCTTACCTGGTTGTGGGTGATGTTGAAGATGATTTACCTTGAGTGAAGACCATTGACATGTAATCATATTTCTTTAGTTGAAAAGTGCTGGCTAACAACTGGCCAGTTCTTTAAGACTAATCTTCGAGTGTCCCATATAGAACCATTCCTGGAATACTTTCTCTAATTGGTTCTAGTTGACAATGAGATTTGGGTGAATAGTGGTAAACCACGTGAAGGCACTATTCATTAACGAGCCCTGAAAATATTTTATTTTAAACTTTTTATTGTTGGCTAAATCACTGACCTTGGTTTAATACCGGACTATGTGTTCGACAGTAGATTCACTAGTTTACCAATGCACTTGGTAAATTTTGGGACTTTCTAAACCAAGTGAAATTCAATTTTCCTCACATACTTCGACAATGGTGACACAAAATTTGGATTAGGGAGGCAAACATTAAGGCCATTATGTGCCTAAACTTGTTTGACCACATAAGTGCTATTATTTTGCCCCCCAAGATTATCTTGTTGGGTTTGCATGAGCACCTGATCCGTATCTTAGTTTCGTTGAATCAGTACTGTTTGAATGCGGTTATAACAGGCAAGCAAAAAGTAAAGTATTTATTTTTACCGGGTGATATATACCAGTTAGGTTATATCGTATCGTATCCACAGAGATTGGTTATTGATTCGTCATTCGACAATTTTATCGTTAATGAGTTTGGGATTAAATGAGTTAAAAATAAAAGACAAAAATTGAATGAACAAAAAGTATAAAGGATAGACAACTTGTCCGGATCGAATGCACACTACCCGTCACAGACTTAAATCACTACAACAAAAATAATTTTTGGCAGTACCTCTAAGAAAGCGCTTTCATAGGCCTTAAAAAAATTTCGCTTAAAAAAAACGCTTTCATAGGGTACCCTAAGAAAGCGCTTTTCAAAAAGCGCTGCTAAAGGCCTTAGAAATATCTAACCTAAGAAAGCGCTTTTGAAAAATGCTCTTATAGGTGGCCTTAAGAAAGCGCTTTTAAAAAGTGCTCTTATAGGTGGCCTTAAGAAAGCGCTTTTAAAAGCGCTGCTATAGGCCTATGATACGAAAGCGCTTTTGAAGGAAAAAGCGCTATTATATCTGGGCTTTAGAAAGCGCTTTTAAAAGCGCTTTCATAGATTATTTTATAATTAAAATTATAACCCTAAATACAATTTAAGAAACCCAGATCTCCTTCCTGCACGTTCTGTTCATGTTCTACCTCTGCCTACTGCTCCTGCGTTCAACCTCCGTTCCTGCATATTGTTGTTCTTCCGCACTCGCCGCCGTTCTCCGCCATTCAGCACTCAGTCTTCTTCGTCTGCCATCATCGTCTTCCTTGGTAAGTTTCAGATTTTGAGATTCTTCTGCCATGGCTGTGTTTTTGATTTCCAGCAATGGCTGTGTTCTATTTCTCTGTTTCGTTTCCAGCAATCTCTCTGTATGCATGTCTGCCATGGCTAGCTGTTTAGTTATTAATTTCTTTTTAGTACTAAGACTTTATATTGGAGCTACCAATTACAACAACCAATTAATTTCGTTCCCAGCAAATATCTAACATGTTTCATTCAGTATCACACACCAACATATGTGGTTAGTTCAATCATTTGTATCTACTCAAATTATTCCCATTGTTTAAGTGTTTGTGTCAATCTCATGTCCATTGTAAGTGTAAGTAGATGATTCTAGCAACTAAGAAAAGTACTACTGATACAATGTAAGATGTTTGACAATTACAAATAATTTTTGTTTGTTGGTTTTGAGTGGATGAAGAGTTTGGGATATTGTCAGTATGTTATCCAGAGAAGTTTCAATGATTTTGTGCTGCTACATGTTTAAGTTGAGAATAATGAGTAAATCGGTTGTAGCATAGTTTGGGTAACTGCCGTTTGATTTTGAGAGTGTTTGAGAAGAACTTTAATGTGCGTTACTAAGTTTGTTCATGGCTACCCGAATTTTGTTACGTTTGATTTATAGCTTGCATTGAATTTGGTTTACCATGTTAGTTTCACTTACATTCATTCATGCCATTTAGTTAAATGTTCATGTACATTCATCCTATTTTTTATAATAGAAGTTTTCTTTTCTTTGAATTAGCAGCGTTTTCCGACCTAGTTCGACGTACGATACTCATTATCCGTGTTTTTTGAGTTTGATAAATCCGAGGTAAATTTCTTCCTCAAATTACTGGTATTATGATGAATTTGTCTTAAATTGCCTTTCGTATTTTGCGTTTTCTTGATACGGATCCATTCCGTGTATACTTTGCGTTTTGACAAAAACGCAGTATACTGTTTTGTGCACTAATTAGTTGATATGGATAATACATGGATGTATTCCAATCGATTGTCGAAAGACTACGAGAATGGGGTATCGAAGTTTTTTAAGTTTGCTATTGCGCACGCCAAAGACCCCAGTCAAATGACATGTCCTTGTTTGTATTGCTGTTAACCGGGTTGACGCGGTTCAGTTGGCATCGCATTTAATACGGTATGGAATTGTTAGAAGTTATACATGTTGGAATATGCATGGTGAGAAAAGTAACGAGAATGTTGAATCGGGGGATAAGAGGACCTATGCTTCAAACGACAGTTGCACAGATACATACGATTATGATCGAGTCGAAGAGATTGTAGAAGCACTTGAAGAAGATCTTAATGATTGTCCCAAAATGTTCGAGAGGTTGGTAAGCGATGCAGAGAAACCGTTGTATAATGGTTGTACAAAACTCACAAGATTGTCTATGGTATTAAAGTTGTACAACTTAAAGGCGGGCAATGGATGGTCGGATAAAAGTTTCACAGAGTTATTAGCCCTTATGAAAGATATGCTACCAGAGGACAATGTTCTTCCCAATCGAATGTATGAGGCCAAAATGATGTTGTACTCTATTGGCATGAGCTATGATAAGATACATGCATGTCCAAAAGATTGCGTTTTGTTTCGAAACGAGTATGCATTGTTAAATGAGTGTCCTAAATGCGGTGCCCCTCAATATAAGAAAAAGTTATCTCCGGAAAAATTCTTATGGTATTTTCCTTTAATTCCGAGATTTAGACGGATATATCATAGTGAAACCAATTCAAGACACTTGACTTGGCATTTAGATGAAAGAATTATTGATGGAAAATTTCGACATCCGGCAGATTCTCCACAGTGGATGAAAATTGATAATGATTATCCTGAATTTGGAAAAGAAGCAAGAAACCTTCGCATGGAATTGTCTACTTATGGAATGAACCCACACGATATTCAAAGTATCTCGCATAGCACATGGCCTGTGATTTTTATGATTTTTAACCTACCTCCGTGGCTATGTATGAAGCGTAAGTACATGATATTATCTATGTTAATTTCTGGGCCTAAACAACCAGGAAATGACATAGACATATACTTGGAACCTTTAATCGAAGATTTGAAGATTTTGTGGGAGAACGGTGTGGAGGTTTATGATGGGTATAGGAAATAAAGTTTCAACTTGAGGGCGATGTTGTTTGGAACAATTAACGATTTTCCAGCATACGGAAATCTATCCGGGTATAGCATTAAAGGTGAAAAAACGTGTCCTGTCTGTGAAGATGGAACCGATACGATGCGATTGAAACTTTGTCAGAAGAATGTCTTTCTCGGTCATCGTAGATTCTTAAATTCTAAACATCAATATCGTGGATGGAGAAAAGCGTTCAACGGAGATACCAAACAACGTAGAGCTCCACCTGGATTGACAGGTGATCAAATTTTTGGAAAGGTGAAAGATGTGAGTATTCAGTTTGGCAAGCCTTTTGCACATAAAGTTGTCACAGGTGGGTGGAAGAAGAGGTCGATTTTTTTTGAATTTCCATATTGGAAACATTTGTAAGTAAGACATTTTCTTGATGTTATGCATATTGAAAAAATGTATTTGACAGTGTTATTGGTACGTTACTCAATATAATAGGGAAGTCTAAGGATAGCCTTAAAGCAAGGGAAGACATGGTAAAGATGGGAATAAGAACTGAATTGGGACCCGTGAAGAAAGGAAGACGGACGTATCTACCACCTGCTGTTTATACTCTATCTAGAAAGGAGAAAAAAAATATGGTGTAAATTTCTAAGTGAAGTTAAAGTTCCAGAAGGCTACTCATCAGATATTAGAAGACTTGTGTCTATGAAAGACCTCAAGTTAAAAAGTTTAAAGACGCATGATTTCCATGTTATAATGAAACATTTTCTACCGATAGGTATACGTTCTATTCTGCCAGAAAAGTAAGAAGCGCAATAACTAAATTGTGTTTTTTCTTCAAGTCAATTTGCAGTAAGGTGATCGACCCTGAGATCTTACCAACATTGCAAATATTAAAAGGGTATGTGCGGACCAGCTTATATGAGATGGATGTACCCTGCTGAACGTTATATAAAAATATTAAAAGGGTATGTGAAAAACCGAAGTCGACCAGAGGGTTGTATTGCCGAACGATACATTGTTGAAGAAGCAGTTGAGTTTTGTACTAAATATCTGTCAAATGTTCAATCAATTGGACTCCCCAAATCTCATATTGTTGAAAAAAAGAAGGTAAGAAGCTAATTGGAAATAAAGTTGTGACAATACCAAGGGTCGAACGGGATCAAGTGCATTTGTATGTTCTGCACAATGAGATTGAGGTTGAGCCGTATGTTGAAATGCACAAGGGTGTTCTTCGAGGTTTAAATCTGAATAGAAATGAGAATTGAATTGTACGAGAGCACAATAGAAGTTTCATACCATGGTTTAAGGAACGTATTTATTCAAAGTATCGTTCAGATCTCGCTTCGATAATAGAAAGGTTGAGATGTTTAACATATGGTCCAAGTTTGGTTGTGTTTTCTTATAGCGCATACGCAATTAATGGATACACATTTTATACCAAAGAACAAAATGATAAAAGTACTATGCAAAATAGTGGTGTCACCTTTGTAGCTGAAGCAATGCACATATCAAGTGTGAAGGACTTAAACCCGAAATTTGCAAATCTGTCGTATTTTGGGGTTATCGAGCGCATTTGGGTGTTTGATTACGAGAAATTTCAGATTCCTATATTTGGTTGCAAGTGGGTTGAAAATAATAATGGCATACGAATGGATAAGTCAAGATTTTTGGAAGTGGATCTTAACAGGGTGGTGTACAAAGATGAGCCTTTCATTCTAGCCTCTCAAGCTAAACAAGTGTTCTATGTCACTGATCCGACAAGTACGAAATGGTCTATAATGCTTTTATCTAACAAAGTAATTGATGAAAACATTGGAGATCAAGGCGATATTGGTGTTGACATTGAATCTTTTACCAGAAATGATCAAAATGAGAATGAATCATGTATTAGAAATGATCATAATGAGGGTATTTGGATCAATCCAACCGTCCGCGTTGTTAAGTGACGAGTAGAACATATTCCTACCAAGAAAAGAAAGAGACGTTAGTGAAAAAGGTAATAGTATATATAATTATAGCCTATATCATTCAATAAAATTTAAATATATGTCATTATATTTTTTTCTTTATAGTATATATAATTATGGATTTTTATATTTGTCATTTCATTTTTTTTATTACACGTCAAATGGCTAGTAATCAAGAAAGTTCACAAGATGCAAATGTTCCACAAGATACTTCAGAAAAGGATATCACACGAGGCATAACTATTATGCGGGGATCATCCGTGATAGAGATAGAGGAGTTACATATAATGTAGATTGGAATAATGAGGACCAACTAATTGGGTCTAATTTTGCAAAGCTGACAAGCTACATCGGAACACTTGTTCGTATGCACATTCCGGTCACCACTCCTAGATGGAAAAGAGGAGAGTTGGACGAGGCTAAAGAAAAAATTTGGACTGAGATAAAGGTATCATATATGGTTGTTGTTATTTGCTTTATATTAACGATAATGTGTTTAAATTACAAATACTAACACACTCTATGCGTATGTTTTTTTGTAGAGGTCCTTTAACATTGAAGATGCCCGCAAAAAGTATATAATGGGTTTGGCCGGAAAAAGACACAGAAGGTGGAGAACTTTTTTAACAAATAAGTATCTTAAAGATGAGGAAGGAAATTTTGTTGAAGAAGATCCTGAACATCCAAAGAAATATGAGAGCTTCATTAGACCTGAAGAATGGGTTGCTTTTGTAGGCCAAAGAAGAGACGAGAATTTCAAGAAAGTGAGTGCCGTAAATCGCGAGAGAGCGTCAAAACCCGCATATCCATATAAAAAAGGGCGTTTGAGATATGCACGCTTACAGGAAAAATTGTACGTAAATATCAATTCTACGATCTTATTAATTCTCTCAATGTGTTATAATTGATGATATTATTATTTGTAACAACGCGTAGTTAGAAGAGACGCAAAGTGACGAAACATCACTACCCACATATGTGTTGTGGAAGGAAGCTCGTGTTGGCAAAGATCGAGTTGTTAATCCCGATCTGCAACATGTTTATGATGAGTGTGTAAGTATAACATTGTGTATTTAATTAAATTATATTAAATGTTTATTAATTTATAATTAATTTTTTATCTCCACTAATAATTTTCGATATGTAAATGAATTATAGGAGACCATATCGCAATCGGTATCCATATGTGATGACCAGGATATCAGGAGCGTACTCAGTCGAGCACTAAATGTTGCTGAGTATCCGGGTCGGGTGAGGGGTAAAGGTCATGGTGTGAATCTAACCTCTCTATATAAGAATCCAAGAAAAAAAATCCTAGCAATGCAGAAGTGATGCAAATATTGCCGGAATTACAAGCACAAGTCTGTGAACTGCAGAAGGATAAAGAGAGATATATGGCGGAAAAGAGCAGTTCACAATTGAAAGAAACTAGTGACAAGGATAGTATCAACTGTCAACATAAATTTCCCGAGGTAATTAAGATGATAATCCATTGGAGAAAGTTTAATTGTAATATATAAAGGAAGTCTAACGGTTATTATTGGTTTAGGGAATTTCATGTTGTCAGCTATACCTATCGTCACCGACTTATCGGGTAGTTGGCAAGGGAAAAATGCACAAAACATTGGGAGGTTTACTTCACCATAGACCGGTCTCGGATGGAAACATGAAAGTATCGGTTGATGTTTCTTTAGATCTAAATGCGTTGCTATCGGTACCTGACATTGTTGCTGAGACCACATTGCTGCAAGATGCAGTAGGATCTTTTGTGGCATGACCATCAGACCTCATTTTTATAGATGATCAAGTATGTTGAAAACCATTATGAAGCTTTAAGTATTCAACTGACAGTTCTGACCTCAATATATTACATGGTAATTTTAGAATCCTACAAAACCTGCATCTAAGGATAAAGGGAATTTGCAGCACGGCGAGTCTGTTGCATCACAAAAAGAGGTACGTTTAAAGTGTTAATTATATGATCCGAATAAAAAACTACATAACTTTATAGCTTACCTAAGTCTATATGATTTTTTGGTACCTTTTCAAGGGTCACAACAAGTGAGCCAGAAAGTTGGTAGGATACCACCCAAGAAAAGGGTTCCTGTTAGAAAATTTGTGCCTAGATTTCGGCAGTGTTTTGAAACACTGGTGGGCACATCAGATTTGATGAATGGTGATATTTGTCAAATGGATATGGATGCACGTGTCTTTGGTTTTCCTTGCACCGAAACAATTGGACAAGAGGACATGGAACAAATTTTTCTTCATGGTGAATTAGGCGTCAGTGTTATGCACTCGTACTTCCGGTAACCCGATCAATATATTATTTAATTGGTTGAACTTTTTTTTTAAACATTTAATTGAAATAGTCTAATATTAACTATGTTTTTATTTAAGGTTGTTATATGACAAATTTATGCGCGAGAATCAATTGTCAAATAGATTCTATTTCGTGTCTTCCTCCCGTGTCAGCGGAGCGACAATTGCTAGGGAATCAGAGTCAGTAAGAGAGCACTTGGTCGATAGATTAATGGCAACTGGCAGTACAGAAAGCCTGTATCTTTTGGCGTATAATTCAGGGTTAGATTTTCATTCTAAGTTCATTTTAATATTTTTATTTTTTACATGAATATTTTCATCTAAATTGTTGCTTTAATTTATAGATGTCACTAGTTGTTGCTTGTTATCGATCCTATAAAAGAAGTGGTCTATTATCTAAATTCGGTTGACGGTGATTGGATAAATTATCTGGATATGACGTTAATGATTGATACGTAAGTGACATTATTCTAAATATTCGTGTGTGTTTATACATTTAACTATTTCTATGTCATTGTTCTAAATAAATATTTTAATTTTGTCTGATCAATACAAGTATTTCGATGTCAAAGGGAAGCTCGTGTACCACGGTCTAAATCAAACAACATTATTGGGATCAAAGTACATGTATATTAATTTCCACAATTTTTCTTATAATATTTATGCTACTTGATAAAAAAATACATCTATATATTCTTATTTGTTTTTCTATGTAGTGTCCTCAACAACAGAACGACATAGACTGCAAATACTTCGTTTTGAAATTTATGAAAGAAATAATTCAAATGAATGAAATAGAGATTCCAGTCACGGTATGAATTTATAACTTATTATGGATTTATACTTTGTTTTATTATTTATCGGATATTTTATATAATTTATTACTTTTAACTAAATCATGCATATTTTTTATTTTGTTATGTAGTATTTTGATGAACACAAGTGTGCATATTACACGAAACTTCAATTGGAAGAACTCAAAGAGGGGTTGTGTCAATATTTTATTGAGCAATGAATCCTATAAGGTATGAATACATTATTGTATGAAAATGGTTATGAATATATTATTGTGTGTATACAATACTGACCGTGTTATTATGTTCATATCTTGTAGGATCAGGACCTTGAATATATATGTACATTACGACTGATTTACTTATTGTTATATAGCTGATTTTGTTATGGTTGATTTTGGTTATGTTAAAAATATGTTAATTGAATTACAATGGTGTATATATATTTTGGATAACAATGGTATATAATGGTATTTGTATATAATATTTAAACTTGGTATTTGGATAACAATGGTATATAATGGTATTTGTATATAAGATTGTAAATTACCGTTTTATGAATTATAGGTTTATGAAATAATGCTGCAAAAAATGCAGGTTAAAAAATTATTTAAATTATTTATTTTTCAGTTATAAACCTATGAAAGCGCTTTTAACCTAAAAGCGCTGCCTTAGGCCACCTATGAGAGCGCTTTTTGAGTAAAAGCGCTGGCTAAGGTGTACCTATGAAAGCGCTTTTAAAACCGCTTTCATAGGTAGGCCTAAGGCTGCGCTTTTTACGTAAAAGCGCTTTCATAGGTGGCCTAAGGCAACGCTTTTACTAAAAAAGCGCTTTCTTAGGGTGCCTACAGTATGCATTAAAGGCTAAGAAAGCGCTTTTCCAAAAAGCATTGCCTTAGGCCTACCTATGAAAGCGCTTTTTCCTAAATAAAAAGCGCTGGTAAAACTTATAGCAGCGCCACCTACGAAAGCGCTTTTAAAGCCCAAAAAAGCGCTTTCGTAGGTCTTTTTTGGCATAGTGAATCTACCTTCCATGTCAAAATAAACCTACGATACTCCTCCGTGTTATCACATACCTCTCACAATCTAAGATATTTCTAACCCAAATTGAGAATCCTACCGCATCACCTCGGTATCCATGTCTGGCATACCTTGATAACACATAAGTCAACTGGGCCACTCGTAACTACTATCTCTAGCTCGAAACAACCAACACAAAGGCATTAAGATCAGATACTCTAAGTAAATGTCAACTCTAAACCCATTTTTAGCATTCAGAAACTAACAGATAATCATCCTTGGTAAGAATCTAAGCAATCAATATCTAGCAAAGCTCAAATCCCTAACATAGAGTAAAAACCTAAGACAATCACCAACATAGATTCATAAAGCAAACTTTATACAACGCCAAGGGAGATAAATATACATGAGTTCAAGGTAAATATACATACAAACCCAACAAAAGAGAAATACATAGAGAGGAGAAGAGATAAACCAAAGATCTACGTTGGTTTGTCAGAGCCAATCGAAGAACAATCCACCTCCAATCATCCATGAGCAAGCTCTAATGTTGTTTTCTAAGCTAATCTACCAAAAATAAAGGTTGATGGAAATGGGGATCAAAATCCACCCCAAAACCATAACCTAAAAATCTGTTCTGAAATAAATTAATAAACAAAATCCTGCAGATCGCGCTAAGCACGCTAGTCGCGCTAAGCGCGATCTACTTTATTACGTAAACTGCCTTACCGCGCTAAGCGCGAAAGTTGTTGTTTTTATGGCCAAAATTGAAACTTTAGAGCCGTGTCTTCGACACTTTATTCCTCCATGCTCCAAATATGCAACAAATACCTACAAAAATAGATACAAAACTATAAAACGATACATTATGTATACAAAATACAATAAAACACATTTACAACAAAATGTGGGGTTATTCAACGATTATTAACAAACAAGAACAAATAAGTGATACAAAACATATATACAAAATAACAACATTTTGGCAGTTATCAACTCTCCCCAACTTGACACATTGTTTGTTCTTAAACAAAGTCAAATAACTCAAAGTAACAAAGAATGATAATCAAATAATCACAAATCAACAAGTTTTTAAAACGGAAAAAAATGTATGGTTCAAACGAAAACGTACACGAGCAAAGCACATACTTACCACAATCCTACAACGATAACATATAAACGAAACAAATCCTAAGTACAAAAATCATGCAAAACATTCTAAAACAATACAAGTTCAATCATGAATCACACCTAGCAAAAATCACCGGTAGATGAAGATTGCACAAAGGTGAGGGACAAAAAACACTCATCCACAAATCTTGTAAACAAAAGACTAAATTATGCATTCATCCAAAAACGTATTGAAAATACAAATGCAAGAATCACAAGGACTTTCCAAGTTTGTAATGTGGCTTAGTGAACAAACAAGTGATAAGTCCTAAAGCTAATCGAGACAAAAACTTGCCGAAACCTAAGGGAGTGATCAACTCGAAAAGACTCAAGCATAAACTGTCAATCAAAATTATTCTTCATCACAAATTATAAAACCAAAACACCTTACTTATTAACACAACATTATTCATACTCTTTTTGTTTTTTCTTGTTCAAAGCTTTTTTTCTTCTTTTTTTTCTTTCGTTTTCTAATCTTTCTTTTTCACTTCATTTTTTCCTTTCTTTTCTTTTTCTTAACCTCATACCAATCACAATATAAGTACATAAACATTCCTCTCCCCAACTTGAATTCAACCAACATTAATGTGTGAATACTCCCTACTTTCTAAGGCAAGGTAAAAATTCATACAACAACATATAGTTGAGGGTTCAAGAAACAATGAAATCAACATCCATACAAAAAAGGTGAATTGACACTCATAGACAAGCATCAAGTTTAAATAAACATGGATATTGATAAAAGTTCAAAGGGGTTAACAAAGGATCACACACTCACAAGGTGAATTGAATATTTGGCCAAGGTAGTTGTGCTCAAAATCAAACAAAATGCCTTGATCCTTTTCATGCATTCATATAATCAACACAAAACAAAAGATTAAGCATAATAAAAACTAGTTAAAAAAGGAATGTGGCCTCTAACATATGTGAACAATGGAAAACTTCCTCACATTTATGGGTAAAAAGGGAACTAAAGTGATTCAATTCATGAGCAAGTAATTCAACAAGAATGAATGGCTTGGTAATTATACAAATGATAAATTTCCTAAACATGTTATGCTATAGAAAGCGATAAACGAGTACCTGACGTGTACCAACTTTGAAACTATCATTACCATACATTCGCGAGTTGAAACGATCAAACTCGGAAAATAACAAAATGCAACCTCACGCTACCAAACCAAAATTTAAGTCCAAACAATAACAAAAGAGTTAGAAAAAAATACTAATTTTATTCAATACAAAAAGCCTTGGTGAAAGTGGGAAAAAGGAAAACTAAGTGAAGTTTTAAAAGAATTCACTGGCTCTGCACAACAGAGCGCGCTACACCAGATGCAGAAAAATAACAGCAACAGGTGCAACTGCTATGCAAGCTCCACTTACTCACCCACAAAATCTCATTTACACATCTAAATAATATTTACAACACATAAACATTTCCACAAGCTAAAACACTACAAACTTGTGGAAAACAACAAATTTGACATAACAAAACAAACACAAATAACAATATAAAAACTTGGTGAAAGTGAATTAACAAGTTGAAAAGTGAAGATTTGAAATAAAGAACATGTCCTATTTCAACTTGTTAAAAGACAAGCCACCACACACGTAAAAAAACATAAACAAACATGCTTGTTTTACGTCGTAAGCTCGACGCCTTTATTATGCGAGCTAGTAACCTCCCCTCGTCATGTCATGGTATTTTCACATAGTGCAAACCTAAAGAAAGTGTCCTATCATTCACACAACAAACGTTACGATAACGAGACAATTCACAACAATACGTGAAAACTAAGAAAATCACAAATATGCACAAGTATGGAAAGTAAACACACAACATGTACATGTAACAATATACAAGTTCATATATAAGGTCTATACAACATATACATTAATTACAAAACTTAAAAACAAAAAAATTATCGCAATACAGAAACAATAAAACCAATCCCCAGCAACGACGTCATTTTGTTGCAGCGGTAAAACGAGCAAGCAAAGAGTTTGATATTTATTTTTACCGGGTGATATATACCAGTAAGGTTTTATCGTATCGTGTCCACAGAGATTGGTTATTGATTCGTCGTTCGATAATTCTATCGTTAATGAATTTGAGATTAAATGAGTTGAAAATAAAAGACAAAAAGTAAATGAACAAAAAGTATAAAGGATAGACAGCTTGTCCGGATAGAATGCACACTACTCGTCACAAACTTAAATCTACCGTCCATGTCATACTCAACCTACGATACTCCTCTGTGTCATCACATACCTCTCACAATCTAAGATATTTATAACCCAAATTGAGAATCCTACCGCATCACCTCGGTATCCATGTCTGGCATACTTCGACAACACATAAGTCAACCATGCCACTCGCAACGATTGTCTCTAGCTCGAAACAACCAACACAAATGCATCAAGATCAGATACTCTAAGTAAATGTCAGCTCTAAATCCATTTCTAGCATTCAGAAACCAACATATAATCATCCTAGGTAAGAATCTAAGCAATCTATATCTAGCAAAGCTTAAATCCCTAACATAGAGTAAAAACCTAAGACAATCACCAAACAGATTTGTAAAGAAAACTTTATACAACGCTAAAGCCGACAAATATACATGAGTTCAAGGTAAATATACATACAAAACCAACAAATAGAGATATACATAGAGAAGAGAAGAGACAAACCACAGATCTACACTGGTTTTTCAGATCCAATCGAAGAGCAATCCACCTCCAATCATCCATGAGCAAGCCTTAATGTTGTTTTCTAAGCTAATCTACCAAAAATAAAGGTTGATGGAAATGAAGATCAACGTCCACCCCAAAATCATAACCTAAAAGTCTGTTTTGAAATGAATTTATAAACAAAATCTCGCAGATCGCGCTAAGTGTGCTAGTCACGATCTACTTTATTACTTAAACCGCCTTACCGCGCTAAGCACGCTCCAAACCGCGCTAAGCGCGAAAGTTGCTGTTTTTCTGGCCAAAATTGCGTCTTCGGAGCCGTGTCTTCGACACTTTATTCCTCCATCCTAAATTGTTTTTGAAATTGTATAATTAGGGATAGGTCAATTCGATCCCACTTCTAGGCCTCTTTGTGTCCAAATTTTCAACCAACAAACATGTTTTGAAGCTTTCCTTTTTTAGTAAAAGTGTTTATGACATGTGTGTAAAATTTGACATGACCATAAGACAGGTAGCAGTTTTTGGTTGTTTGCAAGTTGAATAGGCTCAAAATTTTCTCCTTGCTATCTTTCTTGACGGTCTAGGCCAATATATGTCTCTGGTAGAGTACCACACCATCCTTAAATATCATCTTATGATTTCTTTATTTCTTGTTGATGAGGTTTGTCCAGTTTGCCACAAGGCGTTCATGAATATTTGGGGAATACACTATTTATTGCAAGGCGCTCCAGGATTCAAATACTGACATGAGTTTGTTAGGGATGTCATATTTGATATATTTAGGCGTGAAGTGGTATCTGTGAAGAAAGAGGTCCCTGTAAATTTCTTAACTAACCCACATGATTGAAGATCGACTCTTAGACCAATATATGTTCTGGTATATAGGGGGTAGTAAGGAAACATGCATGTGTAGACTTGATTGAAGTTTCTCCACTAGTAGGACTGAGGACTCAAGGTTTTATTGTGGGACATGTAGCTCGCAAAGCTGCTTAAAGTAAAATGGTCAAGCATGATAAAATATATTCCGACAATCAACATGCTTTCATACCATTTACCTCTAATATTTTTGATTTTTATAGCACTAGAAGCAACATATCTTTTATAGAGAGAATAGAGACTCGTGCATAACAATGTTGTGTCACCTCAGACAATGAATATAGTATTTAAGAGAATGTTTTTGACATAAAAAACACAATTTATTACCCCCGCTTAGATGTTATTTTTGTATAATTTTATATATATATATATATATATATATATATATATATATATATATATATATATATATATATATATATATATATATATATATATATATTAAATATCACATATTCAATTTATAAAATATGAAATGTTTATCATAGTAATTTAAAAAACAAACAAGTAAACAGAAATAGGAAGTATTATTATAATTTATTGAAAGAGAGACACACGACTTACAATCTCACACTTTTACTTCCACAACAAAAGAAAAGGGACAAAATAAAACAGAGAATTGTATTGGTAGCCAAATTAAGCACACCTGATATATAGTATAACAACACACAATGTATAAAGCAAGAACTTGATGAACATATAGTTTAGTTGTAATCAGGATGAGCAATACAGTAGCCCTCAAGAGCCTTGAAAAGACCATCTCCCTTAGCTCTGTCCTTCTTGAGTTGTTCTTCACTAGGAGCATCATCACCTTTTGTGAAGTATTTAACACTCAGCTTTCCAACAGATCCTCCATTTGGTCCTGCAGACAATTTGGCCTCAAAAGAGATCTTCTCAACTGTGTCTGGAAGCCCAGCACCACCAACTATGCTGTAGTTGTAAGCAAAATTAGCAGCATCTACTAACTCCACTTTGTGCAACACATGCTTAGTTTCACCATCTACACATAATAATTGTAGAATTTTTTTATAAAAAAATATAAAGTTGCAAGAAATTTTATATATTCAGAGCATATTCAAGTAACACATGTATGTATGTATACTAACCTTCAACGAAAGTGACTTTTTTGATGGTTCCAGCACCGCCGTTTCCTTCAACAATTTCAACACTTTTGACATCATCAATAATCTTAGGAGTAAGAGTGTCAGCATCAATAACAAGAGCTTTGTAAAGTATAGCAGGTGCTACAATAGAAGTTTTTTCATCATCAAAATTGAAGACACCCATGATAATGATGATTTATAATGCTAGCTAGTATTGTATGAGAGATAACAATTGAATAAGTAAGAAATTGCTTGCTTAGTTGTGTGATTTATGAATGAAGTCGAGTCTAGTATTTATAGGAACTGAAGTTGTATTTTTTAGAATTTAAGAGTTAAGATGATGACTAATTCTGGTTGTTGATTTTCTATTCACATTGCTTTACGAATTTGGATAATACTAATAAATATTATTTTTTGGAATGTTCAAAGAAAATTTTATTTGGACTCACAAAAATCTTGTATCTAGTATTTGATTTCTCTCTCTTCTATTTCCGGTCAAATCTTACACGCTACATAATTTATTTCATTTGTACCATCTTGCTAAATAATTTAGTCTGTAGTTCCTTAGCTAATATGGTGTGGTAGTTGGCATATACCTCCTCCGTTTTATAATGAGTCGGTTACAATTTTTTATAAAACTTAAAAAAGACAATTATATTATTATAAGATATTATACTTTTACAAAATTAGTCTAATTAATATATTGAAAGTAGTGCATTGTAGATAATAAAAAATAAATGTCACAATTAAAAAAAAATTATTACTATTTTGAAAAATAAAAATATTAATCTTTTAAAAATAAAATTTATTTGTTAAAATTACAGACATTTTGAATGAAGGGAGTATAATTAATTACATATTTAATTTTAGGCATATGCATCTCGAACAACATCTCTTAGAAGATATCAATTTGCTTAAATACACTGTCTATACCAATTTTCTTAAAAATATTTTTATAAATTTTAAAAAATAATAATAATAATAATAATAATAATAATAATAATAATAATAATAATAACTATTATTATTATTAAGACTTAGCTCAACTTACAAATGTACTCAAATTCAAGTCTGGAATTTTGCAACTGTGATTTTAATGGTGAAAGATATTATGTATTTTATTATTATTATTATTATTATTATTATTATTATTATTAAAATGAAAAGCAATAAAGACAAAGTTAAACATAAAATAATTCTATTGAAATAAAAGTGTGGTGATTCACGTACATCAAAACTTGCGTTACTCCTTTTTCCTTTAGCGCGGAATTGAGTAGAGTGTTAGCAAATAATTTGACAGTACAAATGAACACCCCTAATTCTAAACATTCTAACTTATTTATAGCAATTACAGAAATAACCGCTAAAGCTAATCAACGGATGAGATTTAATCCGTGGAAATAACTTCTGCACACGTTTCACCATCTATTCAAAACTCATATCCCACGAACTTCTGAGGCAACTACCCACAATCTCTTTATTTTTTTTTACTTTTTCCCGCTTCGTGTCTTCAAAAGGAACTACCTTCAGATTCTGTCTACTTCCTTGAGGCACAACAAAATTTTCCAAGTCCACTAGCGAACCATTTCGACAGCAATAACACTTCGACTAGTGTCCTCATTCGACTCAAATCTCTGTCGATTCGACCATCATATAATGTGTTGACATGGTCTTGTTTTTAACACTGTTTTTCTCTGGTCGACATAGCTTGGCCTTCTGAGCCAAATTCCCAACTAACAAGCATTTCTTCTGGAGTTTCTGACTCAGCTTTGTTAAAATGTCTCCAGAAGCTACCTCCATCTAAGATTGGTCCTTAAGCTGTAGGAACCTTTGCCTCTGAACCATACCCTTAGTTCACTTTACAAAATTTCAACTAACACCCGTATATCCATATAAAAAAGGGCGTTTGAGATATGCACGCTTACAGAAAAAAATTCTAAGTAAATATCAATTCTACGATCTTATTAATTCTCTCAATGTGTTATAATTGATGATCTTATTATTTGTAACAATGCGTAGTTAGAAGAGACGCAAAGTGACGAAACATCACTACCCACACATGTGTTGTGGAAGGAAGCTCGTGTTGGCAAAGATTGAGTTGTTAATCCCGATCTGCAACATGTTTATGATGAGTGTGTAAGTATAACATTGTGTATTTAATTAAATTATATTAAATGTTTATTAATTTATAATTAATTTTTTATCTCCACTAATAATTTTCGATATGTAAATGAATTATAGGAGACCATATCGCAATCGGTATCCATATGTGATGACCAGGATATCAGGAGCGTACTCAGTCGAGCACTAAATGTTGCTGAGTATCCGGGTCGGGTGAGGGGTAAAGGTCATGGTGTGAATCTAACCTCTCTATATAAGAATCCAAGAAAAAAAATCCTAGCAATGCAGAAGTGATGCAAATATTGCCGGAATTACAAGCACAAGTCTGTGAACTGCAGAAGGATAAAGAGAGATATATGGCGGAAAAGAGCAGTTCACAGTTGAAAGAAACTAGTGACAAGGCTAGTATCAACTGTCAACATAAATTTCCCGAGGTAATTAAGATGATAATCCATTGGAAAAAGTTTAATTGTAATTTATAAAGGAAGTCTAACGGTTATTATTGGTTTAGGGCATTTCATGTTGTCAGCTATACCTATTGCCACCGACTTATCGAGTAGTTGGCAAGGGAAAAGTGCATAACACTTTGGGAGATTTACTTCACCACAGACCGCTCCCGGATGGACACATGAAAGTATCGGTTGATGTTGCTTTAGATATGAATTTGTTGCTACCGGTACCTGACATTGTTGTTGAGACCACATAGCTGCGAGATGCAATAGGATCTTTTGTGGCATGACCATCAGACCTTACTTTCATAGATGATCAGGTATGTTGAAAACCATTATGAATCTTTAAGTATTCAACTGACAGTTCTGACCTCAATATTTTACATGGTAATTTTAGACTCCTACCAAACCCGCATCTAAGGAAAAAGGGATTTTGTAGCACGGAGAGTCTGTTGCATCGCAAAAGAGGTACGTTTAAAGTGTTAATTATATGATCCGAATAAAAAACTACATAACTTTATAGCTTACATAAGGCTATATGATTTTTAGGTAACTTTTCAAGGGTCACAACAAGTGAGCCAGAAAGTTGGTAGGGTACCACCCAAGATAAGGGTTCCTTTCAGAAAATTTGTGCCTAGATTTCGGTAGTGTCTTGAAACACTAGTGGGCACATCAGATTTGATGAATGGTGGTATTCGTCAAATGGATATGGATGCATGTGTATTTGGTTTTCCTTGCACCGAAACAATTGGACAAGAGGACATGGAACAATTTTTTCTTCATGGTGAATTAGGCGTCAGTGTTATGCACTCGTACTTCCGGTAACCCGATCAATATATTATTTAATTGGTTGAACATTTTTTTAAACATTTAATTGAAATAGTCTAATATTAATTATGTTTTTATTTAAGGTTGTTATATGACAAATTGATGCGTGGGAATCAATTGTCAAATAAATCCCATTTCGTGTCTTCCTCCCGTGTCAGCGGAGCGACAATTGCTAGGGAATCAGAGTCAGTAATAGAGCACTTGGTCGATAGATTCATGGCAACTGGCAGTACAGAAAGCTTGTATCTTTTGGCGTATAATTCAGGGTTAGATTTTCATTCTAAGTTCATTTTAATATTTGTATTTTTTACATGAAAATTTTCATCGAAATTGTTGTTTTAATTTATAGATGTCACTGGTTGTTGCTTGCTATCGATCCTATAAAAGAAGTGGTCTATTACTTGAATTTAGTTGACGATGATTGGACAAATTATCCGGATATGAAGTTAATGATTGATACGTAAGTGACATTGTTCTAAATATTCGTGTGTGTTTATATATTTAACTATTTCTATGTCATTGTTCTAAATAAATATTTTAATTTTGTCAGATCAATACAAGTATTTCGATGTCAAAGGGAAGCTCGGGAACCACGGTCTAAATCAAACAACATTAATTGGATCAAAGTACAGGTATATTAAATTCCACAATTTTGCTTATAATATTTATGCTACTTGATAAAACAATACATCTATATATTCTTATTTGTTTTTCTATGTAGTTTCCTCAACAACAAAACGACATAGATTGCGGATACTTTGTTTTGAAGTTTATCAAAGAAATAATTCAAATGAATGAAATAGAGATTCCAGTCACAGTATGGGTTTATAACTTATTATGGATTTATACTTTATTTTATTATTTATCGGATATTTCATATGATTTATTACTTTTAACTAAATCATGCATATTTTATATTTTGTTATGTAGTATTTTGATGAACACAAGTGTGCATATTACACGAAACTTCAATTAGAAGAACTCAAAGAGGAGTTGTGTCAATATTTTATTGAGCAAAGAATCCTATAAGGTATGAATACATTATTGTGTGAAAATGGTGATGAATACATTGTTGTGTGTATACAATACTGATCGTGTTATTATGTTCATATCTTGCAGGATCAGGACCTTGAGTATATATGTACATTAGGACTGATTTACTTATTGTTTTATAGCTGATTTTGTTATGGTTGATTTTGATTATGTTAAAAATATGTTAATTGAATTACAATGGTGTATATATATTTTGGATAACAATGGTATATACTGGTATTTGTATATAATATTTAAATTTGGTATTTGGATAATAATGATATATAATGGTATTTGTATATAAGATTGTAAATTACCGGTTTATGAAATAATGCTGCAAAAAATGCAGGTTAAAAATTATTTAAATTTTTGATTTTTCAGTAAAAAACCTATGAAAGTGCTTTTAACCTAAAAGCGCTGCCTTAGGCCACCTGTGAGAGCGCTTTTTGAGTAAAAGCGCTGCCTGTGTACCCATGAAAACGCTTTTAAAAGCGGTTTCATAGGTAGGCCTAAGGTAGCGCTTTTTACCTAAAAGCACTTTCATAGGTGGCCTATGGCAGCGCTTTTACTGAAAAAGTTCTTTCTTAGGGTGCCTACAGTATGCATTAAAGGCATTCTAAAGTAGGCCTAAGAAAGCGCTTTTCCAGAAAAAAGCGCTGCCTTAGGCCTACCTATGAAAGCGTGTTAAGGACAAAATTGGGGATATTTTGTAGATGATTTTGTGGTCCTTTACAATGTCTTTTAATTAATTAGTAGTATTTAGTATAGTATTTTGGTTTAATTATGTTTCTATTTAGTTTTTGTTTATAATATATTATTTAACTTAGTTTATATTTGAATTGTAGGTTTTCAATATTGATTCCCTCAAGCTTAGATTCAAGGAGACTTGAAGAGCTCTTGGGATGTTTTTTTTTGGAGAAATTTTTGGAAGAAGAAGCATGCTTCAGGTCGCGCTCAACGCGGTTGTAGCGTGAGTGTGCTTAGCGCGGGTAGCCGGGCTTAGCGCGGTCTGCGAAAATCAGAAAAAGGACAGATCCATGCTTTCACCTTTTTAGCCCACCAACTCTCTGTTTTTCCAGCTGCTTTTGCTATGCTAAAAAGGGAACATCACTTCTTCTTCATTATTCATCATTGTTGTAAATTTAGGGCATAGAAAATATAAAACAAAAACATTTTTCTTGTTGATTCTTCTTCTATGTTCATCTTCTCCAACAATCTTGTAAGTAAAACAACTATGAAAATGAGTAACAATCTTGTAACTAGTATGTATTATTATTATTATTATTATTTTTATTATTATTATTATTATTATTATTATTATTATTATTATTATTATTATTATTATTATTATTATTATTATTATTATTATTATTATTATTATTATTAAGACTTAGCTCAACTTACAAATGTACTCAAATTCAGGTCTGGAATTTTGCAACTGTGATTTTAATGGTGAAAGATATTATGTGTTTGAGAAGTGTCAAAATATCGTTATTTTCAGTAGTATTTTATGATATTTATCATTATGTTTTTATGTATTATTAGGTAAAACTCAATTTTTATGTAAATAATAGTACAATAATTTTACCGTGTAAATATTGTATCGGTTGATGATTTTTTTTTATATATTTTTTTGTTGGTATTCGAGCAATGATATTTAGTCATTGTAATATAGAGCATAGAATAAACTTTCCAACGCTTATGACCGTGCATAAATCGGAGTTACATGATTGTAAACTTTCCAAGCGCCCTCTGTGCGGGCTAAGCGTGGTCTGCGACTTTGAAACACTATAAATTCATTTATACATGATTTTTTAGGGCATGATTTTGGAGATTTTTGAAGGAAAATCGCGATTCAAAATACAGCAGAAATTAAAATTTGATCCTTACGAATGAGCATGATCAATGATAGAAACTATTACCTCTTGTAAAGATTTAGACTTTTGATGTTGTGATCACGAGCGTTGATGAAGAACAGATCGCTTCTAATCACAATGCTAGCCGCTTACGAATGAAAGCTTTGAGTGAGAGAGTGAGAGAAAATACGGCTTGGGTTTCAAGACCAAATTTTCATCAAGTGAAATTGGTTCAGCACAAGGGTTCTATTTATAGAACCACTTGTGCGGACTGCAAGCTAAAAGCCCAATTAACACTGCAAGCTAAAAGCCCAATTAAGCCTACAAACATCATACCTTATGATATATCGTATACCACTTAAGCGCGTGGTACCTTGCCACATTATGTATTCCACTTAAGCGTGTCTCACTTACGGTGTTCTACAATTCACTTATGTGCACCGTACCTTACGGTGTTCCTTATTTACTCTATCTCTCGTCAACATGTCCTTGTATGTGTGACCCTGTAGGTTTTCGCGAAGTTGCCAATTATATTACATCACACATTTAACATATTAAATAGGGAGCGATATCTAGCAACACATCACTGCTACCAAAGTCACGAAAATGTCATGTGATTTGACAAAATCTTTCTGTGATAATACTTGTATTTAATACTTTTTTCAATAGGGAACTTGGAAAATATTTCAGTTTAAGATCCTTATTGTTTGCTATATCTCCAGCTTCAGCTTGATATCTGACAACATGCTCAATAGTGGACTCTTCTATATCCCCTGAAAATTTGGTAAATTTAGGGATTTTCCAACCCCTAGGTAGTTCAGTTTGCAAAACAAAATATGGTAACAGAGAAGAGTACGTAAGCCTCTGAGAGCCAGTATTCATTCCATTTTGAACCATGATCCGTTCGACAATGGCTTATAGGTTATGTTCTCCAGCTACTACATCTCATTGAACCTGCCTGACCACTTGGTCGATGTTTTGGTTTCAATTTACTATCACCACTTGGAGTTGTTCAATAACCCTAGGTATAGGTGTTCGCGTTAAAAGGTGACGCGCTAGAGGATTCGAACGTGAATTCGGATTCTCTGGCTCGAAACGATTTACTCTTTTGATTTGTTTATAAAGATGCCGCGAGCGTCAAGCTTTATTATTTTCAACACAAGAAAGATGATTTAATGATTATGAAAAAGGGGAAAGCTGAAATACCCTCAATTGATATTGGTATGCGTAACGGCTAGCGCAAACTAGACGCAACGCATTGGGGAGATTCTGAGTAAGGGGGATTGTTATATAAAGGGAATAGATGGAGCACCCTAAATATATATAGTTATCTATAGCTTTATATATGAATATGTTTGATATGTTTGTGTGTTTTAATTGCTATTTCTATGATTGGGAAAGTTTCTCCTTTGGAATTTTAAGAAAGATAGATTATGTGGGATTCTAGTGTTTGTTATTATTGTGCTCGCAAAGATCTGTGGATCTTCTGCATACATATCCCCTAGTGGGAATCAGAGCATTTGTAGCTCGGATCTACAGGGATCTATGGTTTGTTTGGTCTGAGGGAGAAAAAAATTTGCTCGGCAAGGATGAGACCTTGTGCCTACGTATTCTCAAAAGGATGTTGAGAAAGTCAGAGCAATCGTAGTTCCCACTTATGCTAGTGGAAAGCAACGGGATATTAGTAAGAGACAGACAAATGTCATCTTAATGAAAAATGTATCTAATCTATTTCATCACATACATTTTTGAAAAGTTTGATTGATGAAAAATCTTTCGTCGTAAGTATTAGGTGTTTTGCTTGAGTGTACAAGCGTTACCACTTACATGTTTAAGAAAGATGTTTGAAAAAAATTGAATCTTTTAACTGTAAGTATTGGGTGTTTTTCTTGAGTGTACAAGCGTTACCACTTACAATTAAGAGATGTTTTTGTCTGAAAAGAGTTTGAAAAGAGTTTGAAAAGTTTTTGACTGTATGTGATGTGATAGATGAGATACTTCTTCCATAGAGATGATAGATGTCTAAATCTCGAGGAGAAATTGATTGGATTAAGGGGATGCTTTTAAGAAGCCCATGGGTCCTTGTATTGTTAGCCCAAGAGGAGGCATTCCGAGGGTCATCGAGGGTCATCGAGGGTCCTTGTATGAAGCTCAAGAGGAAGCTATAGGGTATGGTTGGCTTTGTGTTAAAAGGGATTTCACCGAGAAACCATGCTTTTGGAATTAAGAGCAATTTCACCGGGAAATTTTACTCTCTGGGGATTTTGAAAGTGATTTCACCGGGAAAACATCCTTTCCGGGTTCTATCTTAGCGCGGGTGATTCTTTGTATTGGAAGCCCAATAGGAGGCTGTTAAGAGATTTCCCTGTCTCTTTCATTGTATGATGCCCAAGAGAAGGTTAAACTCAATGAGGAGTTCTTTTGAACGAAGCCCAAGAGGAGGCTGACTCAACAGGGGAGTGTTGTCTTATATGAAGCCTAAGCGGAGGCTAAACTCAGATGAATGAGTTTTCTTATATGAAGCCTAAGAGGAGGCTAACTCTGTGGGGAGAGTTATCTTGTATGAAGCCCAAGCGGAGGCTAAATTCATGCTGGAGATGAATTATCTTGTATATAGCCCAAGCGGAGGCTACAACTGTGGGGAACCTATTGGTTAGACTAATTGTTATGTTATAATTAGACAGTTGTATAAACAAGTGTGTGTGTGTGTGTGTGATATGTATTCACAGGAGTTTATGAAGGAAATATAAACAATGCAATGATGTTTATTTACAGAAGTTTATGAAATATAAACAAGTGTCTGTGAAACGAACGTTTAAAACGAGCGTAACTTGGTTATTTATAAGTTTGAACTGTGTACAAGGAAGTGAATATGTACACGAACGAGTATTTATGTACAGAGAAAGATGGATGTACATAGGGAGGTTGGGACTTACACCATAAGGGAGGCCCATTGGTTTGAAAGCAGTTTCACAGGGAATAATGCTCCTTTCAATACCAATGGTATTCAGTGTATATACAGACGAAACATAAACGACTGATCAAAGTTTATTTGTAAAAGGTATCTGTATTATGTACAGATGAAAGTTTGTATGAAAAGAAATTGATATGTACAAGGAAAAGGTATGTACATAAAGAATGTTGGTTTGTGTATACACAAGTGAAGTGAAAAAACAAATGATCAAAGTTTGTCTGTACTTGAGTATAAAAAGTATCTGTGTTATGTACAGATGAAAAATTTGTATGTATTTGGAAATGATTTGATATGTACAAAGAAATATTATGTACACAAAAGAATGTTATGGGACTTACACTGCGTGGGAGGCCCATTGGTTTGAAAGCAGTTTCATCAGTAATAATGCTCCTTTCAATACCAATGGTATCGGTGTATAAACAAACGAATGAAAACAAACGAAATAAATTTGTTTATGTTTGAATATTGACAATGATGATTTGAGTATGTACAAGTAAAATTAAATATGTACATAAAAGGATTGGGACTTACACCGTAAGGGAGGCCCATGATCGATTGAGAAATTCGAGAGAAAACGAATTCGGTTTTATCGTTTAAATCGGATCGATCATGGTAAAAGATACAAGTTTGATGAAAAAGTTTTGAAAAATGATTTTGAAAATGTTTTGAAATGTGACTTTCATTTATGAGAAGTTTTGAAAAGAATCGAAAGTCGAAAACTTGAAAAATTCACCTTTAAAAGGTGTTTTGAAAAGTGCTCAGAACGTCATTTTCGGCTCGATTAAAATATAATCAGATGAATGTTTTTTCTGAAATTTTTTGCACAATCATAAAATAGATACATTTATTGACAAGTGTCCAAAAAATCACCTTAAAATAAGGAGTTTTGATTGGTCAAAAAAATTGTGAAAGTTTTGTGAAAAAACATGAAAATATGGAAAAATTTGAAAAAGAAATGGTCCTGATGGGAGTTGAACCCATGACCATTGGGTAGCACACGTGGCAGAAAACCTTAAGGGCGAGCAAGCTACCACTGGGACAAACGCACGCTGGTGTTAGTAGACCCAAAACACGTGTAAACATGATATTGGAAAGTTTTAAAAATTTAAACTCAAGAACACGCGCGCAAGCTATGTTCTTCGTTTTGATCTTCAGATTCATCAATTCCAGCTACAATCTTCGTTTCTCAACGAAATTGGACGAAGTAAAAATGAAACTTGCTCGATTTTGAACAACGAACACGATGGTACTTGTTAATTGTATTTATTTTAAGCCCAGAATGTTTTAAGTTTTGAAGAACACTATGAACCCTAAACTGAAAATTTCAAATTAAATGATGCATAGTTGATGATTCTTTGATTTTCTTGAGGGTTTATGATCGTGTTAGGTGCAGAAAAAGATTGGCCAAGAGTTTTTTTGTTTAAGTTCAAAGAATTGTGATATCCCAGCTCGTGTTCTAACCTGTGTAAGTGGAGATCGAATTCAATGCAAGAGTGTTTCCAGAGCCTGTTTCTTGATCATTTGAGCATCAGCGGCATGCATGGAAGCTAAATGGATGATCTGCACTTCTTGAATCAAGCTGGATCGTGCTACACAAATCCACCTGCATAAGATCAAAAATGGAAACTGGAAATCGTGTTAAAGCTGTTACAGTTGCTTGCTATTGGTTTGGATCATCCCTATGAGGTTCAGGGATGATGTTTGAATGATCACAACATAAGTTAACCAAGTCTAGCATGGAATTCGATAGTTATGGCAGTTTGGACAATTTTGAAAACTTGAAGTTCAATTCTGACTTTTACTTGTTCTTGTGGTGATTTTAATGTTCAAACAAGTTTCAAATGGATATCAAAGGATGTTAGACACCATAGTTTATCATGGTTTTCACTGAATTTAAAAATTGCAAGTTTGCTCAAAATGTATTATGTTTCTTGATTTTGAAGAAAGAAGTGAGAAAGCATAACTTTGCAATGCTATGGTGTGGTTTTAGACTTGAAATGTGATCTATTTATAGGCCAAAAGATTCTGAAATGTTAGGCAAGAGTACATGGCAATTGGTGAATCAAGGATGCCTTAAGGGGTAAAAATGACATTTGTAAAGGAAAAGGAAGTTTCCTTTTTTAACCATGTGCTATTTTTACTTTGATCCTATCTCATCTCAATTATTACTTCCAAGCTGATATTTATCAGTTCAACAATCCATTTGGCATGGTTGCAAGTGGTCTAAATGAGAAAATCACAAAATGACCTATAATTGATGTTTTGAACTTTGAAAAATCAAGTTTCATGGAGCCTTATGTTTCAATTTCAAAAGTATATCTAGACTCCATGGATTTGAGAGTTCTTGGACATTTTGGAAAGCTTGCTTCACAAGCTACAACTTTCATGTTTTGAGTTTTTTCCAATTCAAAATGGAACTAGGTGAAAAAATGGCATGAAGTTTGGAAAAAATAAGAAATTTCAACACTTAGAAATTTTTCTAAGTATAGAAATTTTTGACTTTTTGTTGACTTTTCCAAATTCTTTGATTTTTTATGATCATGATGGATCATTTGAAATATTTTGATGATTGAAAAAGTTTTGTTTTGAAAATTTTGACCAAAAGTCAAAGTTTGACTTTTCTGTGTAGATGAAATTTCATCAGATATTTCTGAAATTGACTGATGAAGTCTGTGAACTTCTGTGATGTTTTGAATCCAGAAATTAGGTCAAGATGTTGTATCTAAGATATAATGACCAATCTCTATCCAATAAAGTCATTTCTTGTTAAAAAAGTCAGAGAATGCTCATGCTCGATCAAAACCCTAATTGGTCGATCCTCGATTGATCTATGAGAGAAATGAATATCTGATGATCAGAGGTTGATGATTTGATCAAGATAGATCAAATGAGGTGAGAAAAACTCAAACCCTAATTGGTTGCCTTTTGAATTAGATGAAAATCTGATGAAACCCTAATTTTGACCTGTGAAATCCACACCCGATTAATGCTGTCTGAGCTGTTAGTTATGCAATGATGCAAATGTAAGGTGGTATATTAGGTCAAAATTTGGGGTATGACAATAGGGTCGATGCAGTGGGGAATATCTTGCTCTAGGTCAATTGTCTCGTCGACCATTTCTTCATACTGCGTTGGCTCTTCTTATGGAAGTGGTGGATCATGTCGAATTGGTGCTCCAGGGCCACCAAAAAAAATCACCATTACGAGTCATTTGAGTTGTCAACATTTGGTAACTCTGCATCGAACTCTCGATTAATAGTATCAATATGACACTCATATGTTGAGTAAGCATGTTGACCATTTCATGATTACTTTAATCCATATGTTGCCGCATAACTTCAATTGAACTTAGGGTGAAAGTGAGTATTACTTGGTGTGAAAAACTCAATCCAATCGAACGACCAAACTGACTTCCCACAGGCCTTGATGCGTGATAAGGGGAAAATACTGATGATTCATTTTTACCAAATATCAAAGTGATGTTATGTACGCCTGCCATCATTGTTGTTGGCATTCCATACACTTGTTCCCCACCATGTGTGGACATGGCAAAACTAGGCATGTATTTCCCTGAAGTATTGACCATGTTTGGTCTTGGAGTCACTGGCTGACTCGTGGTACTTAGTATGCTTGGGGTGGTCGATGACACAACCACAGAGCTTGAACAAACACTAGATTCATCACTAGTATTTCCTTATGGGGGTTACTCCATATCTGGATTTTTCGCAAACAATCTCTAGTCTCTTACTTAAAGGTTAATTGCAGGACTGGCTACAAAAGACATAGAATTAGTATTAAGTTTGATATGGTATTTCGGGATTAGAAATGGGCAAGGTATGAACCAAAATAGAAAAAGGGTATAAAAGACAAATTTGCAAGATAAAATGATAAACAAATTGAACTTGAAGTAATTGCTTTGTATATTAAAGGTAGACACATGCATACATTTCTCAAAAGTGATTCGTTTCTATGTTGAGGCGGATACTTTGAGTTACTTCTTACAATGTTACAAAATGCAACCTTTGAGATGAATGCAAAAACTTGATTAAATAAACAAACAATATTAATTGTTATCCTACACTTAGACGGTTATTATATACCACGTTCGGAGTTTGTGATAAAACGACCCTTTGGGGACCTTCCATGTCTTGTTGGAAACCGTTAATGAAATTGCTTCTATCGTAAAACTCTTTTTGTATTCGATTTGGACTTCAAACCCTTCATTGACCTGGCTCCCTTTTGACTGACCTCAAACCATTATGTCGACCCAACTTCAAAACTCATTCTATATTTTGTTAAGTCTCAAAGGAAATTTTTTCTAACCATCTCGTCGATATCTCGTCGATGCTTCTTACCTGGTTATGAGTGATGTCGAAGATGATTTACCCTGGGTGACGACCATTGACATGTAATCATATTTCTTTAGTTGAAAAGTGATGGCTAACAATTGGCCAGTTCTTTAGGACTAATCTTCGAGTGTCCCATATAGAACCATTCCTGGAATACTTTCTCTAATTGGTTCTAGTTGACAATGGGATTTGGGTGAAGAGTGGTAATACACGTGAAGGCATTATTCATTAACGAGCTATAAACATATTTTATTTTAAACTTCTTATTATTGGCAAAATCGATGACCTTGGTTTAATACTGGACTATGTGTTCGATAGTAGATTCACTGGTTTCACCAATGCACTTGGTAAATTCTGGGACTTTCTAAACCATGTGAAATTCAATTTTCCTCACGTACTCCGACAATGGTGACACAAAATTTGGATTAGGGAGGCAAACATTAAGGCCATTATGTGCCTAAACTTGTTTGACCACATTGGTGATATTATTCCCCCCCCAAAGATTATCTTGTTGGGTTTGCCTGAGCACCTGATCCGTATCTTAGTTTCGTTGAATCAGTACTGTTCAAATGCGGTTATAACAGGCAAGCGAAAAGTAAAGTATTTATTTTTACTGGGTGATATATACCAGTAAGGTTATATCGTATCCTGTCCACTGAGATTGGTTATTGATTCTTCATTCAACAATTTTATCGTTAATGAGTTTGCGATTAAATGAGTTGAAAATAAAAGACAAAAAGTAAATGAACAAAAAGTATAAAGGATAGACAGCTTGTCTGGACCAAATGCACACTACCCGTCACAGACTTAAATCTACCGTCCATGTCATAATCAGCCTACAATACTCCTCCGTGCCATCACATACCCCTGACAATCTAACATATTTCTAACCCAAATTGAGAATCCTACCGCATCACCTCGGTATCCATGTCTGGCATACCTCGACAACACAGAAGTCAACCGTGCCACTCGTAACGATTATCTTTAGCTCGAAACAATCAACACAGAGGCATTAAGATCAGATACTATAAGTAAATGTCAGCTCTAAACTCATTTCTAGCATTCAGAAACTAACAGATAATCATCCTAGGTAAGAATCTAAGCAATCTATATCTAGCAAAGCTCAAATCCCTAACTTAGAGTAAAAACCTAAGACAATCACCAACACAGATTCATAAAGGAAACTTTATACAACGCCAAATGCGACAAATATACATGAGTTCAAGGTAAATATACATACAAACCCAACAAATAGAGATATACATAGAGAGGAAAAGAGATAAACCATAGATCTACACTGGTTTGTCAGAGCCAATCGAAGAGAAATCCACCTCCAATCATCCATGAGAAAGCCCTAATGTTATTTTCTAAGCTAATCTACCAAAAATAAAGGTTGATGGAAATGGGGATCAAAATCCACCCCAAAACCATAACCTAAAAGTCTGTTTGAAATGAATTTATAAACAAAATCCCGCAAATCGCGCTAAGTGCACTAGTCGCTCTAAGCGTGTTCTACTTTATTACTTAAACTTCCTTACTGCGCTAAGCGCGCTCAAAACCGCGCTAAGCGCGAAAGTTTCTATTTGGCTCTTGGTTTTTCTTGACAACCCTAATTCTTGCAGGGTTAGTCCTTGGGGGGTTTGTTAGGTGTTGGGGCCTCCAGAAAATAGCCATTCTACCCATTTGGTGTGTCGATTCCCGATAGCATTAAGTAGTGTTTTCTATCAGTGGGTTAAATAAAGTGCATATCTGCCACATGATCATGTTGGCCATATCATGATTACTCTCGTCCATTTTTATCTTCTAGCTTGGAGGGAGTTATTGGTCAGAGGTGACATGATTGGAGGGATACATCTTATACCTCCTGAAGGTTGTCCCGTTCGACCAAAGTTGCCCATAATGGACCATGTGGCCCAATATGGATTAAAAAGAGACAATGTATCCATCTCATTTTCTGAGTATGCTGACACACTAGGATGTATGCCTGCCATCATTGATGTTGGCAACGCTTTAAGGATGCTATTTCTAAGGCAACATGAATCTTTAGTAAGGAGGCCTTTGCTATCCTAGGTTGCGTTGTGATGCATCGTCCAAATCTGACGGTATAGTCAATGATCCTATTTGGATAATGAGTCGAAATCTCATAACTAGCGACACTTGTCGTTACCGGTTGATCTCTAGGGTTTAGAGCCTTGCCTTGAGAAGAGGATTGATTTCTGCAAGACATTTCAGGAATTTTCTACCACTCCTCAAAAACATAAACTCTTATTGCTCATAAGTTTTATATATAGATAAAAACTGTTAAAAAAGAAACGTAAGACACCTTTTTTCTTTCAACAAGAAAAATGTTTAGAAATATTTGCACAAAAGGGTCCCACCAGGTGTGCCAATTTATTTATCGGTGTTTTTTAACCAATCACGAGTTTAATAAAGCTAGTGAGATTAACTCGAAAAGTCTTCAAAGAAATTTGTGCAAATAATTTGTATGAAAACACATGGTGTGATTTGGATGCGACCGTTTATACAGAGACAACAAAAAGACAAATTTCAAATGAGTGCAAGTTTTGATAAATGATAAGGAGATAGAGTGCATTAAATGACATTAAATAAAGATAAAAGTTAAAGAAAGAAGAGAAAAAATGCTTCATTTAAGGAAGCAAGAAAATAATGAAAAGACTAGACGTACACACATACATATTCATCGTGAACTGTTCTACTATTTGAATCGGGTACTCTAGTGATATGGAGAGAATGTAAAAATTTTGCAACCTTTGTATGAGTAGTAACTACCGATGATCAATTTCTAGAGATTCAAATTTTCCGATAAGTGCAAAATAGTAGTTATATTTGTGTATATTTTAGTGGCACTTATCGACTCATTTTGTTGTAATTCTTTGAATAAACCTCAACTTGTGAGTGTATTTGTACATATTGAATATAATCATGTTTTTGTGTAAATATTTTATTGTTTGATAGTTTTCTATTCATTTTGTACGCATTGATGCATATTTGGAGAATGAGGAATAAAGTGTCTAAGACACTGCTTCAAACATGCGAGTTTGAGAAATACAAGACAATTCACAAAGAAAAGAATAAGATTTTAACATATTTCAAATAATTAATTTAGGTGATATTTAGGCATGGTTAGACAAATCATTGAATAAGCTCTCCAACGCTTCGAACCGTGTGCGAATCGGAGTTACTCTTCTCAAGTTTTGGCCGAAACTGTGCTGGATTTTTCAAGTACCAGCTAGTAGAGCCTCGCGGTGTAGTGGCGCTCCAGAAACGTGAAAATACACTAAAACTATTGTTTTGAGTGCCGGGCGGTGACTTTTGCACGTCGGGCGGTGCAGAATGGGCAGAAACTCATATTTAGGTCAAAAACACATTTTTTATGTATGGTTTTGGGTATTTTTGATCCCAACTCCATCAACCTTCATTTTTTGTATAGATTAGCTTAGAAAAAAACACTAGAGCTTGCTTATGGAGGATTGGAGGTAGATTGCTCTTCGATTGACTCTAACAATCTGGTAGATCTGTGGTTTATCTCTTCGCCTCTCTATGTATTTCTCTTTTGTTGGATTTTGTATGTATAGTTTCTCTTAGGTCATGTATATTTTTTACTCATGGCGTTATATAAAGCTTGCTTTACATATCTGTGTTGGTTGTTATCTTAGGTTTTTTCTTTGTGTTAGGAATTTGAGTTGCTATTGGCATATACTGCTTAGATCCTTATCTAGGATGATTATCTGTTAGTTTTTAAACTCTAGACATAGATTTAGAACTGACATTCACTGTGGGTATATGAGATTAATGCCTCTGTGTCCTTTGTGTCGGTTGAGACATCGTTGATGCGAGTGACACGATTGACTTCTATGTTGTTGAGGTGGTAAAGACATCACTACCGAGGTGATGTAGTAGGATTCTCAATTTGGGTTAGGAATGACTTAGGTTGTGAGATATACGTGATGACATAGACGAGTATTGTAGATTGAGTATAACTGGGCGATAGATTTAAGTTTGTGACGAGTGATGTACATTAGAGCCGGATAAGTTATCTATCATTTTTACGTTTGTTTACATTTATTTTCTGTTGGTACCTTTCTATACAAACCAACTCATTCAAACCCAAAACTCATTAATGAAAGATTTGTCGAATGGAAATTCAATATACCACCCGATACGATAGAACCTATATATCACCCGATAAAAATAATACTTTACGTTTTGCTTGCGGCTTTACCGCCACAACAAAATGGCGCTGTTGTCGGGGATTGATTTTATTGTTTTGCATCGCGATAATTCCTTTCTTTATGAGTTTTGTAATTAATGTATATGTTGTATATAATTATACATGAATTTGTATATGATTATCACATTTGTGAATTTTATATGTTTTACATACTTGTGCATATATGTGTTTTTCTTTGTTTTCATGTGATGTTGTGAATCGTATTGTTTTCGTAACGTTTATTGTATGGTTGTTAGAAACTTTCTTTAGGTTTGCGCGATGTGACAATAACATGGCATGGCGAGAGGAGGTTTCTAGCTCGCACAATAAGGCGTCGAGCTTACGACGTAAAACAAGCATGTTGTGTTTGTAGTTGTTTTTGTGTGTGGTGACTTGTGTTTTAAAAGTTGAAATAGGACATGTTCTAAACTTCAAATCTTCACTTTTCAACTTGTTAATTCATTTGCACCCGATTTTCATATCGTTATTTGTATGTATTTTGTTGTGCCAAATTGTGATTTCCGCAAGCTTGTCGTGTTTAGCTTGAGGAGTTTTGATTGTTGTAAATAATGTAAATTTTGTACATTTTGTTTTTCTAATTCTTTTGTTATTGTTTGGACTCGAATTTTGGTCCGGTATCTTGAGGTTGCAGTTTGTGATTTTCCGAGTTTGATTGATTTAACTTGCAGATGTATGATAATGATATGTTTTAAAATTGGTACACACCAGGTACTCGTTTATTTCTTTTTATAGCATAACATGTTTAGGAAACTTTTCATTTATATAATTACCATGTCATTCATTCTTCTTACATTACTTGCTCATGACTTGAACCACTTTAGTTCCCTTTTTACCCGATTGTGAGGAAGCTTTCCATTGTTCATATATGCTGGAGGCCACATTCTTGTTTTAACTAGATTTTATTATACTTAATCTTTTGTTTGTGTTGATTATATGCATGCATGAAAGTGATCAAAGAATTTTTGTTTGATTTTGAGCACAACTACCTTGGCCAAATATTCAATCCACCTGGTGAGTGTGTGAACCTTTGTAAACCCTTTTGAGTTTTTATCAATATCCATGTTTATTTGAACTTGATACTTGTCTATGCGTGTTAAATTCACTTTTATTTGTATGTATGTTGATTTCTTTGTTTCTTGAACCCTCAATTTTGTATTGTTGTATGAACTTTTGTCTTGCCTTAGAAAGTAGGGAGTATTCACTCAATGATGTAGGTTGAATTCAAGTTGGGGATAGAAATATTTGCTCATTTATATTGAGGTTGATATGAGGTTAAAAAAAGAAAAGAAAGAAAACAAATGTGTGAAAAAGAAAGAAAAGAAAAAGAAAGAAAAAAGAGAAAAACTTTGAAAAAGAAAATAAAAAGAGTATGAATAATATTGTGTTAATAAGTGACGTGTGTTGGTTTGAAATTTGGAATGAAGAAGAAATTTGATTGAAATTCTATTGTTTGAAATTTAATGAGTTGATCACTCCCTTAGGTTTAGGCAAATTTTTGTCTTGATAAGCTTTAGGACTTATCACTTGTTTGTTAACAATGCCACGTTACAATCTTGAAAAGCCTTTGTGATTCTTCCCTTTGTATTTTCAATATGATTTTTGGGATGAATGCATAATTTAGTCTATTATTTGCAAGATTATGGATAAGTGTCAAAAGTCCCTCACCTTTATGTGTTCTTCATCTACCGATGAATTTTTACTAGGTGTGATTCATAATTGAGTTTGTTTTGTTTTAGAATATTTAGTATAATTTTTTTACTTAGGATTTGTTTCATTTTCATGTTGTCATTGTAGGATTGTGGTAAGTGTTTACTTTGCTTGTGTGTTTTTAATTTGAACCATACATTTGTTTTTCATTTTTAAAACTTGTCGATTCATGATTCTTTGGTTATCATTATTTGTTTATTTGCATTGTTTGGTTTTGTTTGAGGACAAACAATATTTCAAGTTGGGGAGAGTTTGATAATTGCAAAATATTAGTTATATTTGTGTATATTTTAGTGGCACTTATCGACTCATTTTGTTGTAATCCTTTGAATAAACCTCAACTTGTGAGTGTATTTGTACATATTGAATATAATCACGTTTTTGTGTAAATATTATATTGTTTGATAGTTTTTTGTTCATTTTGTAGGTATTGATGCGTATTTGGAGCATAAGGAATAAAGTGTCGAAGACACGAATTTTGAGCAATACAAGATAATGCACAAATCAAAGAATAAGATTTTCACATATTTCAAATAATTAATTTGGGTGATATTTAGGCATGGTTAGATAGATCAATGAATAAGCTTTCTAACGCTTCGAACCGTGCGCGAATCGAAGTTACACTTCTTAAGTTATGGCCGAAACAATGTTGGACTTTTCAAGTACCAGTCAGCAGCGTCCCGAGAGCGCTCGGCGGTGCAGTGGCACTCCAAAAACGTGAAAATTCACTAAAAATGCTGTTTTAAGCGCCGGGAGGTGGTTTTTGAGTGCCAGGTGGTGCGGACTGGGCAGAAACTCATATTTAGGTAAAAAAAATATATTTTTTATGTATGATTTTGGATATTTTTGATCCCAACTCCATCAACCTTCACTTTTTTGTATAAATTTGCTTAGAAAACAACACTAAAGCTTGCTTATGGATGATTGGAGGTGGATTGTTCATCGATTGGCTCTGACAATCTAATAGATATGTGGTTTATCTCTTCTCCTCTCTATGTATTTCTCTTTTGTTGGGTTTTGTATGTATATTTTCTCTTAACTCATGTATATTTGTCGCTCATGGAGTTATATTAAGCTTGCTTTACAAATCTGTGTTGGTTGTTATCTTAGGTTTTTTCTTTGTGTTAGGAATTTGAGTTGCTATAGACATATACTGCTTAGATCCTTATCTAGGATGATTATCTATTAGTTTCTGAACTATAGACATAGATTTAGAGCTGACATTCACTATGGGTATCTAAGATTAATGCCTCTATGTTCTTTGTGTCGGTTGAGACATCGTCGATGCGAGTGACACTATTGACTTCTGTGTTGTTAAGGTGGTAGAGACATCACTACCGAGATGATGCAGTAGGATTCTCAAGTTGGATTAGGAATGACTTAGGTTGTGTGAGATGCGTGATGACATAGACGAGTATTGTAGATTGAGTATAATTGGACGATAAGTTTAAGTTTGTGACGAGTGATGTACATTAGAGCCGGATAAGTTGTCTATCCTTTTTACATTTGTTTACATTTATTTTCTGTTGATACCTTTCTATACAAACTAACTCCTTCAAACCCAAAACTCATTAACGAGAGATATGACGAATGACTATTCAATATACCAATCTCTGTGGGCATGACACGATATAACTTACATATGAACCGATAAAAATAATACTTTACTTTTTACTTGTCGCTTTACCGCCACAACACCTTCATGATTTCATTAGTGCTTACATGTGTTACCCACAATCTCTTGCTTGTTTACATCCCACGTTGTAATATCTGTTCAAACTTCTCCACGCCTTATAGATGATAACTTCCAAACATGTCGTCGATACCATCCATATTTGACAGTTAGACTTATGAGAATTCACTAAGTGTTGAAAGTCTTTTGTGATTGTCGACTCTGATCCCCGTAGACACATAATTCATGCTAACTGTCCTTTGTCAAGCTTGGGACATGTTTCCAAGTCATCCTAGTCTTGTGGATTCATTCTTGTGATTCTTCTGAACTACAACTACCTCATCAGTTGGTTCCCTGGTCGAAGCCCCGTCGACGCTGGATAATTAAAGCTTCAAGACACTTGACATTAATGCTATTAAATACTCATTTAATGTTCCTAAACATTTCATTAATGTCTCATAACCCCGAACGTCCCTTTATTGTGACATTCTCCGTTGACTTTCCTTTAGGTTAAAATCCCAGTGTAATAGGGACCTAAAATGTTTTTGAAATTGTATAATTAGGGATAGGTCAATTCGATCCCACTTCTAGGCCTCTTTGTGTCCATATTTTCAACCAACAAACATGTTTTGAAGCTTTCCTTTTTTAGTAAAAGTGTTTAAGACTTGTGTGTAAAATTTGACATGACCTCAAGATAGGTAGCAGTTTTTGGTTGTTTGCAAGTTGCATAGGCTCAAAATTTTCTCCTTGCTATCTCTATTGACGGTCTAGGCCAATATATGTCTCTGGTAGAGTACCACACCATCCTTAAATATCATCTTATGATTTCTTTATTTCTTGTTGATGAGGTTTGTCCAGTTTGCCACAAGGCGTGCTTGAATATTTGGGGAATACACTATTTATTGCAAGGAGCTCCAGGATTCAAAACTGACATGAGTTTGTGAGGGATGTCATATTTGATATATTTAGGCGTGAAGTGGTATATGTGAAGAAAGAGGTCCCTGTAAATTTCTTGACTAACCCACATGATTGGAGAATGACTCTTAGACTAATATATGTTTTGGTATATAGGGGGTAGTAAGGAAACATGCATGTGTAGACTTGATTGAAGTTTCTTCACTAGTAGGATTGAGGACTCAAGGTTTTATTGTGGGACATGTAACTCTCAAAGATGCTTAAAGTAAAATGGTCAACCATGATAAAATGTATTCCGACAACCAACATGCTTTCATACCATTTGCCTCTAATATTTTTGATTTTTATAGCACTAGAAGCAACATATCTTTTATAAAGAGAGCAGAGAATCGTGCACAACAATGTTGTGTCACCTCAGACAATGAATATAGTATTTAAGAGAATGTTTTTGACATAAAAAAACACAATTTACCCCCGCTTAGATGTTATATATATATATATATATATATATATATAAATTTAAAAATATGAAATGTTTATCATATTAATTTAAAAAACAAACAAGTAAACAGAAAAAGGAAGTATTATTATAATTTATTGAAAGAGAGACACACGACTTACAATCTCACACTCTTACTTCCACAACAAAAGAAAAGGGACAAAATAAAACAGAGAACTGTATTGGTAGCCAAATTAAGCACACCTGATATATAGTATAACAATACACAATGTATAAAGCAAGAACTTGATGAACATATAGTTTAGTTGTAATCAGGATGAGCAATACAGTAGCCCTCAAGAGCCTTGAAAAGACCATCTCCCTTAGCTTTGTCCTTCTTGAGTTGTTCTTCACTAGGAGCATCATCACCTTTTGTGAAGTATTTAACACTCAGCTTTCCAACAGATCCTCCATTTGGTCCTGCAGACAATTTGGCCTCAAAAGAGATCTTCTCAACTGTGTCTGGAAGCCCAGCACCACCAACTATGCTGTAGTTGTATGCAAAATTAGCAGCATCTACTAACTCCACTTTGTGCAACACATGCTTGGTTTCACCATCTGCAAACATAACATTGAGGAATATTTAACCAAAAATAAATAAAAAATTTGCAAGTAACACATATATGTAAGTATACTAACCTTCAACGAAAGTGTATTTTTTGATGGTTCCAGCACCACCGTTGCCTTCAACAATTTCAACACTTTTGATGTCATCAATAACCTTTGGAGTAAGAGTGTCAGCATCAATAACAAGGGCTTTGAAAAGAACAGCAGGTGCTACAGTAGAAGTGGTTTCATCATCAAAATTGAAAACACCCATGATGATAATGAATTATAATGCTAGCTAGTAAGAAAGATAACAAATTACTAATAAGTAAGAAATTGCTTGCTTAGTTGTGTGATTTATGAATAAAGTTGAGTCTAGTATATATAGGAACTGAAAATGTATTTTTTAGAACTTAAGAGTTAAGATGATGACTAATTCTGGTTATTGAAAATTTCTTTTATTCACACTGCGATACGAATTTGGATAATACTATTCAATATTATCTTTTGGAAATTTCAAAGAAAATTTTGTTTGGACTCACAAAATTCTTGTATGTATTCATTTTTTCTCTCTCTGATTTTTCTCTCTTCTATATACGGTCAAATCTTACTTCATTTGTACCATCTAATTTAGTTTGTAGTTCCTAACTAGCTAATATGGTGTGGTAGATGGCAGATAACAACTTCTTGAGTGGATGGCTACATATTTGATTTTAGGCAGATGTATCTAGAAGAGCATCTCTTAGATAGAAGTTATCAATTTGCTTTAAAACAGTTGTGGATTATGAGAAATATATTAAGTTTTTTTTTTTAATATTAGACATCTTTACTCGAATTCAAATTTGAAATTTTGCAATTGTCCGTGTGAATTTTATTAGTGAATTATATTATGTGTTAGAATGCTATGTGCTTAAAATTATAGTGCATGTGTAATTGTTGTGGCATGACAGATATGCATGCACCAAAGACAAATGACGTTTCAGTGTACTATGTATTTGCTTTAGATATCAATACGTTTTCTTAGGAATATGATTATTTGAGTTTTTTTTCTATGAAAAAGGTTAGTTAGCTTTTTTTTCTTAGTTTTGGGTACAAATTTTTGTTAATTTATTAGTATTTAGTTTAAAAGTTGAAATTGTTTAATAAGATATTAACAAAATAGTGTGAGATCGACATACTTGTGTGCATGTTGCCGTGTTGATACATCCGTTTACCACTTGGACAATTAATTCTAATCTTAAATTCCATGACATTTGCTCTTTAGAAAATAACAAACTATCAAAGAGTTATTTAAAGTTGAAACTGAAGAATTTTGTGAATAGGTCAAAAACTAAGTTGGAAGTATTCAAAGAATCACGGAATAAGGCAATATATTCAACATATGTGTACTCTTTTTGGTTCACATTTTCAAACGCAAACCCAAAAATTAGACAAAAATTGGGACTTTTGCTCTTATAATATTCGTACTATTGGGGTCTAGTGCTTTTTTATATTAGAAATATTGCAGTCTCAAGACGCCATTCTAGAACGCTGAATTTAATAGTACTATTAGTTAGTTAGAAATATACTAAATAATTAGAAATATTTTGAGCATATTCTGCAATATAAAAATTGGTTTTAAATTAATTAATTTATAAAAATGATTTTAATTAAAAATAAATAAATAAATATCAATGTAAAAGTCAATTAATAATATTCCGTAGCGGAATCAAAATTGATCGATGAATGAAGAAGCAGACGTTGTTGCGGTGGACCTGAGCTTTCGATGAGATGGAGTGGGGATTGTCCGCAAGCTTAACATTTCAATGTCCAAATTAGTAAGAGAGTAAATGAGATGTGTAAGTGAGAATGAATTTTCATACTTGAGAAATGACGCCTCTTTCCTTAATAGAAGAAAAGTTAACAATCGAAAAGTGTGAAATGAGGCGTACACCATGGTCAGCCACATGATTGATCTTGACAATCAACAAACTCCAATTAGGAGAATTACGTGTTTTAAAAGTAGAAATGACTGTATTTCCTACGTCCTATCATCGAGCCTTATAAACAACCCAAAATAATTGCCCCTCTGACTTTGCTTTGCAGGGCGATGGTTTTCCATACGCGCTCTAACTCAATGGTCAAAGTTTATTATCTAATCGATTAGGCCTTGAATCTAATCGATTAGTGCCACAAATAATTGATTGTTTGAGCCTAATTTAAAAGGTTTTGATAGAGAGATGTTACCATTCATTAAGATACTATTATAATTAATTATAGACTCATTTCCCCCTTATTTAATCGATTAGTCACTTGGTGTAATAAATTAGACAGTTCAAAAACTTGTCTCAATCAATTTGACATTTCCGATTTCATATGGTTAGACCTTAAAACATTTTTAGGTGATTTTACCTGAAAAATAGACTCTTCAAAAATAGTTTTAGTAAGTGTGTGATTTTTCCATATTGCTTTACGAAAACACCGTTATGTTTTTAAGAAATGTGATCATTCATACACGACCAGTCGAGCTTTTACACTCTAAAGCTTCAAGTCCTTTGTCAGATATACCAATCACACAAGCATTTAACTTGAATCTTCTCGTGGATGAGGCTTGAAATATCTTCAAGTTAGATGTCATTATCAAAGTATATCAATAGTGATCTCCAAACCCAAGTTCGTTATCTTAATTTAGAGGAATAACTTGATCACACATCTTGTGTATCTTTGACTGGTTAAACTAGTTATAGAACTTGGTTTCCTTTTATGTGTTCTTGTCATCAAAAACACTTTAAATTATGTTACATCTTTAGGTGTTGTCATCATAAAAACCATGATGTCATCAGGTCCAGGCATGTCTTTCTTAGCATTAACCGCTTCCTGATTAAAATCAGAAGCACATAGTTCCACACAAGTAGAACTGCTTGTTTCAGTAGACAGGAACATAACAAACAATATTTTACCTCAATTGCATCCGAAGGGCATGGAAGGTTCGACTTCCAGCCCCAACCATGAAGAACTTTGGGTTGAGAGACTGCTTATCAATCATCCCCAAACTTAGATCAGTTGAGGAGCATGCTTCAGTTCCCACATGGTTGCCTTATATACTACTAGCCCATCCTCACAAAATAATGACTAGGGAGTTATGATCTTCCATCTTTGATGAAAATTACTCTCACTTCTCAAATACTTCATAAGAGGATTATCAAGGAGAGTTGGTGGAATTGGCCTATCACACTCGTTGAATGTCTACGATCATGGAATTTGAGGCTTCTAGACTGGGGGATCTTCGTGCCCGACCCAAATTTGATAGGAGAGTGAGATGCTCAAAGAACGACTTGATACCCTAAATATTGAATGAAATTGGTGTTTAGAAGAAATATTGGAAGCCTATAAATCATTTTGTCTATATTGGCGATTGTGGATCCCTTTGAATATCCTGATACTCTAGTCCAAAAAGTGAAATTGCTTTCTTCAAAAATGATGGGGAATAACGAGGATTTTCCTTCTAGTCTAACATTTTATCGAAGGTAGAGGACACTTTGGAAGATACAAACTAATCTTCGATCCTTCTCAAAAAATGTTTGAATAACTCAAAAAGTCTTTGAAGGAGTCTGAACACGATCAAAAGAACACTGAGACGACCTTCATGAGATGCTATTCAAGAACCCTACTTTAAAGTAGGTTAAATATTTATAACCCACTAGATGGTCTCTTGCGAGCAAGTTGGTATTGACTAATCCATCGAAGATGGGAATATGGTTTTCTTGGTGGGTTAAATGCCAATATTTTCTCCTTGTTTTGACCAACATGATTGTAACCTATATTGGACATGTAACTCCCTAAAAAAAAGAGACGAGGATGAATTCTAGAGGTTTGAAAAACATTTGTTGAAAAACAAAATTATTTGGAAAATCATAATTTGAAATCATTTTGTAAGACAACAAGTAAATATGAAGAGGAATAAAAAGATAGATGGAAAATAAATAAAAAGACAATAAAGTAAAGAGATGAGAGAGCGAGAGAGAGAGAGAGAGAGAGAGAGAGAGAGAGAGAGAGAGAGAGAGAGAGAGAGAGAGAGAGAGGATGGAGAGGAGATAAAGAGAGGATTGCGAGAGTTATAAATTGAAATAATCGATTATAGCACTAGGGATAATTGATTATTTACTTGTAACATGGCTTCCAGCTAATCATACATTTTCCTTAACATATACCCAGGTCTTAAAAACATTTATAGGTGATTTTCGCAATATACGAGAAGCTTCCTAAATGTTTTAGCGTGTGTGTGTGATTTCTAGGTGATTTGTACGTCTTTTTCTTAATACCACGATAAATGATTTTGATTGAACCACTTATTTGTACCATATGTGTTGCACAAAGTTTCTTGCGAGAAATAATATATGTTGTTGAAATAAATATTGGTAGATTAAGGTTTAACAAAGAATATGTTGTATAAATAAAATAACTAACATCCTTAAGACATATCATTTGCCGAATGGTTTTGACATCCTTAGTATGGTTAATGCAAGCTTTGTTTTTACCAAATCCATCAATTTGGGTTCTGAAAACTTGGTGGAGAACCCTAATCACAAAATCACACAGGCACGCGTGTGTATATATATATATATATATATATATATATATATATATATATATATATATATATATATATATATATATATATATATATGAGGATCAACACCAAAGAGTTACACCATGAGTTACACTCGCTCAAAAACGTCACTTCGGATTAATATTTTTTAAAATCAACCGTTGGATTAAAATATGTCATCATATAGATCATACCTATAAAGTTTGAGATTAATCTATAAAGTTTTACTACACGATCAAGATATCCAAAAATTAACTTCAAAATGGACTTTCATATATCGTTAATTTTGATGTAGTTCAATGACATAGTAAATCATTATAGATTAATCTCAGACTTTATAAGTATGATCTATATGATGATATATTTCAATCCAACGGTTGATTTTAAAAAATATAAATCTGAAGTGACGTTTTTGAGCGAGTGTAACTCATGGTGTAACTCTTCAAGTGTAATTCGATCCCTCCTTATATATATACACACACACACACACCCATACATACAAACAAGAGATCTTTTCTTATTGACCAAACAAACCAAATAAATACTTCCTAAGACATTCCCCACGGTAAGCAAATGCTTTTATATGTTTAGATCCTTAACAAACAACTTCTTAAGGATGAATATTTAATCAAATAATAATACACTATTGGTAAATTACAATTAACCCCACACCCAGAATAATGATCCTCACTAGGCTAACGAATACTTTGGAAGCAATATGGATAAACATATGTGAGAAAATCGAGAGATATATAGAAAATAAGATAGTATAAGAAAGTGAGATCAAAGCTTGTTTTCTAGATATTAATAGCTGATAGAGAAACTCTCTACTTATAGGCAAAGGAATGGAATAAATTTGAAAAAATTGCAGGGAAACTTTAAGCCATCTAATAGATTATTTGATCCCAAAAAGGAATCTTTTGTTTTCTAGCCATTGAAAATCATCAAGAGTTTCCTTCCAATCGGTTGTGAGCATTATAAATTGAAATAATCAATCATAGAACTAGGGATAATTGATTATTTACTTGTAAAATGGCTTCCATCTAATCAGATATTTTCCTTAACATTTACGCAGGTCTTAAAAACATTTTTAGGTGGTTTTCGCAATATACGAGAAGCTTCATAAATGTTTTAGTGTGTGTGGTTTCTAGGTGATTTCTACGTCTTTTTATTAATACCACGATAAATTATTTTGATTGAAACACTTAGTTGTACCATATGTGTTGCACAAAGTTTCTTGCGAGAAACAATATATGTTGTTGAAATAAATATTGGTAGGTTAAGGTTTAACAAAGACAATGTTGTATAAATAAAATAACTAGCATCCTTAAGACATATCATTTCCCCCCAATGGTTTTGACATCCTTATTATGGTTAATGCAAGTTTTTTTTAACCAAATCCATCAACTTGGGGTCTGAGAACTTGGTGGAGAACCCTAATCACAAAATCACAAAGGCACGCATGTGTGTCTATATATATATATATATATATATATATATATATATATATATATATATGAGGGATCGAATTACACCATGAGTTACACTCGCTCTAAAACGTCACTTCGGATTAATATTTTTTTAAATCAACCGTTGGATTGAAATATATCATCATATAGATCATACCTATAAAGTTTGAGATTAATCTATAAAGTTTTACTATACGATCAAGATATCCGAAAATTAACGTCAAAATAGACTTTCATATAATGTTAATTTTGATGTAGTTCAATGACATAGTAAACCATTATAGATTAATCTCAGACTTTATAAGTATGATCTATATAATTATATGTTTCAATCCAACGGTTGATTTTAAAAAATATTAATTTGAAGTGACGTTTTTGAGTGAGTGTAACTCATGGTGTAACTCTTCAAGTGTAATTGATCCTCCTATATATATATATATATATATATATATATATATATATATATATATATATATATATATATATATATATACACACACACACAAACACACACCCATACATACAAACAAGAGATCTTTTCTTATTGACCAGACAAACCAAATAAAGACTTCCTAAGACATTCCCTATGGTAAGCGAATGCTTTTACATGTTTAGATCCTTAACAAACAACTTCTTAAGGATGAATATTTAATCAAATAATAATACACTATAGGTAAATTACAATTAATCCCTCACCCAGAATAATGATCCTCACTAGATGTTACCTTGAAAAATCTCAAGGTATTCAAGCACGTGTACTAAATGAGGGTGTTCTCATAAAGTTAAGGGTAATTTCCTAAAATAAGGACCTTTTGGAAATTGAGATCAAAGTGTTTGAAAGTTGGTTTTAGAAAATTAGAGGAATCAATGATTGATGAAAATATCAAGTTACAATGGATTCGACCACAAGGAAAGTATGTTAAAATGTGAGGAAAATGGTCGAATCGACCAAGGCACACAAAGCGAAGAAAGTGGTCGAATTTGGTTGTGTCGACCATAAAGTATTCGAAACTTAGAAGAATTCTGCAATTATTTCTTGTCACGAAGAAGTAAGCAAGGAGAGGTTGAGTTTATCAAAGGCGGGAAGATTCAAAATTCAAAGTCTCTAAGCAGTTACCAGCAACGCATAACTCATTTAAGCTCCAAATAGTTGGCAAAATCTAGTGAAGCGGTTACCTTAGAGTTCAAATGTCACCCGTCGATTTCTTTAGGGTAATTACTTTGTAAATACTATAAATATGTAGTTTCAATGTAATTTCTGTGTGTTCACTTGTATACTCAAATCACTTGCAAAAACTCTGTTCATACCGAGCGTCAGGAAGTAAAGAGTTGAAGAGTGCTTGATGTACGTGAATCACCACTTTTATTTTAATGCAAAACCTTTATATTTCAGTCATTTCTTATGAAAACTTTACTTGCATTTTATTTACGTTTCAGCAATATCTTTGCATTATCGTTTATGTTGATTCTCTTTTTGTTACAAGTTTTGAGTTAACAAAAGATTTTGTCAACACTTACTTCGTTTAGAATAAGTCTGAGGTTCATAGCCTTCTGTCGATCACGAGTCACCATAGTTGGTAAAAATCACATTGTGAAATCAGATTGTTAATTGTTTCGTTTAAGCTCTCTCTGCCGGTCACAAGTCACCAGTCAGTCAAGTCTAATTATAGTGTGGAAAGCCATTATACTTGTTCCCTTAGTCTTAGAAAACCGCTTCTTAGATAAGAATTTTGACAGAACTAGTATAATCTCAAAAAACCTTAGCACATGTCTTAAGATCAATTGGTCGATCTTGCGAGTAACACTAGGATAAACAATACTTTCGAAGCAATATGGATAAATATATGTGATAAAATCGAGAAATCTATAGAAAATAAGATAGTATAAGAAAGTGAGATCAAAGCTTGTTTTCTAGATATTAATAGCTATTAGAGAAACGCTATTGTGATAGATCACCCCCATACAAAATCAAGGAGACATGTTTTTACCCCATCTCCATCGCCCTTTGTTCGCCCGACGATGTAAGTCCACCGCCTGACGCTACTGCATAAATCCCAATTTTCCTATTGCAATTTCAGCACTACAGCAGTTCCAAATTCCTGCAATTTCTTCACATCACAAGTCTCAATTCATCACGATTACTCATGGTTTCGTCATATAACAACAACACACCATACCATACATTTCTTGCATCAATTCATTACATATCAATATTACAATTTCATCAATTTTCCATCAAAACATCATAATAACACCTTTAACAAAATCCCAACACAAACCTACAAGTATCTAAACCTTAGATTGATTATAATAACAAGGGTTAAATAAGTTTTTGGTCCCTATAAATATTGAAGTTTCATTTTTAGTCCCTCATGGGTTTTGGCAACGGTTTTAGATGGTTTTCGCAAAAGTTTTTTTTGTAAAGGCAGGGAGGGACTAAAAATGAAAACTGCAATATTTATAGGGATCAAAAACTTATTTAACCCTAATAACAATGATAAACACCCCTTACTTTATATTCTCTTAGGAATTGATTCTTGTTCTTCGTGTTTAACCATAAATCCTTTTGTTCTCTCTGTGCCATAACCTCTTTTCATGTTCTTCCAATTTCTACGATCGTACAAAATGAATGTTCTATCAAAATCCCAATTTCTCATGCAAATTTACCCCTTGGACCCCTAATAGATCTTTCTGTCCACACTTATCCTCTTACAATTGACTATTTTTCTCTTAGCGTTTCTAACCTTATATTAATTCTATTTATTTAATAATAATAAGTCTAAATAATTACTATTAAATCTAAATAATTTCCAACTAATTATTTAAATTCTAAACTTCTCACATTATTTCATAACTCACCACTAACTCATCACACACCATACAAAACATCATATCAAGAACCATGATCGTCAAGACATCACATAAATACCGCAAATAAGTCATAAATACTCAATATAAATTAATCAAATAATTAAATAAATAATCTAATCAATTCGGGGTGTTGCAACTGGCACTCTAGGGGCACCAAGAAAATCACCGATGCAAGGCATTTGAGTTGCCAAGGTTTGATAACTCTACATCGAAGTCTCGATTAATGGTCTCAATATAACACTCATTTGTTGAGTGAGCATGTTGACCATTTTGTGGTTACTTTCATCCATTTGTTACCTTCTAACTGCAATAGTACTTGGGGTGAAAATGGGTATTACTTCCCATAGGCCCTGATGCGTGATAAGGGGAATATGATGATGATGCATTTTCACCAAATGTCGAAACACTGTTATGCAAACCTTACATCATTGTTGTTGGTAATCCATGTATTCGTTCCCCACCATTATGTGTAGACATCATGAAACTAGGCACATATTTCTTTATAGTGTTAACCACACTTGGTCTTATAGGCACTGGTTGACTCGTAGTGACTGGTGTGCTCGGGGTCGTCGAAAACACGACCACAGAATTTGAACCAACACTTGCCACCGCACTGGTATTTCCTCATGGGATGTACCATTTTTCTACCAATCCTCAATCTCATAACTTAAAACAAATTTAAACAAAACTTGTTCCACTAGGCGTGCCAATTTGTTCGCAAAGGTTTCTCGCAAACAATCTTTAGCCTCTTACTTAAAGGATACTTATTGGATCGGCTACAATAGTCCTAGACTCTGTGTTAAGTTTGGTATGATGTTTTAAGTTTAGAAATAAGAAAAAAAGGTAAAATACAAAAACAAAGATAAATTTGCAAGAAAGATAAACAAGACAAAAACTTGAAGTAAATAACTTTGAATTTAATTGTGGACGCAAACATACATTTTTCAAAAGTGACCCATTTCTCTCTTTGACGCGGATAATTTGATTGCTTTCTTACAAATTTTACAAAATGCGACCTCTAACATAAATAAAAAAACCTTGTTTAAATAATACACAAAACTAACTGCTTTCCAATACGCTTGACGATTATTAGAACCACATTTTGGAGTTTATGGTGGAAGCGACCTTTTTGATCCTTCCCACGTTCTATTTATAACCGTCGATTGAAAAATTCTTCCAATGTTGAACGCTCCATGTATTTGTTGATGGCTTCGACCTCTTTGTTGGTTTAGCTTCTATTCGACCAACTTTAATCCATCATGTCAAATAATTTTCAACAACTAAGCTTTGTTAATTTTTCAACATGCCCACCTATCAATGCTTCTCCCCTCTTCTTGGGTTGTGCGAAATATTTTCTTCTTGAGGACGACCCTTAGCTTATGCCAATTTCCTTAATAAAAAATCTTCTAGTTAGCACTCGAAGACTGTGAGATTTAATAGAGCAGTCATACAAAAACTCTCGCCTCCCCTAGGATCGAAGTAAATAAAATATACTCTCTATAAATCGTCCTCTTTAGCAGCTAGATGTCATCATACTACACTACATGCACTCAAGCTAGCTCTTACCCATTGAGGGAGAGGCGGGAAAGATCAAAAAGTAGGTTGTCAAGTATACTCTACTCTCAAGGAAGCTTTACTAAACTAGAAAGGCTACCCCATGCACGATCCCTAGGCGAGGATGAAAATACCCAAGTACTTATGAAAGTTCACAATAAACCTGCAACAACCAAATTGACTGTAAAACCCTCACTTACAAGTTATTAGGAGTAGGATATTACCGACCTACTCTAATGAAAAATAATATTCTTTCTTTCAAAAGTCAGACCAATGTAAAATTATTTTTAAGTTTTATATCTAACTGTTGTACCCCAATTTTTCCCCCTAAGATCCCTCATCATCTCATCATCACAATGCATCAAGATCACAAACAAGGGTTGGGTCTCATGGTTGTCCCATTCTTAAGTTTGCTCTCAAGAGATCGCCAAACACCCTGATTGTGTACTCCGTATGTGTTTGATTTACATTTATTTCATTTAATAACCTCTTATTAAAATACCAAAAATATTTGTTTTGCTTTGTGTATTTTGTATATTGTAGGTATCAAGCTAAAGCATCTGACAACTATAAGTTTTCCGGTGTTTCCACCAAACTTGTTTTTGCACAAATTTTCAAGATTTTTGCAGTGCAAATCGATTTGCACCAAAGTGTTTTTGATTGCACTTGCTAATTTCTACATAATTTTTGAAAAAAACCAAGTGCAAATCAATTTGTACCTTAGTGAAATCGATTGCACTTGCTGATTTCTACACAATTTTTTTAAAAAAACACAGTGCAAATCAATTTGCACTAGAGTGCAATCGATTTGCACACGCGAAAATCTAAAAAATAAGGCAATTTTCAAGTTTTTGGGTTCTGGATCCAATTTCTTTTTTATTTTATTTTTATTTTCAAATTTATTCTTTGATCACTCAAAATTCCATTATTGCATCATCATTAAACTCTATCATACACCCTCATTTGATGACATAATCCCCTATTGATTCAAATTTGGCTCCAAATTCAATTTCCAAGCCTAATTTCATACCCAAACCAAATTTAAAACCACCACTAATTTCCAAGCCTAAATACTATACTCTATTTCAAACCAACATTGCCCAAATTTCAAGCTTTTGATAGCCAAACTCACCTTGCTAAAAAATATCTCTACTCTATTCATTCTCCCGATTCACTCAAAGCTCTTCTTCATAAAAGTTTAGTAGATTCTTCATTGGAATTTGCTAATCTTTGAGCTAAACCTCCATCCAAACACTTTTTCTTCATTAATTCTCTAGATCTAAGCTTGTGATTCTGGTTTTTTGGAGCTGAATTGAAGAATTTGTGAAGTGTTGTTTTAGTCAATTTCTCAAGATCTACAAGTGGTGAGTTGGGATCTTCATCTTCTATAATATGATCTCTTGATAATTCTTGTGATTTGATTCATTGAGCAATGTTGTTTTAAGTTCCATTGATGTTGATTTCTCAAACAATTTTTGGAATTTTCGTGCTTAATTGAATCAAAGATCACAAGGTGTTTGGTGAATGTTTGAACAAGGATTTGACCTTTTGAAATGTGATTTTTCAAGTTTTAACAATGAGCAATCAATTTCAGTTGTAATAGCAATCGATTGCACGGGCTTTTTTTGCGTTGATTTTTGAAAAATTACTCTGTGCAAGTCGATTTGCACCAGAGTGCAATCGATTTGCACTGAAGTCAGAATGTTTTTTGGCTTGTTTTTGAGCTGTTTTGGATGACTTCTCTCTTCCTACTCCATTATTTTGATGTTTTCCTTGGATTTCAATCTTGAATGCCAAGTTTCTCTTTAAATTCAATGGACTTTGGGTGTTGATGAAGTTGGATAAATCTATTGTTAATTCAAATCTATCAAAGAATGAATTATTTGATTCATTCTTGGTGCTTTGAGTTAATAATATATTTAGTGCTTTTATCCACAAAGATGAGTGGTTGAACTTAAAGATGAAAGAATTTTGAGAAGGTAATCCAAGTTGATCTATCATTTCCCCTCCCTCTCCATCTTATCTCATTCTTCTTTTTTTACATGTGTTGCAAACATTAGAGGTTGATCTACATATCATTCCTCTAGTTTGTCTTTTCAACACATAAATCATGTTTGACCGGCCTTGTTGTAGGGTGGCCTCTATATAGGTTACTTGACGATTGCTTAACATAGCTCTACATTTTGTCCCACGGATAAGAAATTTGGTTCTTCATGGACCAAACTTTATGTTTGAAATTGCCCAAGTATGATTAAGTGTTGGGATACAGTCAATAAAATTGTCGATTCATCAGGTAGTTATTTTGATTCTATCAATCTTCTGATGAGTCCTCATAACCTTTGACCTAGGCTCAATGCTTAAATCATTGCGAACCATATGATCCTATTTTCTTTCCTTTATATGCTTGATTCTTCGTGGCCCAAGACTTAAACTTGTAAGCCCAAGGATGATTAGATTTTGAGATATAGCCAATAAAATTGTCGGTTCATTGCGTAGTTGTTTTGATTCTATCAAACTTCTGATGAACCCTCATAACCTTTGACTTAGGCTCAACGTCCAAATCATTATGGATCACTCATGTAAAAAACTCTAACAATTGACAATTTACTCACTAATTTACTAACAATTGACTTTTATTTTATGCCTTTATTTTTATACTCTTTATATTATGCACTTTATTTTTAGCATTTACATTTCATGTCATTTTTTTTCTTTGATCACTTGAGCATTTATTTTTTATGTCATTTTGAATTTTCTCACTTGAGCTTCTTTTTTCCTTTTGAAAATACTTAATAATTCAACTTAAACACTAAAAAACTTTTAATCTCTTTTCTTGGACTTGATTACTATTCCTATGCTTGGAGATTGAATCTTGGACTTAGGATTCTGACTTTGACCTCATCCCGGAGACTCTATGATCTTGGTGTTATTTTGTCAGTGGTTGGGTTTTTTTTTCTGTATGCAATTTTGTTTGTACTCGTATACGAGTGAATTTCCTCTAAATACAGTCGTTATTTTGCCCGATTTTTAAAGACATAATTCGTATGAGGCATAAATTTATCTGAGACTTGATATTTTTGTCCAAGTACTTGTTTGTCGGTTTGGAAATCCAAAGGATGAGAATATGGTATTGACTTCGTGATGTCAAGTACTGGTTTCTCACCCGGTTAGAGCTTTCCTTACCCCCACCTTATACTTTTTGCACATATGTTAGCCCCTTCATCTCCTCCCATCTTCTTTAATTTTGAAAATCTCCTTTCTCTTTTCAAAAAGCTTATTATTTTCAAACTAGAACCACTTCCACAATAAACTTGGACTTAGGTCTATGCATTTTCAAACGTCTTGTCTTAAATAAACATTAACCAATTTAATAATACTTTGACATCTTTTCTAAGACTAAAAGTCCATTAACCTCACTCCAAATTTTTTGAGTCATTTTGGCTTTTCTCCTTTAAAACTTTTCTCAAAAGATTAGACTCTTGTTTGTCAATTCTTTGTAGTGATGCGAACTACTATACTTCTACAATATGTAGTGAATTGAGACCTTTTCCACTTGGTGTTGAATGATGCTTGTTGATGAAAATACAAGCTCTATCCTCCACTTTGAGTTGATGAAATGCTCATTTTTCATAATTGTGGATAATAAGTATGTTTACCACTCGGATATGACGATGATGTCCATTCTTCTAAAAAATTAACCAACACACTAATGTTAGTCTTTTTTTACTCGAACTACATGAGTTTTGATTTCAACATTGCACATTGTTGGTATGTAGGTCTAGAATTCATTGGAAGTTCTATCAAATCAAAAATTGTAAAAAATGCTTCTTAACTCACCCCACCATCTATTTTGTACATATTTTTATAGCTACACAAATTTTCAAAGAGGTTCTTACGGAGTACCATAGATGTTTAGGGTGTCTAACACATTCCCTTTGCATAACTAACCCTGAATCTTGATCTCTATTTTCTTCTAGGATTTTATTCGCTCTTTTTTCTAATTCTTTGGATGAAATAAAAGTGCGGTGGCGACTTTATTGTTATTTTTATGAGTTGAGTCAATCAATGGCTTAGTCACGAAGATTTTTGCCGCTACACTAACTAATATATAAGTGAGGTTGTATATTGAGAGAAATTTAATTTTTATTTTAACCATATGTAAAATAATACAAATGGATTATGATATTGAGTTGATAATATAATATTTTTTACAATATATAGTATAGTAATTAATCTCTAATATTTAATGCGTCGACTTAAATGCGTCAGCATATATAAAATATATTTGTTTTTTTCAATATACTTCAAATCTCTCTATTTGCAAATAGTCCCTAGAATTTTCCTAGGCAATTAATATTCTCCAACTACACATATTGTTCCAAGTACATCTACCTAAGTCAAATCTGTAACCATCTACTTAAGAAATTTGTTATCTACCAACTACCACGCCATATTAGCTAGTTTGGAACTTAAATTAAATTATTTTGCACGCATAGATGTTGTTATGAGGGCACAAATTAATAATATACTATGTTAGAGAGTATTTATTTATTTATTTTATACTCGTCCTTTTACATTGAAATTTCACCGGAGTTGGAGGACAGAAAAATAAGAGAGAAAGATAAAATGAATAGTAGATTCAAGAATTTTATGAGTCCAAATAAAATTTTCCTTAAAAATTAAAAGAAGATTGAAAAGTATTATTATCCAAACGACTTGGAATTAGTCATCATCTTCATCTATTGGCTATCTAAATTCTAAGCAATGCATCTTCAGTTTTTATAAATACAAGACACAACTCCACTCATAAATCACACAGCTATCCAAGCATCTTCTAAATTATTAATTTGTTATTTCTCATACTAGCATTATCATGGGTGTTTTCAATTTTGATGATGAAACCACTTCTGTTGTAGCACCTGCTATACTTTTCAAAGCTCTTGTTATTGATGCTGACACTCTTACTCCAAAGGTTATTGATGACATCAAAAGTGTTGAAATTGTTGAAGGCAACGGTGGTGCTGGAACCATCAAAAAATACACTTTCGTTGAAGGTTAGTATACTTACATATATGTGTTACTTGCAAATTTTTTATTTATTTTTGGTTAAATATTCCTCAATGTTATGTTTGCAGATGGTGAAACTAAGCATGTGTTGCACAAAGTGGAGTTAGTAGATCTTGCTAATTTTGCTTACAACTACAGCATAGTTGGTGGTGCTGGGCTTCCAGACACAGTTGAGAAGATCTCTTTTGAGGCCAAATTGTCTGCAGGACCAAATGGAGGATCTGTTGGAAAGCTGAGTGTTAAATACTTCACAAAAGGTGATGATGCTCCTAGTGAAGAACAACTCAAGAAGGACAAAGCTAAGGGAGATGGTCTTTTCAAGGCTCTTGAGGGTTACTGTATTGCTCATCCTGATTACAACTAAACTATGTAATCATCAAATATATGCTTTTTATATGGTGTGTTAATACACATTATACTAAATATCTAGTGTGCTCAATTTGGTGCCAATGTTTCCTTTTTCTTTGTTGCGGAAGTGTGAGTGTGAGATTGTAAGTCATAATTCTACCTCTCTAATAAATTATAATAATACTTTTTACATTTGCTTGGCCGTTGTTGCATCAACTTTTACCGATTCGCCTTTGGCAAGATTTCACACCATATAACTTTTACTTGCAGTTCAATAATGACTTTATCTCTTTTAATCTCTTTTAAATATTGTCTGTGCATCAAAATTCTCAAAGTTACTACAAGGACACGTTGATGTTTTCCGATGCTTAGAGTTTAATTTCTAAAATATTTGCTTGAATCATTCTCAAATAGAATAGTGTTTTATACCTGTGAGAAGTTATAGTTATACTTGGAAGAAGATTATGAATGATTGCAGATTTTTAATTTATGAAAGTGGACCTAGCACTCAGGCTGGAAGAATGGAGATACTTCGAAGAAGATTATCAATGATTGTAGATGTTATATATTTGATAACTATAAATATTTTGTAATAACAATTTTAACATTTTATAATTTATGTTGAGTTTTTTTTGTAATATATATATATTTTATATCAGTGAAAATGATATTAAATTGTTCAAATTACATCTAAGGATTGGAGATTAATAATAAATAATAATAATAATAATAATAATAATAATAATAATAATAATAATAATAATAATAATAATAATAATAATAATAATAATAATAATAATAAATTCATACTTAAGAAACAGAAATAGAGACCAATTTTATCATATAATATTTTTTAATCGGTCACAATATTGGTCGCAACAAGTAGAGATATTAATTTTAAATCAGTCACAAAAACGGTCTCTAAATTCAGGCTCTGATGTTGGTCACTAAGATTGGTCTCTAAAAGTCGCTATGGACTAGGGACTAGGGTTTTCGCCATTGCAAAAATTTGGTCGCGAATTTAGTTGCTAATAAATATAATGACCGATTTTGTAGATTTTCAGTTGCTAAATCGGTCTCTAAAGGCAAGATTTCTAGTAGTTTTATATAGGACACTACGCCAAATAAATCTTTAGACAACATTTTTTGTTTTGTTTTTGGCAGCACTGCGTAAACCTATGCTGCAATGGGTTTAAGCAGTGCTTTTTTTTCCAATGTAAAAGCACTGCCTAACGTTGCCCTTATGCACCACTTTTTTTCATAAGCACTACCTGAAGTCTATCTAAGGCAGAGTTTTTTTAATCAGAAGCGCTGTCTATTGCACCTCCTTAGACATCGCTTTTACTTTAGGCAACGCTTTTCTGAATTTCCTTATTTTCTATTTTAGACGGCGCTTTTTTATAAAGCGCTATGTAAAGGCCTTCTTAGGCAGCACAACGCTTGTGGTTTGAAAAACGCTTTCTTATGTACCCTTTAGGCAGCACTTTTAAATAAAAGTATTGTCTAATGTCAACAAATTTTCTTAAATATTAGACTTATTTCCACTTACAGAAAGTGTTGTCCAATATGTAAAATAAATTTTCACCATATTTTCATCATATTTTGCACCAGGTTCTTACCATATTTTGCACCAGGTTTTCATCATATTTTGCACCAAATTTGGTAGCTTGAATCCAATAAATATGCATCAAATTTGCATATACAAAAGATCTCTCTCTCTCTCTCTATATATATATATATATATATATATATATATATATATATATATATATATATATATACACACACACACACACACACACAACAACATCTTGAAAATTGATGATACAACTTGAAAATTCTAAAATGCTAAATTGATGTTTAACCTACATATTTACTATCTTCTAGAATTTATAAAAAAACAACAACAATGAACTTGTAAGCTCTATCTTCTACATCTACACCTATAACCTAAAACAAAACCAAAAGATCGAAATTCATACCATGATAAAACAAAACTTTATTCGAATTTATACTCAAAATTCTCATAAATGAAAGAAAGACTATATACCTTATAAAATTCTCAATTCCATAAAGAATTGAAATCATTCTTCCATAAGTTCATCCAATTGATCTTTTGAGTAATTAGCACACTTGAATTCGTCAAAGTACTACATAATAATATAAAATAGTATGTGATTTAATCAAAACACTATGCCATTTTTTGAGATATATTAAAATAATCTCCAAGTTAGAAACCCATACCGTGGATGAAATCTCTATTCGATCCAAAAGAAAAGTTTCTTTCATAAACCTCAAGATGAAATAACCACAATATATACCATTATGTTGACGAGGACACTACACATGGAAAGAAAATACGGATATATATATATATATATATATATATATATATATATATATATATATATATATATATATATATATAACTTGTTTTATCAAGTATCGTCACTAATATAATCAAAATTGTAAAAATATACCTGCACTTTGATCCATGTAATGTTGTTGGTTATACTCTTTGGTACTTGAATATCTCTTTGTGATCGAAAAGGTTGTAGAATGCTATCATAAAATATAAACGAATATTTAGAACAATCTCACATAGATAAATAAATATACACACGAATATTTAGAACAATCTCACTTACCTATCAATCATCGTCTTCAAATTTGGGTATGTTGTCCAATCATTGTATAACTAATCCATATAATATACAATTTCTCGTACATGATTAATCGCAACCAATAACCAATGTCCACTGTAAGATTAAACAAATGTTAGATTGAAAGTTTCTACACAACGTCAAAAAACAAAAAATTATAATAGATGAAGTTAGGATGAAAATCTTACTTTTGGCCAATATTTTATGGTAAAAAGAACAACTTTTTTGTATCTTTGTTGGCCACAAATGAACCGCCTTTAAGTTGTACGACTTTAATACCGCAGACAATCTTGTGAATTTAGTGGAACCATTATACAACGGTTCCTCTGCATCGCTTACCAACCTCTCAAACATTTTGGGACAATCTAGAAGATCTTATTCAAGTGCTTTTGCAATATCTTCGACTCGATCTCAATCGTATGTATCCGTGACATTGTCGTCTGAAGCATAGGACATATAACTTTTCCCCCTCGGTTCAACATTCCGTTGTGTAATATGGTGGGAGAACTGACTTTGGAATTTGTTTTGCTTTTTATCGCAAATGTTGCGGATAGCAAGAGTCGCCACCGACTTTTCTTTTATCCCATTAAGGGAAGGTGAAAAGTACAGAAAAAGACCTTCGTTAGATTCTGAGTAAGGGAGAAGGTTATGAAAAGGGAATGTATTAGCACCCCTTTTCATCCGTAGTTATCTACGGGCTCTTAGTTGCTTTTAGCTCATCTTTAAAAATTTGCTTTCTATGTATGTGTTTGAAATTTTTTTTTGAAAAGGCATTTCGCTTTGACTTCGTAATGATTCACGTTGGAATGTATACGAAGTGTTTGGAAATGTTTCATTTTTGAAAAGTGTTTTGAACTTTGACAAAAGTGTGAGGTGTAAAAAGTATTTTGATAGAGCAAGCAACTAAAAGTCTTATTACCTACTCAGAACGGTCGTTTTCGTGTTATTTTACGTTCCTTTAGAATAGCGCTATCCATACCATTAGTTGGTAGGTAACCCTATTCGTTGGATATAAAGAGACATTCGAAAGGGACATCAAATGGCCATAGAAGGCAACTTGTAGGAGTATCCTAGCACATTCGAAGGGACGATCATCACTTTTCGTAGGCAACAATCGACGGACAAGATCATGTTTTCGTAGGCCACGTCGAGGGACTATGATCTTTGATTCGAAGGGACTATGATGATATGTTTGTAGGCAACGGTGCCAGGATACCTCTATGTTCGAGGGACTTGACCATTTATTCGAAAGGCAACGAGAGAGAATACTCTAGGGGGTGCATGTGTGAAGAGAGTGTGTTAGATTCAGATATTTTATCTTGGAATTAGAAGTGATCTATGTTCGTTTTAATCTTGCCATACACACCTAGTTACTAGCAGTTTATAGGGTGCAGAAAGTAAATTGCGAAAAGTAAAGTGCAGAAAGTAAATGTCCTATGCTATTACATGGCTTTGGGGCAGTTACATAATATAGGAGTGCGGAAAGTAAATCCTAATTAAACTATTACATCCCATGAGCAGTCACATAATATGGAAAAGAATACGAGAAAATTAATCCTAACTATTACAACCTGTAAGCAGATACATAATAATCGGAAAAGAAAAGAAATTTGCATAAGAGAAAATATGTTAGTAAAAAAAGATTTTTGAGTTAGGAATTTTTTTTTAGGTTAGTAATCCTAATTAGATGATTGAACAATTTTTTTGGGAATTTTCCGGATTGGTTTTAATAAGGAAAAGCAATTAAAAGTCAATTTTATGGTTAATTAACAATTAATTAAAATATGCATGCAAAAATATTAATTTTTATGCCAAAAATTAAATAAACATTTTTCTGACTTAAATACAAAAAGAAAATATTTTTTGGTGATTTTTTATTGCATGAGAAAATTATTTGAAAAGAAATTAAATTAGAAGGAAAAAATATGAAAAGAAATAGAAAATTGTTAGTTTTTGCAAAGTGGTAAAAAGAAAGTGAGGAGCCAAGGTTCGAACCAAGGACCTCAGAGTCACACGCGCGCACTGCTTGCCACTGGACCAACCTGCGTTTGGTGTTAGTAATATGGAATGAAATAATTATAAACGAAATTGATTTCTGAAAACCAACTTTCAAAAACCGTGCCAAGATCTTCATCTTCTTCGTTTAAATTTTTAAACCTTTAACGACGGTTTTGGTTCGTTGCTAAAGCTTTTACCAACGGATTGTCCGTAGCTATAACACCTGTAAAAATCAAAATCCAAAAATATGCAATATAAATTTGTTATGGGGACATGGATCGATTCGGTTTGGTCCACTGAACACGCTGGTATCATTGGTTTCGTCCAATTTTCCTATTTCAGAAAACCCCAATTGGAGCTTATGAACCCTAACAATGGCAAGTCACGATTCCTGTGTCTAAACTCCAATTAACCTATGCAGAAAGTTTCGAAACTCCATTCTAAACACAAACAAACAATCAAAACGTGTTAAATATGCATGAAAATCAAAAATCGAAATTGAGTAAAAGTGTTCAAACCGAACTGTGATTTCGTGATTCTGCACGTTTGAATGGCTTGTGAGTGTCTGGATCAATTCATGGGACCTCCAGGAATGTATTGGAATGCTTAGAATTGTCTGAATCCAAGCAAAACCAGGGCTGCCAATTTCTTGAGTAACACGGTTTATTTGAGGTTGGGTAGGGTTCTTAGAGGTAAGAATTTCGTCCTTTATACTTGTGAATGCATTGTGTACTTATAGTGGATGGATTTAGGTCAAGAATCATGAAGAAATTATATGCTAATCAATGAGAAAATATTTGATTTGGTATAAAACCAAACATTGCCTTTTTTGATCAAATCTCATTCAATTCCTTTGCCAATCAATGCAATTTCGAAATTAACAGCTTGTATGGCTTGCTTGGACCTCATGAATGAGAGAAAAATCCAATTTGCAATTAATTTTGATTTTCTATCTTTTATTTTAATTAAATTGGCTTTTAAATGATTAAAATCCAAAATAAATAGAAAAATAAAAGATAAATTCGTGGCCTTGGGCTTGGAGGTTCCAAATTAGCTAAGGAACAAGTTTGAACCAAGAAAAGTTAGGCCGATTTGCAAAATTTTGGTTTTTGTCAAGTATTTCTCTTTGTGCACCTCTTCAAAAATTCTCAACTTATGCAAGGTGTATCTTGCTCAATTTTTAACATTTTTGGGTGTTATTGTACTTTTTAGAAAGCTCAAAATGTCCTCTAAACAACCTCTTTGGTTTCATCTCAATTTAAGTTTCCATGATCATGAACACTTCTTTATAAAAAGTTGACTTTTTGTTGACTTTGAAAAGGACCTATAATGTTTTGATCCATATCTTCCAAATGAAGCATTTTCTGACCAAGCTTGTGAGACATGAAGTTGTAGAGAATTGAATTCTCTTCAAATGTGGTGGAAAATTTTTTGATAAAATATGTGAAAGTTATGCCTGGTCAAAGTTCTGTTGACTTTTGTCTAAGAAAGCCCAATTTAGAAACTTTGACTTTTGATCAATTATTGACTTTTCTTGATGAATCATGATCAACCCTTGATCAAATGATGAATATCACTTCAAAATATTGATGTTGACCAAAAGTTATGAAGTTTGACTGTATGTTGACCACAATTGACTTTTTGTCCAATACAACTAATTTTCAACCATCTGAGCAATTGTCTGAGGAAACTTGACTTGTAAGGCTTGAAACTTGACATAGAGAGTCTTTGAAGCATATGATGAGGCATCATGGTCACTAGAAGTGTTGGAGGCTCACCTAGACTTAAGGATAGCCAAACCCTAGTTTGGGTTGATTGCTTAGGAGAGGGTTTGTCTAGTCAACCCTTGTGAAATCCTTGAGCATGGATATGCGAAATATCTTGAGAAGTAAGATGGCAAATTTGGGGTATAACAGTTGCCCCTGTTCAATCTTCTTGTACTGGAAGGGTTAGATTGGCATGCTTGCCTTTCGTGACCTAAAAGTAGAAGATGATTGGACACTCGAGTACACTTGAAAATTTGCACTCGCTGTTGGTTGATGATGCGTCGGAATGGGCTTACGGATGCCATTCAGGGAAGTTGTTGACTTTACTGGGGACTGAGTCATACGCTAGACTCGCGAACGTCGCTTGAATAAGAGAATCGTCGGAGATGGGCTTAAGATGCCATCCGGAAAGACTGATGCTGGGAAACGAGCCGTACGTTAGACTCTGTAGGTATTCTTGAAGATAGAAGGGAGCATGGAGATGGGCTTAAGATACCATCTGGAGAGAATGATGTTGAGTCGTACGTTAGACTTCAACACTCGTCTTTAAATGAAGTTATTGGTTTCTATTAGTTTTTTAACCAAATATGCAGCATTCTAAAGGTAGAGAGAGGTCGACAAGTAGTCGGAGATGGGCTTAAGATGCCATCTGGGGCAACTGAGTCGTATGCTAGACTCTATAGTTGCTGTTGATAATAAGAGAGAGTCAGAATAAACCTTCGTCCTGGCTACTCTGGGGAGAAAATATTTGGCAGAATGTGGATAGCTTTCCCGTCTTGCTTCGGGTGTTGATCCAATGCCTGTTGCCGGAAGACAACTTGTACGGTCTTTCAGATTGGGTTCCCCGTCTTATTTCGGGTATTAATCCTGGACCTGTTGTCGGAAGACAACTTGAACGGTCTTTCAGATTGGGTTCCCCGTCTTGTTTCGGGTATTAATCCTGGACCTGTTGTCGGAAGATAATCAGATTGGGTTTCCCGTCTTGTTTTGGGTATTAACCTTTGACCTTCCATTTGGAAAAGATTCGTACGGTCTTTCAGATTCGTACTCTTTCGACAATCGATCGACAGACGTCCATTTTTTATCCATGGTTTTACTACTAAGTAAGCTAAACAAAAACATTATAATAAATCACGCAACTATAGAAAAAGAACAACTAATCATCCCACAATAAATTTTAACTCAAAGAGGAACAAACCCTTATGTATTCTAATAAACTTTTTTAGATTCAAAGTTCATGGTATTTTTTAAGTGAAAGAGATGAAAACTATCAAATTTAAAAGTTAGACATGGATAACAAGCAAAATATCAAACATGTCAGCAACATTCCAATAACCCTAACACAATGGCAACATCAACATTGCAATTAATCACAAACTCATCACAAATTAACACAAATTGCACATGGTGACATCAATCTATTGTTCAAAATTAGCTCAACAAAATGATATTCTCATCAATATTTTCACATATAAATTCACAACACAATATTGACATTATCGTCCATAACTATATCATTATCAATTCAAACACTAAAACAACAATAATAATATTAATTCAATTAAACAAAAATAGAAACTAATTTAGTAAACTAAATATGAAGGTTGACAAACCTTGAACAGTATCGATAGTTAAAGAAAAGTGTTGAGAAATGGATGAGTTGAAGATGTTGATAGTGGTCCAACAACTGAGGTTGACAAACACTATAGGTAACCAACAACGTCATATTTAAACCATACAATTAAGACATACCAGCCTAATCATATTTAACCAACATCATCAACATACAGGTAATTCAAAAACAACTCAATTTACGACATTGTAAACATATTTAACCAAATGATCAACAACATTCATTGACTTAGTTTGCTGAAATGAACATGAAGAGTAGTAGAAGCTTACCAATTCAGAAATGTCAGTGAGAAATTGAGAGATGAGACAGAGTTTGTGGCATGAATGCGATGAAGATGACGCTCGCTGAGCAGAGACGAAAAAGATGTTGTTGAGGCTGTGACGTCGGAAGATGGCGATGAATTGACGGAGGAAAACGGTGAATATGGAGATGAGAAGCGGTATCCATGGAAGATGATGGCTGGGGAATATAGAGAGAACAATGAGATGAACGAATGGAAGATGATGGATGGAGAAGATGTTGAGGATGATAGAGATTGAAGGATCGTGGTTGAAGGTTTAGGGTTTTGCAGAGAAAAAGTTTTGAGAAAGTTTTGAGAATTAGAAAGAAAATATGGTTTTGTTTTATTTTTAAAAAAGTTAAAGGCCTTAGGCAGCGCTTTTTTAGGAAGCGTTGTCTAAGGGGGAGGGGGGTCTCTAGCAACGCTTTCTTAATAACCTTAGGCAGCATTTTCTGCAAGCGCTGCCTAAGGTGGGTCCTTTAGCAACGCTCTTTCGAAGCGCTTTCTAAAGGGTGCCTTAGGCAACGCTTTTTAGAAGCGCTATCTAAAGGTAGACCTTAGATAGCGCTTTTGCTGAAACTATAGTAAAAAATTTCGTGATTTTTTTACATTATGGCAGCGCTTTCAATTAAAAGCGTAGTCTAAAGTGCACTTTCTTTGTTCAATTTTGGCATAGCGGGAGGAGGAAGAATAGTTATTTTTTGGGTCCAAATAAGACAGTCGAGTTTCAGAAGCATCTCGAAGAGTTGTGCAAGAAGAGGAAGAAAGTCTGATTTGCTAAAAGCTCCATTATAGAGAAAATTGATTGAAAGTCTCCAGTCCTATTTAAGCCATTTATGTCCATCTATTTTTCTTCGGTCCTAAGGTCTAAGATAAGGAGGGAAATAACCTACCTAATATTAACATGCATCAATATCAACCCTAAGGTCTGTCCTAATCCGTTTCCTAAGATCGAATCGAAAAATCTTACGGGAGCATGTGAGCACACAAAGAAAACAAAGAAATGCTCGAGGAGTATCCACTTACTAAAGTAGCACACACCTATCTATGATATCTAACCACAATATCATATCACCGGGTGGGATAAGGGAGTAGGACACATAACCGTGATATCATGTCATCAAGGTAGGATAAAGGTAGGCTTAACCAAGATATTGAGTCATCGAGGTAAGAGAAATTGGGGGGAATCAATATCATATCATATGCTTAACCGTGATATCATGTCATCAAGGCAAGCTAAAAGGGGATCAACTCTTAACCAAGATATCATGTCATCTAGGCAAAAATGGTGAATCCTCATAAGCGACTAAACACCTAGCCAAGATATCATGTCATCAAGGTAGGCGATAGAAGACAATAATGAGGTCATGTAGCATCAAAGTTGACCAACGTTAGCTAATCGACAAGACATAGAGGATTGATTTTAGATCCCTGAGTCCACTTGACCGACCCGATAATAAAAGGCAGCACAACTCGTAGCATCAATGTATGACGCGATCTAAGATGACATGTGGACTAGACGTTGTGGGGGTCGATTGCAGACCCTTTTCCACTTGCCTTCTCTGAGGACTTATCAATGGGATAATGGGAATGAGGCGCCTTCTATAAGGTCTTTAGCACAAATGTAAACACACGGTCATATAATCAAACACACATAGGAATTGTCTGCTACATGTCTTTTAAATAGTGACTTCGAGAACATGGATATCTAGTCCTAATTCTCATGGCAAGGAAAGTTATAAATCATGCATCTCTGTTCCCACTTCTCGTGGAAATGGAAAATGGTAAAGAATGAGAGATTAATTGGCACAAGGAAATACCAAACGGATATCAATCCATAGAAGCTAAGAAGTAGCAAAAGAAACTAGAAATACTTCACAAGCAGTTGGCATCAATAACAAAAAAAATAATAAGCAATCTTGTGTGTGAAATATGCATCAAAGCACCAATGTGAAAATAAATCATAAATCAAAATGCGTGCCAAACACATCCGAATATCAATCAGTACACATGCACAAAATAACAATCTAGACAAGAAATAATTGATATACAATGGTATATAATATGGTGTGTGTTTCATACACACACGAATATCAAGCAATACACATGCACAAGATAAAAATCCAGACAAGCAAATAAAATACAACAGTATATACAACACGAAATGTATATCATACACATCCAAATACTAGACAGTACACCTACACAAGATATCGATCCAGACAAGTGATAACAAAATATAATGGCATATAACACGGAAAGTGTATCATACACATCTGAATATCAAACAGTACACCTACACAAGATAACGATCTAGACAAGCATATAAAATGGAATGTGTATCGAACACATTCGAGTGACAAACAATACACTTGAATAAGATAACAATCCAGACAATACAAAATATAATATAACAAAGAATGTGTGTCAGACACATCGGTATAACAAACAGTACACCTGCATAAGCTATCGATCCAAACAAGTATAGTGAAAATATAATCTCATAGAATAAGAACGATAGCCATGTGTATAAGATGCACACGATAACCATAAATTAGTGGCATAAACATGTTTTTCAATTAAATAATCAAGCGATAATTAAATGATTCAAAACCATCTCAAAGTACCTTGCACAAGTCAACAAACATGTTAGAAATAACAAGGAAACACAATTGAAGTTATGTATTTGCATCACTGCCTAAATTAAGAAAGAATGATGAAGAAATGAAATCCAAACATGCATTGGAACATTAATATCAAAACTCGGGCAGCATTGCTATAATGTAAAACATGGCACAAAAACTCGGTGTAAAAATAACCAAACGCGGTACTGATGTTACATAAACATGCTAACTAGCCTAAGTATGCAACAAGAATGAATTAAATTCAAATGGACAAGTGTTAACCAACACGGGGCAGCCATGACATAATGTGTAAAATCAAAACAAAGTTGAATTAAAACGAGCTAAAATCAATACTGGTATCAACCAAATTGATTAATTAAACTCCACAAAATATTATCCAAGAATTCAATTCAAATATACATGCAAAAATGGTGTTGTAGACAGTCATATATACATCTCATGAAATACTCAAAACTTGATTTAAAATCAACCGAAATTGATACTGGTATCAATCGAATACTAAACAATGATTAATTATGTACTGGGCATAAATTAAATCAACTAATGACATATTTTTAATCTACGGGACATCACTATGTATCAACATAAAATAATTCGAAAATTGGTAACGAGACCGCAAAAAACTCATCAACAATGGTCCTTAAATGACCAATTATGTACATGTAATTAACAAATGAATGCAAAATCGACATGTACATGATAAACGAAATTCCGGACAACACTTTACACATTTCATAATGCACAAAAATACCAGAATAAATCAAACAAAAATGGTATAGCCTTCAAATATCAAACAACTAACATGTGCATCGAACCAAAATTACAACACAATTTGGAGCATATACATACACTCCCGGCAGTAGTATTCATGAGTCGATAAATATCCAAAAATTGGCTTTTAGAATGAGTATCAACTCATGAATTGTGGCCTAAATGCTCCAAATAATTATCGAAAATTAAATCCGCATTAAGACTACACTTTTTCGATCACCACCTGTAAAATTCAAGTGTTAACACAATTCTTGAATTGAAAAGTTTAATGTTGAAAAATTGAATTATAATTCAATTCGATTCAAGAATTACGCTAATTCATGAATTAAAGTATTATCAACATCAAAATTCCATAGGAAACAACATTCCACAATTAACTCTCACGAAACTATGATTAAAGTGTAATTCAACTCATGAAATCCAAAAAATTCACATAAATAACAATTATTCCAAGGATATCTATCTTATTTCACACCTAATCAACATCAATTATCTAATTGAAATTAAATTCAACTGATGAAAGTTCAATAATCAATTATCACAAAAATCACTTAATGCAAAATCAATTAATTCAAAAAGTGCTTAATCAAGAATTAGAAAAGTACCAAAGTCGAGGCTTGATCAAAGAATCGAAGGAAAAACCTTGACCGAAAACATGATCGGATGAGGGAGGAAGAGTTCTTGAGTTTGATGATTTTTGGCCTTTGAATGTTCTTGAGTTTTAGATGAAGATTGTTGAATGTTCTTGAGGAAATTTGAGAGAGAGAGAGAGAGAGAGAGAGAGAGAGAGGATTTTGATCTTGAGCGAAAATGAGAAAATGAGTAGAAGGTGTTTTTGAAAATGGGCAAAAAAGAATATATAGTGAGCAAAATTGGGCCTAACTTTCCTTTGATTGAATTTGGACCTTAATTTAATTCTCAGTGTCAGAATAAGGACGACTCACAAGGACATCAAGATCTGTGGGAAATCCAAAATCAGGCTCAACTGAAAAATCGAAGATTGCAAAATTTGTGACACGTGGCAGAAAGAACAGACTTAATTGGACAAATGACGAGAGAATTTTGAGTTTTTGAAGGTGCTCAGACGCTGAGCCTATTTAACTAATGCATGATGTTCCGTGCGCAGAATGCGCTTCGAGCCTCGAACTGAGGCCATCCGAGTAAAATCCGTACTTGGACTTTGAAGAAAACTTGATGTTAACAAAATTCCTGACGCTCAGTCGCGAGAACCATTCTGATACGGCAAAAATTGAGGGGTCTATGATTTTTTGAACATGCGCAAACCGACGAAACGGAAACCCACTTTGCTGTAAAAATTCCTTGGTAATTCGACCTTGCAAAAATCGTCCTCTGAAATTGGCCAGTGAAGATTTATTAATATTTGAACGTCCAAAAATAACGGTTCGGCTAGATTTTTCATTGAATAATTCTCAAGGAACTTGCGTTTCGGACGCCTTCTGTGCAGAATTAGCTCTTGGTCCGAACACGAGAAATATCAAGGAAGTCAAGATGGAATTAATGCCAAAAGAACCATTAAAAAATATCTAACAAGGCGACTGTTACGAATTTTTGAATTCTCAAAGGAGCAACGAACCATAAAGTCTGATGTATCCAAACTTCACAAAATTTTTAATTTGGAGATTTTCCTTCGAGAATTGGGCTTCGAACCCCCAACATATGAGTTAGAGAAAATAACGAGACGGTCCTAATGCCTGAAGAGCCAATCCGAACCAACCTTCTAACTAGAAGTTATGAATTTTGGAATCGAACCGCTAAATACTGATTTCTGGTTTGAATTGTTCTGAACTGACTAAAACACCTATTTTCTTTTACACTTCGAGGCATGTTGGGACTCATGAATTGGAATAATAAATAATTGGCTAATCAGTCATTAAATAGCATGGATAACGCTCTAAATGCCTTAACTAACGAAATAAATGTCTGTCGTAACGTGACGAGGCTTGTAAGAAGTATCTTGATCCTGTCACCACATAATCAATGATATGAATGCATGCTCATGATAATGGAATGTACGCCAAATAAAGGTTAAAATAAATAGGGTAATTTTGGGTTACAAAAATACTCACCTTCTGTTAAGGAGTTATGATTAAAATCGTTTTACTCTTTTTCAATAAATGAATTAAACGGATGAACTGGACATAGGTTTCTATCTTTTCTCAAGTGTTTTGGATACAAGTTGTATATCTTGATCATTCAAATACTCATATCCCTTAACATATACATAATCAATCAAACTATATTTTTTCGCCCTAACCCAACTCTGAAAACCTTTTCACAAACGAGTATGCTTCATCCATTTAACGGGAAACAAACAAATGCTTCAGCCTCCAAGAGCATGTAACAAGCAATGTTTAACCATTCAAATTCAATCCATTTGACGTGAAATAAAATAATGCTTAATCCTCCAAGAGGAAGCAACAAGCAATGTTTAACCGCTTGAATGCGATTATTCTACGTGAAACAAACAAACTCTCCATCCTTCTAGAGCGAGCAATAAGCAATGTTTAACTGCTCAATGTGACCAAAGCACCACTCTCTAAAAGCAACCAACGAACTTGAGGTTTTCTACCACGAAATACGAAGATTTGATTTTTCTATTGCACATGGGAATATATAGAGATATGATTTTGAAATCTTAGCGAGCACAATAATAAAAAATCCTAAAAACCTTTTCTTTATTCATATTCGCACAATAATTAGAAATCGTATAAAAAAATTAGTTCTCTTCACAAAACAATTAGAAGACCGCAAACTAACATCACACTAACACTCATTCGTAAAACTAACTAAATGAGTCACCTTGAGTACAACAGACATGATGGGTGTAAAACCTTCCATTTTCATAACCAACTATCGAATCCTAATCTGGTTGTGATGACCATATCTTTTTTCTTTGTGGATTTTATCAATATTTTCTCTTTTCTTTGGAATAAATATAGTTTGGTGGTAACTCTGTTGTATTTCATGTGTTCCTTACGCTCGATTTTGTTTCGCACCGCGACACCATATCCATCGGAGGTCGACCATCTTCTAAGCCAAAGATCAAGTCCTCTAGATTTGCCGGTGCTAAACCGCCTAGAAAAAACATATGAGGGTGAGCGATTGGTACACACTTGCGGCCGACTACAAGATTTGATTAATGTATTTGTAAATATGTTTTCTACTTGTAATTATTGATATAATTTTTAAATATTATTTATGTACATATGGGTGTTGTCGGAGATGAGTTGCACATACGAATACAACAATAAAATACCCCTTTGTCAAAGAACTGCATGCAACCATGTGTAGCTGGCACCCCCTTCAAATCCAACTAATATAAGGGACGTGAGTAATGGGGCATGGAGACATCCACCTAGATCCTAGATTTTACCTCTAGGAAAAAGATGACGATTATTTAGCTTTGGTTGAGGAATGATCACTTATGATGCAGAGCGTAGTTCAAATGTATGGTCGCATCAAGCCGGTTTCATACCCCTCATCTTTTAGTATGATTCAAAGTATAGCCGCATTTAACCAGACACTCGCCTCATTCTTATGAATATGATTCAAAGTGTAGTCACGTCCAGCCGATTCCATGCTAAATCATTACAGGTCTAGTTCAAAACATAAACGACAAGAGTCAAGCTCAAGTCTCACTATTATGAATCCAACATACGAATACATCAAGTTGATTTAATGTTTCAATTGCAGAAGCACGTTCTGATTATAGCCATGTTCAAATGATCCTGCATCTCTCCAAGACAACATATATATATATATATATATATATATATATATATATTAATGCTACATGCTCACAAATAAAACAACCATACTTGGTCTTGCAAAGGACTTCAGGTTATTTACAATTTAACCTAATATTATTAACCAGTATTTATAATACTTTTTATAACACCAAAAAAAACTGAAGGATATAAGAGAAGATAAAGAACACACAATTATTATCCTAGTTCACTGTTAAATAGGCTACCTCTAGCCCAGCTAACCGAGGTGAATTTTCTTATCAACAAGGACAAATAAAACAACCATACTTGGTCTTGCAAAGGACTTCAGGTTATTTACAATTTAACCTAATATTATTAACACTATTTATAATACTTTTTATACCCCAAAAACAAATTGAAGGATATAAGAGAAGATAAAGAACACACGATTATTATCCTAGTTCACCGTTAAATAGGCTACCTCCAATCCAGCCAACCGTGGTGAATTTTCTTATCAACAAGGACTTAATCCACACAATTACAATACAATGAAATTTACAAAGAATGAAAGTTATGAAGATTTCAAAAATATAACAACTTTCTCTCTTTTGAGTGAATTTGACTTGTTGCAAAATATGTTTTCATTATACTTCTTCTTCTTCCATGCCTCCAGTCTCTCCTTTAAATAGACGAGAAACAGACCTGTTTGAGGGTGAAGTTAGAATTTTGAAAACCACGACATGTATGGAGACATTGAGAGAACAATGGTAGAGTGGAGGTAGCAGCATCGTAGAAAGTGAGGATGTGATGTTTTAAAAAAGTTGGTACTAATAACAATCCTTTTATCCTCCTTTTATCCATCTACTATGGTCATCAAAGATGACTAATTCGTACTTCTTACCACTGACTGAGGCTCTTTTCCCAGACTAAAAAAGGTCAATATGTAAGGGTTCAAGAGGCCTAGAGGTAGAAATAACATTTTTGGCTTTGAAATAAGTTTTTGAAAACTTGTCCTTTTGACATGCTTTACAAAGAGCATTTGAAGAAAAATTCATATTTGGGAGAACTCTGACAAGATTTAGCTTGTTTAGCTTAAAGATTTTTCTCCTGATAGCATGGCCTAATCTTCGGTGTCAGGTCTATTGCTCTTGATTTACTGAGAATAGATAGGAGCGAAGAATGGCGAAAAATGAAATAATCTCAATCTTTCCCTATTTATAGAGCATCACTGGTGCACAAGGACATGTTGTCCTAGGAGAAGCCAAGGGTCATCATTAAACCCTAGCCCCTATACATCATTATGCACTATACGTAAAATGTGGCTCGAAGCAAGCGGGAAATATCACCTTTTTAAAATTTAATCAGCTATCCCGCTCCCCGCGCGCCGAACACAGTGGGTATTTTTTGGCTTCTCTTGTGAGCATGTCCATGGAAAATTCATGAAATATCCCCGCCATAAACGAAAAATGTCAAAAGCGCGATTCCCTAGTCGATGCGCGAACTAGATCTAAGTCGTTGCACCTACGCCTACGAGCAACGACTTGGGGGGTCCTGTTCTGGGTTGGCCCAATGGCTAGGCATGACCCAATCCACTTTTGCGTCAAGGACAAACCAATAACTTTGGCCCAATAAGCTGGGGAAACAAAATGCAATTTCCCCTTATAACCCTTTGCTGGGCGCGCGTGGTCGTGTGACCCCTTAGGCCAACATGACCATCTCTGCCCTTAGCCATACCTCTTCCCGTCGCGCGTGGGGTAGTCTTCCTGGAACAAAAAAGACCTCGCTTGCTCGTGACCGCTTCCCTGCTCGGAGCAACGACTAATTTTGGGCACCTTGCAGTTGCAATAATTCTGAGCATCTTCCCGTGATAAAGCACTAGCTTCCTTTCCGCTTTCACGCAAATCTGGCGATTATCTATTTTGGAGACATCCAGGTCCTCATACTTGTGTGGGTTAGGTATTCAGTATTCACTTCAAAAACTCTACCTTCTCTCTTGTATCTCTTTGCACTCTTACTTACTTAAGCATCAGACTGCCTTGGAGGTACCCCTCCTCCTTGATTCCAGCCAAATAGACACAAATATCAGCCCATTACTGGTCCTGATCACTTATCCTCTATTTTGAAAGCTCAATTTTTGGTTGTTAAATATAATTTTTCTTTTTTGAGATTTTTGTATATAATTTTTCATTTATAATATAGATATTTCCTTTATGTTAAAAAAATATAAAAATATTTTTAAATTTAACTCTTTTCTTTATTATTATTATAATTATTATAATTATTATAATTATAATTATAATTATATTATTATTATATTATTATTATTTGTTTATTTATTTATTTCCTCTCTTATCAAATTAGTTAATTATTATATTGTTTTCATTTTCTTTTCTATTTTTTTTTAAAGCCAATATTTTGTCAAAGCTGGCCGAATTATAAGAGCAGGCCTACCTAATTTCTCTATTTATTTTTTAATTTGTCAAACATGTGACCGAATCAACCTGCAACATATACACAGAAGTATGTAAACAATTGACTATTATATTGATATTTTATTGTCTTTGATTAATATGTAACAATAATTAATGAAGTAGTATGCAAAAATTGACTAATCATAAAAATGTTTATTAATCTCGTGACATTTCATATGATTCAATAGATGGACAAGGTAAATCAATCGATATCGATAGTAAATTAGATAGAGACTGCGCGATGTGCGGGATAAAATGAATTTTTTTGAACTAGTATTATAAATTTAGATTTTAAATTTATTTATTATAAAATAATTAAAATTAATTTATAGATAAACTCTAGACATTATAGTTGAGATTAATTTTTTTGAATTGGTATTATAAATGTAAATTTTGAATTTGTTTATTATAAAATAATTGAAGTTAGTTTATAGAACAACTATATCAAATTGACAATGATTTACGTATATTCAAATAGTTTGTAACTCAATTTTTATATATTATAATAGTTTTTTTTTTAATGATTTGAAATAAAATAAAATTTTAATTTAGTGTTTAGATTCACAAATATTTGTCTTTGTGAGAAGTTGAACTTGTGACTTCCGAAAGAGAATAAGTTATTAATTTTTGTTTTATTTTTATATGGAGTTGAACTCGTGATATCTAATAGAGAATCATTATTGCATTTGATCTATATTGTAGTGGGGATTTGTAAATTAAAATTTTAAATTTTATTATATAGAGCTATAATAAAAAATATTGTAGTGAGAATTTATATAATTTTTTTACTGATGTATGAATAATTAATAAATTGACCAACATATGTATTATATGATGTGCAATACTTTTATATTTTAGTTGTTAAATTTTTTTTTTAAAGTAAAACTTTAAATTTAATATATAGAACTACAAAATAATTGATACACCGATCGATATATAATTATTTTAATATCATAAAAATGAAATGATTGTAAGACAAATATAATTAGTATTCTTGAAAATATTATATTTTTGTCTTTTTTTTGGGATTTGAACTTATGACATTTCATAAAAAATAAACATGTCTTTTTTTTTTGTTTTGAAAAGAGAAGAAGAGTCTGAAGGATGCCACATATGAATTTAGATGATCTGATAAATATTGAGTATGTGATGTATGACGTGTCGTGATATTATACATAGTTTTGGTTTTAATATATTATTAGATTAAGACGCGTGCAATGCGCAGTTGTAAATTATTATATTAGTTTTTCTATTTAATTTTAAATATGTTAAAAATTTGTTCTGAAAATACATGATTATTAAATTTATATTATAAATACTTATTAAGAAATAAAATTTAGACAATGATATGAATTAATCATATATAAAAATATAAATTTTATATAAAAGAAAAATGTATGCTGTTAGAAATTGAGAATAACATTTGTAATAAGTTTTGTATATTTAAATAAATATAAAATAATTTTTATTTTGTTTGATTCTCATGTATTTTTATTAATTATCTTTGATTTATTAATTTAATTTGAAGTTGTTAAAAGTGTGTATTTATTCTTAATAAAAAATATAATTAAAAGATTATTTGTAATTATTATCATGTAAAACTTTATTACTTTAATCATAGTTTTGCCATATTTTAGTTATTTAATGAATAAAGAGTTTAAAATGATAGTTTCAATGGTAGATTAATTGTTTTTTTAATATTTATTTTAATTTTATTTTGTAGAAATTTATTAATAAATTCATATTATAATAATTTATTGTGAAATATAATTAAACAATAATATGAATTAATCATATATAAAAAGATAAATTTATTTGAAAATAAAATACATGCTTGTTTCTAGTGTGTTATTTTTTTGTTGTTTTGATTTTGCGGTTGGATCGTGAGAGATAGCCTTATGTAAATTATTTTTGAATTAATATATCACTTGGTTAAAAAAATACATGTTTGAAAATTGAGAATAAAATTCGTAATTAGTTTTGCAAATTTAACTGAATATAAAATAATTTTGTTCTTTTTATTAGTTATCTTTGATTTAAATATTTAATTTTAAGTTGTTAAAGTTGTGAATTAATAAAATTAAAGATACATTTCATTTTAAAATAAAATACATGCCTGTAAATTGAACATGATATTCGAAATTAGTTTTGAAAATTTAAATAATTATAAAATGATTTTTGTTTTGTGATTACCAAGTATTTTTAGTAGTTGTATTTGATATATATTAGGGATGGCAAAAAAATCCGTATCCGTGGATACCCGTGGATAAAATCCGTCACGGATATGGATATGATGGTTTAATGGATATCCACAGGTAAAATAAACGGATATTTGATTACCCGATTATTTACGGATACGGATATGGATTTGATGGTACCGTACCTGTGGATATCCGTTAATAATTAAAAAAAACACTTAAATGTTAATTTGTTTGATCAAAATTATTATTGTTACTTTCTTAAATATGATATTATTATTATTATTTGGATAAGAGAAGAAATAAAATGAAAGTGATTTATTTTTATTAATATTTATTATGTGTTAACTTTGAAAATATCTTTTTTGATTTTAAAAGAGATTAAAAAATAGTTCTTTAAATATACATATTTTTAAGATATATTTAAATAATAGTATCCATGGATACCCGTTAATACCCGCGGATATCTCAAAATTAACGGATATCCATCTAACGGATACCCGCACGGATATGGGGAAGGTACGGATATCATATTTACTAAACGGAGCGGGTAGCGGGAGACTAATACTCGTGCTCATGGATACTCATTGCTATCCCTATATATATATATATATATATATATATATATATATATATATATATATATATATATATATATATATATATATATATATATATATATATATATATATATATAGTTGATAAAGTTGTGAATTTATAAAATTAAAATTTATGTTTAATTATTTTCGAACAAAACTTTATTAGCTTTATAAATTTTATATCTATGTTTGTCAAACTTTAATCATGTAATGAATAAAGAGTTGAAAATGCTACTGGATATAGCAATTTAATTATTATTTTTATATAATTATTTTAAATTTATTAAAATTTTTGTAAAACAATCTGATTTTATTGTTGATATCAATTGAAACATGGGTATTTTTTTTAATATTGTTTTCAATATTTTTATTATAATATCTATGATTACTATTATAAACGAAAAAGACTAAAATATAGTTGATTTTTGTAATATATATTTATGAAAATAATATATTTATCTAAGTTAGTAGGTAATTGATAGGCTAATATTTTTTTACTATAACTGACTTGAGATTAAAAAAATTTATTTTAAGTATTAATTTTTTTAATGATTTTAAAGAAAACATAATTCTAATTTAGTGTTTAGAACTTAAGATTCACATGTAAATTTTAAAATTTTAAAATTGGAATTTAGGAGAATATAAACAATTGAAATAGTAACTGTCTTCTTACATCATTTTAGTTAAAAAAAAATATATTTTTGGTCTTTTTCAAGGTTCGAATCCATGACTTTGTATTTGTCTATTCGAAAATTGAAAGAAAGAATTTGGAGGTGTCACATAGAACTATGTGATGATGTGACACAAAAAGAATATAATTTTGTTAACATGTGTCTAAATATAATATGTTGCTTCAAATTTAATAGATTATTCAAATATAATCTGTTGTCTTTTTCAAGGTTCGAACTCGTGACTTCGTATAGATTGAAAATTGAAAAAAAGAATTTGGAGATGCCACATAGGCTTATGTGATGATGTGACACAAAATGAATATAATTTTGTTAACATGTATCGTGATATAATCTGTTTATTTAGATTTAATAGATTATATAGATATAGATTATATAGATAAGTTATCAATATGTATAAATTATTAATTTAAAAAATGAGTTTAAATAAATTATTAATAAGTTTGTGATGTTCCTCTTTTCATAATGCTTTTGACTTAGGTGTGACAGCACCATAAAAAATATGTGTAACTGATGTTGGATTATTTTTAATGGCCTCCCACACACCCTTATCATACAAGTTAACATGAAATTTGTCGAGTACTTGATATGCAAACAAATTTTTTGAATTTTCTTTTAAGTTTTGTTGATATGAAAAAACACATATAATCAAAGCTATTATAAGTTAATCAACAACCAATTTAAACAACAACAATCAAAGAAAATTCTTATGAGTCGATTGATCAAACAATGAAATTCAATAAACTATGTAATGAAAAATAAAAACGAGTAAAGAGATAAGAGATAGGGACACAATGATTTGTTACAGCAGTTCACCATATCACCCTCTCTAGTGGCTACTTGTTCCCCAAATTTCAATGAAATTGAAAAGTCAATTCTTACCTTGCAAAAAAGTATTACAAGAGAAATGTTCCAAGAGTAACCCTACAAACCATAAGCGTTTGTTGTTGATTCAACCCCTTCTCTTATTTTGATCTTCAACAAGATAAAGACATAATAGCTCCTAATTGATTTATTGAATCATTCTACTCCCTTGGGTTACCCTAACTCCAAATCTCTTTCACACACGATCAATTGTAACTATTGAATAGAAGAACTTCCAATTTGATTAGTTATTTTCTCGCTACTCCTTTGGGTTACCCTAACTCCACAACTTTCACTTGGTTCCTCCTTTGAAAGTATTGCACAAAAACCTCAAATCTACCAAAGATCTTGGAGCATAAACCCTAAGTTTTTCGGACAAACCCCCTCCCCCTCAATTCTCAACCCAATATTCTCGGTTACACAAAAACCCAATTGGATGTTATCAAACCTCACCTAGACGGAACCCCGACAAGATATGATTATGTGTGATTTATCAGTTTGTATCCATATGTTGGAGGTTGAAGGTGAAGAGCAATAGTGGTAAGTGTAATTTCATCAATTTGGAAAGATGCATGAATGGTGTATTTATAGTTGTTGGCAAAGAGGTAATTTTGAGAATTAAAAAGAATTGAAAAATTGATCTAACCAAACAGTATGTATTATCCTAAAATACGGATGTGCCAACATATAAGACTAAAAATAACAGTATGTGCCAGTCTAAAAGGACTTATGTGTCGGCCTAAGCAAAACAGAGGCTACATCCCTTAATATCAAAGTTTATGTGTGGGCCTGAAAATCGTATGTGTTGGCACATTGAATTGAAACTTACAGTTTGTGCCGGCCCGAAGACTTTATGTGTTGGATTGTACCAAATAGAAGCTACTGGCTTCATTATTCAGTTGCACGTGTCGCCCTGAAAAATCGTATGTGTTGGCAAATGTATGTGATTTGTGTGCATAAAATAAATTTTGATGTTTTTGGTCAATTTCAAGGTGGTTTTGAATGATTCCTAAGACATCTAATATAAGAATACACCATATGACATAAAGATATCGTCCAATATACAAAATTATAAGATTTCCTAATTTTAACATCATGCAAAACATCTCAAGTTGCACTCACATTTCCCTCCATCATTTTTTGACATTATCGTTCACGTAATTGTTCATGTAGCTAGTAAGGGAGATTAGAATTTGCGGTCTAATTTATTTAAGGTGGATGTATTCAATAGAGAGATACATGAAAATATTTAAAGGGTATCCGAAGAATCATCATTGACCGAAAACTTTGATCGTTGAACGGTACATCACAAAAGAAGCTATTGAGTTTTGTATAAATTATTTGTTAAAAACAAACTCTATAAGAATTCCTGATTCTCGTCATGATGGATTATATGAATGTAGAGGTACTCATTGTCTAAATATTAAGACAATAGTCTACGATGTAGTTACTTGTCTACTCACAAAAGTCTTGTCGAGAAAAAATTGCCCCCGAATAAGTGAAAATTTAATGTTTAATGAAAGAGTTTCTAAATATAGTAGTACATGTGAGACAATTAAATGGATATCATATATGTTTGAGTTTAATGTAATAATTTGGAGTGCATACGACATTACTAATTTTTATTCTATACAAAATCATAGGATAATCGTAGTGCCATGCAAAATAATGGGGTTATGGTGCTAAATCCAATTTCTCTAGTTCCAAAGATAACAATCTTGTATTCACATTTAGAGTTTAGAGTGTACTTTGGGAGTAATTGAGGAGATTTTGGAACTTGATTATATTGTCTTTATTTAAGTACAAGTGGATTGACAGTAATATTGATATAAAAACTAATGATTTAGGGTCTGTTTGAAAGACTTTTTAAAAATTCTATTTTAGCTTTTGAAAATTTAAAAATTAAAAACTTGTTTGAATATAATATTTTGCAAATATGTTCTTAAAAAATCTTCTCCATTTTTCAATTTTTAAAAGCAAAAAATTTAAACAGTTAAATTGCGTTTTGATTTTTTTTTTACTTTTTTAGTTTTAAAAAACTAAAAACAAAAACTATTTTAAACAGGTCCTTAATATTCAAATTGATCTTCAAAAGACAACTTATATGAACAGACTATTCATCATGGCATCCCAAGTACAAATATATTTTATGTCATTGATCCTCGTAACACTATATGATGAATTGTTCTATAAGGAAAACATATTCTTAATAGTGATGAAAATAAATATTTAAATTTTGAGATCTCTTCTTTTGCAATAAATGTACCTCTCTCACATGAAGAAAATGATTCAGGTAATGTAAATGACATGATCATGATTGTAACGCCCGTTTTATTAAATATTATATTATAATAATATTTTTGAATTACCGTTTAAACGATTATTGTGGCAACGAGAATAATTATATTAATCGGTATATCTATTATTACATTTGGCGACGTTTCGTTCGAATCGGTAAAATATTATTCGGACCGATATTTAATTCCTCGGGATTTTATTAATAAATGGAGTTAATGATATAATTAGATGATATATTTAGTATATTAAGAATAGAAGAGGGGTATGTGAGCAATTTACTAAAGTTTGGCTAGTAAGACATGTATCATATAAAAGCAATTCCTCTACCCATTTCCTAACACAACACCAAAAACACAAATATAGAAAGTTGGAGAAAACGCTAGGGCTTGAGAAGAAGAAGAAGAGGAGAACAAGAAGAAGAGCAAGACTTGGTTGGAGAATCATCAAGAACACTCAAAGCTTGCTAGGTAAGGGGTTGGATTCTCCATCTCATATTGTTAGGTTTTGATAGAAATAGTTTGGATATGGGGGTAAACTTGATAGTTGATTTTATAGGAGTTTGTTGGTTGATCGTTGGAGTGGTTTAGAAAGGTTGGATTCGGAGTATGGTTTGTGGGTATATTAGGTGCTAACTTGTAGAAATTAAGAGTATTGAAATGGGAAGGAAAACCATGGTAGTAGAATGAGAAAAACCCAAAAAGATGAAGTTTTCACGCAGGTCCATCAACACGGGCCGTGTTGATTAACACGGCCGTGTTTCTCTCTAAAATAGAAATTTTGGTGAGTCCAGGCCAATCAACACGGGCCGTGTTGATCAACACGGGTGCCCGTGTTGATTCACTGTCTTGGGTGATTTTTACACGTTCTGATGGCTTTTCAACACGGGCCGTGTTGATGCTCCTGTAGCCTCCAAAATTCTGAATTTTTCTCACTTTCCTTTAGAACCCGATTGTGTTCCGATTTTCCGATTTCGGTAAATTCGACGACGGAGCAAGTTGCTCCGAATCCAACGAAAATTGACGTGCTAGATAAATTTGACGCGTAGAACATAGTAGTGAGGTTGGCTTTTAGGAGTTACGAGTTTTTACGGAGCGACCCAAAATAGGTTAATTTACGGTAAATTGAACCGGATGGTGGTTTTAGTCAAATTAAGACATTCATGAACTATCCGATTTTGATGTTGATGTTTATAATTGATGCCGGTAATTAAGAATGGTTTTCGCGACAATTGTTGGTGTCTTTGGCTATTTTACCGTTTCTAGAAATTAGAGGATTAATTGATAGTGATATTTGTGACGGTGTATCTAATTATGAATACCTGTTGTTTATGCGTTGCGATGATGTGTTTATTCGACGTGAATAAATATGGCGATGTAGACTTTATGTCAATTGTGATGAACGATGATGATATGTTGTTGTGTGGTCTTTATTATCGAGTCACATACATTTCATAAGCGAAGAGGGCTTTCATGCCAAGCGATGATGGCTTTTATGCCGAGCGAAGATGGGCTTTATGCCAAGTGTCCCTAATTATGGACAAAGTGATGGGTACCACATGCATAACATAGTCGTGTCTCATGGAGTCCATTATGTTTATTTTGGAGTCTTTTGGTATTGAGTTTTATTTGATGGCTTATGATGAATTGCGATGTTATATGACATCTTGTTTTGTGATGATTTTTGTGTTGAACCTAAATTGATTATGATGTGGTAATGTCACGAAAATTATGCGATGGATATACCATGACGATAAAGCGACGATAGGAGTTTATGTCATGTTCTGACATGATTATGGGATGATATTAAAGTGTTGATTTTATACACCAAATGATGATTTAAAACGTGTGAGATTTGAATATTTATTGACATACTCTCATTATCCTATATTATTTATGATTCCAAAACTATTTGTATATTCTATCATGCTTATAATTATATGTTTTGGAGTATCTCACCCTTTACTTGTTTCGCCGTTGCCTATGTATTGGTAACGTGCAGGTAATCCCCGAGGATGAGGAGGATTCGCTCGAGTCACTTTATTTTGTGTCGTTCTGCTCTGATCGTCGTAACACTCGGGATTTGGGCGACGTCATTTTTTGATAGGATAGTTTATGTGTACTATCTTATGTAGTTATAACCTGATATACTGATGATAACATGAAGTTATGTATATTTTGTGAACATATCCGCTGTGCTGTGAATAGTCATATGTGAATACGATGAATTATGTATGAATCGGTATACCCGATTTTTGATGTTCTTTTGATGTGCATATTAATGCGAATTGATGTAAAAGCGAATATGTGATGCCTCAATTTTATTAAATGGAATTTTGAAACTCTGATTTTATTATTAATTACGCGGGGTAGAATTAGGGTGTTACAATGATCATTAACCGAAGATATGGAAAGACTAATAAGTAAATATTTTTTATGACTTAGTAATCTTTATTATTCATTTTACATTTGTATTCTTTTTACTAATAATTTTTTCAACACGTAGAGATGTCAAAAGATACCATTTTTGGATGATTTTAAAAGTAAAAGTTAAAAAATTAAAAACTCCTAAAATAAGTGTAATTCTTTGTGACATTCATATATGATGATGATAAATTATTTATGTTTGCGACAATCTAATTAACTTTTTTATATGTATATAACATTTTAATTAGAAGTAAAAGGTAGTGCACTGACAGTCTAAGATAATTTTATACTATCATTCAATAAAAAATAATATCACTAAAAAATTTAAAATAAAAAATAATTTAATTAAATATAAATTATAATTGGTTAAGGACGAAAAACTATTTTCTATTCTAATTAACTTATGATGTATAGTAAATTACTATTAGAATGTCCATTTCTTATAATTGTAGCATGTACTCTCTTTCAACTTAGCAAAGTTAGTCAGATTTACTATTAGCAAGTCTAACCAACTTAATAGTTAGTTAAAACTAATTTAGAATTCTAATTAACTTATGGTGTATAGTAACTTAAAACTAACTCTATATCTCATCTACACTATCATTAGTTCATTACCCTGTTAATAGAGGGTACAAATTAATTATGGAGTGTGTTATAGTATTTTATTATACTTATATACCGCGTTTTACATTCCAAATTTGACCGGTCTAGAAGGATAGAAAAATTAGAGATAACGACAAAATGAATAGCATGTTCAAACTTTATAGTCCAATTTATTTTTATAATAATTAAAGAACAATATTAAAAAACATTCAAATTCATTTTGCAAATAATGCGAATAAAATAATAGCCCAATGACCTGGTATGAGTCATCATATTCTTCAATTGGCTATTTAAATTCTAAACAATACATCTTCACTTCCTATAAATACTAGACATATCTCCACTCATAAATCACACAGCTACTAAACATCTTCTAAGTTAGTATTATTAATTTGTTATCTTTCACACACCTAGCAAGCATTATAAACCATCATTATCATGGGTGTTTTAAAAATTGAAGATGAAAAAACTTCTACGGTAGCACCTGCAAGACTCTACAAAGCCCTTGTTATTGATGTAGACACTCTTACTCCAAAGGTTGTTGATATCATCAAAAGTATTGAAATTGTTGAAGGCAACGGTGGTGCTGGAACCATCAAAAAAGTAACTTACGTTGAAGGTCAGTATACTTACTTATGTTATACATGTGTTTCTTGAATATGCTCTTAATATATAAAGTTTACTTGCAAGTTTGAATTATATTTTTGGTTAAATATTTCACAATTTTGTGTGCAGATGGTGAAACCAAGCATGTGTTGCACAAAATCGAGTTAGTAGATGTTGCTAATTTTGCTCACAGCTACAGCATAGTTGGTGGTGATGGGCTTCCAGACACAATTGAGAAGATCTCATTTGAGGCTAAGTTGTCTGAAGGACCAAATGGAGGATCTGTTGGAAAGCTGAGTGTGACATACTTCACAAAAGGTGATGCTACTCCTAGTGAAGAGGAGCTCAAGAAGGACAAAGCTAAGGGTGATGGTCTTTTCTCGGCTCTTGAGGGTTACGTTTTGGCCAATCCTGATTACAACTAAACTATACAATGATCAACTGCTTGTTTGTTTTATATATGGTGTGTTATGACACATTATACTATATATCTTGCGTGTTTGATTTGGCTTCCTTTGTAATTTTCTCTCCTTTTTTTTAATTCCTTTCCTTTTTGTTGCGGAAGTGTGAGTGAGATTGTAAGTCATGTTTCTACCTCTCCAATAAATTATATAATAATACTTCATCTATTTCTGGTTACATGTTTGTTTCTTTATAACACTTTTGTAGCGTCAAGAGATGCAATAGACTATTTTTTTATAGATAATTATAAGATAGTCCTTATTCTAGACATCTAAGTTGCTTGCACAAAATTGAAATTTCACCATTTAACAAGCCTCTCTTCGTTCTCATTATTATACATTTGATCAAAGATGTTTTTTTTAGATACTTCAGAATCCTCTTTTTTATAACTGGCATCATGTGTAGTGGTGAAAAATTGAGATCAAATTATTGATTGACTTAACCCAAAAAGTGTAAGAGTAACTATAACGAAATTGTGATTATTCTTCAACTATATATGTAGTAAAGTTATTGAGCCTGGAAATTTAGATGAGTTAGAACATGAGGCAACAATTATCTTGTTTCAATTAGAGATGTATATCCTAATTATTTTTTGACATTATGGTTCACTTAATTGTTCATCTAGTAAGGGATATTAGATTTTGCGGTCTAGTTTATTTAAAGTGGATGTATCCGATTGAGAGATACATGAAGATTTGATGCACTTCAAAGCCCTATAGAATAACAAGCGTTAAACCTAGAATAAAACACAGGGTTGCAAGCGCAATACCTGTTAGATAACTTCTAGAGTCCACCGTTAGGAATAAAGAATATTTTGGATTTTATTATAATGAAAGGAGTAATCCTTATGATCACGCCAAAGGTCTTTAAATACATAAAACAAACAAACAAACAGTATTAGACTTAAAGAGACCCTAATCAAATTTTATCCAAAACAGAAATAAACTCTTATAATCTAAAACGAAATCAAATATTTTAATCTAAAACTAAATCAAATCTTTTGATCTAAAACGAAATCAAATAATAAATAGAATCAAATTCAAAATAGAATCAATCCTAAATATAATCAAATCCTAAATAGAATCAAATAAAACAAAAAAATAGAAATTGTTTATATATTAAAACAAATAAATTGGTTAAATATTAAAATATTTTCTAAACGCACGATTTCTTCTTTGCACTACTACAAATAACACATTTTATGACGAAACTTTCACTTCACTTATACAAAACTGAAGTGTAAACCATAAACACATCATATTTATTTATTTTAAAAATATCATATATTCTCCCGGTTTTACTAAAAGCTGAGGGATAAAGTATTCAGAGGACACGCCTTCGAATCCAAGTAAGTACATTCTAACATCTTTAAAGTTTTCAAAAATTTTATGACTTATTACCTTGATTTTTATGATAAAGTATTTAGATGTCACGTCTTTGAATGTAACAACTATATTTTATCACCTTATAGTTAAAAAAATATAATTATGATATATTAACTCGGTTTTGCTGAAAACTGAGGGGTAAAGTAGTTAGGGGGACCACGTCTTCGAATTCCACCAACTACATTTTGATTTATTTAAAAAATTTTATGAGCTATTACGTCGGTTATGCTGAAAGCTAAAGGGTAAAGTAGCGTATTTTTTTATTTTTTATTTATGATCCATTTGATGAAAAATTTAGTAACAAATCTTTGACGTCCATTTATAAAGTAACAATGGTCAAGATATTTCTAATTCATCAATTCACGTGAAACATTAGTGGTCTGTATGAAACTCTCACTAGCCAATCAAACTGTGAATGCCACAACTATTCATCTTGGATTCAAAGTGCTAAAATTTAAACTTAACATATTGAAAACAAAGACAATGAAAGTAAGAGCACGAAAACATTTAACGTTTAATTTTTTCTCTAGCTAGAATATCATGAAACTAACTTATTAATGTTAGTTGTAGTTGTATCAAGTGAAATGATTAATATTTTTGTTGTTCTTGTTGTAGTTGTTGTTATCGTTGAAATTTAGTATTTAACAATTCTATTGATTTTGTTTATTTGTTGTTGTTGTTGTTGAGATTTAATATTTAAGGATTCTATTGATTTTAATTTTGTTGTTGTTGTGGATGAAAGATTTGGAATTTGTCAACAAATTTGATGTTTTGCAGATTAAAACAAAAAAAAAAAAAACAGGCCAAATTATTTTTTGTAAACAAGACTTTACCCTTGATTATTGTTAAAAACCAAGATAAAAAGTAGCGCAGTTTTGAAAATACAAAAAATACAGTTGTTGGAGATCAAACTCATGACCCGTGCCACTTTTTCTCCGAGTTATTCAATAATCGATGTGTAAAGTGGTAGCTTTTCATGTCGTATTTCATTACCTCGTTTTCGTAGTTGAGGTCAAATGTATTTTGCGTCCTACGTTAGAAGTGTTGTTTGTAGTAGTGTTGATACACACAACCCTCATACATCATTCTCCTTCACTTCTGAAGAACTCGGCCGCAAGTTCTCTTCTTGATAAAGAGCATCATCTTGATGCAGCTTGTTGTAAGTACCAACTATAAACCACTCCTTACGCAGAAACGCCATAACATTTTCACCCCCATTGAAAAATTTAATTTTCATGCGTTTATCTCGCAGATGAGTCAAATTGTCTGGTAGTTCATCTGCGGTCAACTCCTTGAAATCCTTTAGGACCCCTAGCAGTTCTTTTGGAATTATTATTTTCTACTTTATAACACTCATCACCTCTTTAGTCAGTATTGGACATGAAATTTTAGTTTCTTTTATAGCCTCATCAAACTCCTTTTCACTTTGTGTCATCAGCAATAAACTAGACTTTTTCTCCTAGATTCATATCAAAGTACAAAACATGAGCCATATCAATTTTATACATGTATCATGTAAACATCATCACGTTATCCCTTCCTTGATAAGTGATATCATTATCATATTTCTAAAGTCTACCAAGTAAAACATGAGAAACATCCATTTCAATATTTCCATATTGGAAAAATACCCTTTTTAGTCCCTTAACTTTATCTCGAGTTCCATTTTGATCCCTTAATTTTTAAAAAGATCAATATAGTCCCTTATGTCTTCAAACATCGTCTTTTGCGTCCTTTTCGTCTGATTTTTACAAACAACGTTAATTTTTCATGCGTGGCATATGACGTGTGCATGTGTGGCATCTTACATGGCAACTACTAATCACCAAGTTCATTTAAAATTAAGGGACCGAAATGGACCCGGAGATAAAGTTAATGGATTTAAAAGGGTATTATGTCTACCATCTTTTACATCATTGATTTGAAAATGTTCCACTTTTTATCCTTGTCATAATTTTAACCTTTTCTTACAGGCATATTAGAAGTTAGTAGCTTTAAATTATCATTTAAAAGACATTGCTCCTCAGATTTCAAAATAAATGCAATTGTAAAAGAATATTTACTCAATTTAGTATAATAATCAAATTAAATAGAAATACCATTATCATCGATTTTCTTTTCGCAATTAATTGTGAGACTCTCATTCCATAAACACCCTTTTCGCAATTACCATAATTTACTTCAGTATTGTTTTGTGCCCCTTTGACAATTTTGAACCTTACCTCTTTAACAAAAACTGTCTCCAAATTCTTTAGTATAGGTATAAAGTGTTTTTGCAAGTTGGGTAAACTAGAAACATTTACCTGAGAAAAAAATAAATGAAAGAAGATAACTTTCATAGGCATGATGATTTTACTCTCTCCATGTTTTTCTCTTCGCTGATTGTTGTTGTTGTTGGCTTTATTGACCTGATTTCCTAAATTATCCATTTGTTCACTCAAAGTAGTTAGAGTCACTATAAAAGCCACGATAATCCCCTAAAAATCTACTCGGATTATCGGTTGATAACCCATGGTTGTCAAGTTACAAAAAGAACAGGAGACAACCTAAAATTAAACACAGGGTTGCAAGTGCAAAACCTATAAGACAAGCTCTGGAGTCCACCAAAATTTTAAATTTTTTTTTGGATTGCATTATAATTAAAGGATTAATACTTATGGTCGCGCCCAAGATCTTTAAATACAGAAAACAAATAAATTCTAATGAGCTTTTAATCCAAAACAGAAATAAAAATCTTATAATCTAAAATCAAATCAAATCTTTTAATCTAAAACAAAATCAAATCTTTTAATCTAAAATAAAATAAAATACTAAATAGAATCAAATTCAAAATAGAATCAATCCTAAATAGAATCAAATCCTAAATAGAATCAAATAAAACAAATAAAATAGAAATTGCTTAAATATTAAAAGGACCAATTATGCATTGACACATGGCATATGATAATTATTTAGTAAATAGTATTTAATTTATTAATTATATTAAATTATATTTAAGAATTATTTTTTTAAAATTTGACGTGGGAAAAATGTGTGACATGGCATCAAATAGCCAAAAAGTTGGTTTTTTTTAAAGATGGACTAAAAGATTAAAAAACTAAAAGTAGGGGGGACCATAAATGCATTTAAGCCATATTAAAATAAAGAAATTTCTTAAATATTAAAATGCTTTCTGACGTGTGATTTGTTCTTAGACACGTGCAACCCTCGTACATCAAGATAATTAAAGGGTATATAAGGAATCATCATAATATGGAAGCTTCGATCGTTTAATGGTACATCACATAAGAAGCTATTCAATTTTGTACAAACTATTTGTCAAAAGAAAACTCTATAGGAATTAATGATTCTCATCATGATGGATGATATGGATGTATAGGTAATCAAGGTTTAAATGTTAAGACAATGGTCCAAGATGTAGTTCTTCAAGCATATTTGTATGTATTAAATAATGTTAATGAAGTCCAACCTTACTTGTCCGCTCATAAAAGTCTTATCAACGAAAAATTCCCCCGGATGAGTGAAAAATTAATGTTGACAGAGCATAACAAAACTTTCATAAGTTAGTTAAATGAAAGGGTTTCTAAATATAGTGGTACATTTGAAATAATTAAATGGATGTCATAAATGCTTAAGTTTAATGTAATAACTTGGAGTTTGTTTTACCCCAACCCCCCCCCCCCTAAGATTCTCTAATATCTCATGCCATTACATTGCACAAAGATCATAATTTGGATCTCCCTCTCTCTTATCATAGAGTTTGCCCTTGGGAGATCACCAAGCACCTTGTGAATGTGTTTATTTCTTGTGTGTGATAATTTATACTTGACTAATCATGATATGTATAGAATTTGCTCTCTAGATGTTGTGATGTAGGCGAATGGTGCAAAGTTTCTTATCCAGGAGATTTATAGGTTCATTTGTTTATTTCCATGCATTCTCTCCCTATTTCTCAATTTTTTGAAATGTTGCTTCTCATTGAATATTTTTTTGCCATATACTATGGTCTATAATCTTGAGTCTGTGCTCCATATGTAAAGAAGATCATCAAAGTTGAATAAATTCTCCACACTATGGCCATCTACTTTGAAATTAGGGTTTTGGGCTTCTGAGGACCATATCTTGGTGTTTGAGTGAAGTTTGCGGATGATTTCAAAGACATTTGACTATTAAAAGGACTTCTAATATGAATATTCTTTGATCAATCAACTTCAAGAGATCATATCTTGATCATCATTTATAACCTTGAGGTCATTCTTTTTGAACAACAATCTTGAATATGTTTAATTTATCTCCAATTATGTTTCAAGGATTGAAAGTGTTTGGAAGTTTCTTGAAGAAGTCAAGAGATTATAGGTCATTTCATGATTTTTCATCAACTTCACAAGGCCATAACTCTCTCAATTTTTTGGGTTTTTGGTTGGTTCTTTTTGCAAAATGTCATTCAAGAGGTCTATTTCATATAATCTTTGATGTTCAAGATCAAATTTTTAGTGGAAGAGCATGTTTGAAGAGAAAAGATTATAGGTCATTTTTAGAAGGTATGACATGCTTGGCCAAGGCCTGGCCTAAAAATTAGTTTTTTCCCACAAATCCTAAAGGCTATATCTCTCAGCTCAAGCATCCATTGAGGTTGATTCTTTTTTCATTGTGTTCTACTCTTTGAGAACTTCATTTGACTCAAGGAAGTTTGGAAAATGCACTAGTGAATTTGGTTTGGCCTTGGTGTGAAGATCGTTCCAAAATCTGTTCCAAGCACGCCGCCAGTTTATGTATTTTGCGCTACCACTCATTTTAAAGCCAAATTAAGCCTTGATTTTGTGACTAATCATGTTTAGAAACTTCACAAGATTAATTAGCACATCAAGACGCAAGGAATGGTTGAGTTTTGAGCACATGAAGTCACACTTTTTTCATGACCACGGGTGTGCACAATTTCGCTCCAAAGTGCATCATTCACCCTTCCTTTTGATCCCATTCACTTCTCCTATAAATAAGCAAGCCATTCCACTCATTTCCTCAAGCTTTGAGATCTAGAAAATCGTTGCCAAACTCACTCCAAACCTCACATTTCTACAGCTTCGTTTTCACTCTTAAAGCCATTCCAGTTTGAAATTAACCATTCATTCTTCTTCCTTGAACTTCACTGAAGCTAACAGAACAAGAATCGTGCCTTGAAACTCCCTGAATCTTGCTATCCAAGTCAAGTTTCAAAGCTCTGAAAGTTAACTTTATTCAGGTAGGATTCGTGACTAAATCGTTTCAAACCAAGCACTATTTTATTCTCCTCATCTCCCTGATCCTCGTGATCTTCACCATTTCCATTTTCATTGAGAATTGACTATGAACTTCTGGAAACACGTATTATTTATTTTTCTGCATTTTCTCAAACCATCCTTTGTACAAGTGAAATAAATTTTTCGTGAGGGTACCATTAGAATTGTCTTGAAGAGATGAAGCGAATGGTACCGGTCTGAGAAATTTATTTCACATTTTTGTGAAACACGAATTGGAGGTGGCTAGAGGTTGAAGACGACCTACATGTCTGTCTTCAACCAATGATAGCACACCATGTAATTTTTCAAATTGGATCTGGTGTGTTGTTGTATCGTACACGCGTTATAGGAGCCCTTGAATCTGATTACTTTAGTGAGTCAGACTCGATCCAACGCTCCACATGTTTTCGTTTTATTTTAATTTTAATTTGTAATCCAGTGTGAAAACCAAGGAGGTCCATATCTAGTGCAGTGCGTCTGATCCATTGGATTAGCTTACTAACGTGTTTTGACTGTGATCTAGTGGTCCATATTTTTTTGGCTTTCATTTTATTTTCTGATTTTGTATTTTAAATGTTTTAAACTTCAAAAAATCATAGAAAATTCATTTTTGACTCAAATATTATGAAATAATTCACAAAAATATTTTCTAATATTATCTTTCTGATATTTATTTTTTCATTATTTTATTTTCAGATTTCATTTTTTTAATTTATCTCTTTCATTTAGTGTTTTTAATTGTTTTAAAATACTTTTCGACAATTTTAAATTATGAAAAAATTATGGAAGGATCCAATGGTCACTTGACAAATATTAGTGACCTCATTTTATTTTTATTTTTGACTTTGATAGTTTTGTAAATTTTTGATTTGTTTTTATTAATTTCTTTGCCTTTAAAAAATAAAAAAAATATATTTTCTGACTTTTAAAATTTTTTGAATTTTTTGTCAAAACTTGTTGACCATTGTTTGACTTTAGATAATTTTCTTGGAATTTTATTTTGATGTATGAATGCTATTTATGTATTTCGTCAATAAAATCCAATTAAATAATTTAATTTCAAATTATATTTTTTTTGTTATTTTAATTGCTTCATTTCTTTTTTTACTTTGCTGATTTTGGGTTTATTTAGAGTCATAGACTTCCACAACATCAACGGAACTTGGGTGTTGATATCCACCAAGATAGTTGGTTGATTTTGACGAAGTTAGACCAGATAAATTCATCTGATGTATTTTTGACTCTGAAGCTTGTTTCCTCTTCTCCATCTCATTATTTTTTAACCCGAATCAGAAAAATGATCAATTGGAGGCATGAGCTTTAACGTTCAAACAAAATCCCCAAAGGATGACTTGAATTTTGATTTTGGATCAACACCTGTGATACTTGTCGTGTGGTCGCTATGATTTTTTAATCAAGCTTCTGGCAAGTTTTCACTAACCTTGTCCAATTGAAACTCTCAAGTATCTTTGATCAAGTGATGATTGTTCCAAAACCAGTGATATACTTGACATGTTTCAAGATGGTGATATACTTGACACGTTTCACCTTGCTAACCTTACTAACAATTAAATTTTCAGCGATATACTTGACAAACAACAATTGAAAATTGTCATGTAGTCGCGTTGATTCTATCAAGCTTCTGGCAAGTCTTCATGCGCAAGCTTCAAGATGATCACCTTGCTAACGACTAATTACTAACAATTAACTTTAATTTACGCTTTTATTTTATGCCTTTATCTTTCCGCTTTTAATTTTTCGCTCTTTACTTTATGCACTTTACTTTTAGCATTTACATTTCATGTTTTTTTTTGTTCAGTTGAGCATTTTATTTTCTCGTCATTTTGAATTTTCTCACTTGAGCTTTATTTTCCTTTTTTCTAAAACACCTAATAATTAAAATTAAACATAAAAACTTTTGATTGGACTTGGTTACTATCCATATGCTCGGAGTTTGATCTTTTGGACTTAGGATTAGGACCTCTACCTCAGCTCGAAGATTTTTGTGATCTTGGTGTTATTCTGTCTCGCTTGGTTATTATCTTTATATGCAAGTTATTCCGTTTATAATCGATTAAGAGTGGATTTCCTCCAAATACAGTCGTTACTCTTCCCTTTTTTCTTGAGACACAAATTCATCTGAGGCATTGATTTATCTGAAGCTTGGTTTTTTTATCTGGTTATTTGTTCCTTGTGTGGTAATCCAAAGGATGGGATATGGTATTGGATTTTTGATGTCAAGTACTAGATTTCTCATCCAGTTAGATCTTTCTTTACCCTCACCTTTTACTTTATGCACTTAATTTAGCCTCTTCATCTCCTCCCATAATCTTTAATTTTCAAAATCTTCCTTCTTTTTCAAAGGATTCTTGTTTACAAAACTCGAACCGCTTTCGTAAAAAACTTGGACTTAGGTCCATGCATTTTCAAACTTCTTTTCTCAATATACTTCTAATCCATTTAATAAAACTTTGACCATTTTTCATAAGACTAAAAAACACCTAACCTCATTCAAACGTTTTGAGCCTTTTGTGGCCTTTTGTGGCTTTTCTTAAAAAATATTTTCTTAAAATCAACCAACACACAATTTTAGTCTTTTTTACCCGAACTACATTGGGTTTTGATTTCACAATTGCACATTATTGGTATGTAGGTCTAGAACTCATTAGAAGATCCATCAAATCAAAAAATGTGAAAAATACTTTTTTTCTCACCCCACCATCCATTTTGTACATATACCATTTTTAGCACACATATACAAATTTTTAAAAAGGTTCCTACGGAGTACTGTAGATGCTTTGGGTACCTAACACCTTTCTTTTGCATAACTAACCCCCAGTCCCAGATCTATGATTTTTTAGGATTTTATTTGCTCTATTCCTAGTCCTTTGGATAAAATAAAAGTGCGGTGGCAACTCTTTTGTTATTTTTTTGAGCTAAGTCAATTCAATGACTTACACTCGCAGTGTTTATCGCTACAGAGTGCATATGACATTACTAAATTTTCATTCTATACAAAATCAAAGGATAATTGTAGTACCATGCAAAATAGTGAATTTAAGGTAGAAGTTGAATCCATGTACTTCTCTAGTTTCAAAGATAAAAATCATGTATTGAGATCTAGAGCATATTTTGGGGGTAATTGAGGAGATTTTGGAGATTGATTATGTTGGTTTTATTTAAGTGCAAGTGGATTGATAGTAACGCTGATGTAGAAACTAATGATGTAATATTCGCACAGGTTAATCTTTAAATGACAATTTATATGAATGAACCATTCATCATGGCATCTCAAGCAAACAAATATTTTATTTCAACGATCCTTGTAACACTAGACTATCAATTGTTCTACATGGAAAACATATTCATAATAGTGATAAAAATCGGCATTTAAATTTTGAGATCTCTTCTTTCACAACAAATGTACATCTCTCATTTGAAGAAAATGATTCAGGTGATGTGCATGCTATAGTCATTATCATCAAGAGGGGATATAGAAAAATTATGAAGTAAATATTGATATGACTTAATAATCTATATTTATTCATTTTACATTTGTATTCTTTTACTAATATTTATTTATTTTTCCAACATGTAGAGATGTCAGAGGATACCTTATGTTGGATGATTTTAGAAATAAAAGTCAGAAAATTAAAAACTCCTAAAATAAGTATTATTCTTTGTGACATTCGTATATGATTATAAATTATTTATGTTAGTTGTAGTTATTGATGCATGTAATTGATATTGAAGTTTTGATGTTGTTGTTGAGATTAAAGTTTGAATGTTGTTGTTGTTGTTATTGAGATCAATGGTTTAAAGATTTATTGTTGTAGTTGTTGATTATACTAATTTGTTTCAAATATGGTTTAATTATAGGTCCTTAATGATTGGTTACAAAATTCAAATAAGAAAACTTTTGAATGATCGTACAAGAGTTTTCATTTTGGTTTTTTCTTTTGTTGGTTAATCATTTAATTAGTTTTGTTGTAAAATATAAGGTGTGTGCCATTTTCGCTGTGCAATTTATGTAAACAATGAATATTGTTGGTATAATATTTCTAATTCAAAAATTGGCAAAGGTACAATGTGTATGTTTCTGAAATTGACATAATAGATTCTATAATACAGGTTAAAACAAAAAATATAGAAATAAATATAAAATATAACAATGTTTTCTCCATCGGTTATTTTAAGAAATCAATATAGTAAGATTGAATCTATTACTTTAGTTTTATTATATAACCAATGGAACAAATGGAGCGCGTCATTTGTAACACCCCCTAAATCCCCACTGTCATACCCTAATTTTTGACCTAAGATACCACCTTACATATGCATCACTGCATCACTGACAGTTTCAGAACAGAATAGATCGTGCGTGGCTTCTAGAAGTCAAAGTTAGGGTTTCTTAAAAATTCATCTGTTCAAGATATGATCAATTAGAGTTTGAGTTTCCACTCACCTAAAATGATCTATCTTAATCAATCATCAACATTTAATCTTCAAATTCCCAACTTTTTCTCATGATCTACCTTGAATCGACCAATTAGGGTTTGGATTGAAGATAGTGAGTTCTTAACTTTCTGCTCAATGGATGACCTATTTGCTTGGATATTGATCTTAACATCTTCAATGCAACATCTTGACCTAATTTCTTGGTTCAAAACATTGCAAAATCCATGTTTCTTCATCAGACAAATTCTGAACCATCTGATGAAAATTCATCTGCTCAAAAAAGTCAAACTTTGACTTTTGGTCAACTTTTTCAAGACTAAACTTTTTCAATCATAAAAACATTTCAAATAATCCATCATGATCATAAAAGATCAAGAAATGAGAAAAAGTCAACAAAAAGTCAAGATTTGAATTTTTTCTAACACTTAGAAAATTTTTCAAGTGTTAAGAAACATGGTTTTTCCTCACTTTCTTGGTCATTTCTCACCTAGATCCATTTGGATTCAGGAAAAACTCAAAGCATGAAAGTTGTAGGCCTTGTTACAAGATTTCCAAAATGTCCAAGAACTTGCAAAAACACTTTGTCTAGCTAGGCTTTTAATTTTGAAACATAGAGCTCCAAAATCATGGAATTCCAAGATCATGTATAAAAATTATTAGTCATTTTTCACAAATCTCTCTTCTAGAAGCCTTGTCATCAGTTTTGGATAGATTATAACTGATAAATATCAGTTAGACATGATTGAAGAAGAGGATTGAATCAAAGAAAACTTTTAACCATGGTTAGAAAGTAACTTTTGCATTAAATGCAAAAGATTCCTTCTTACCGCTTAAGCAAGTTGCAAAGCTCTCTCAATGATAACCTTGCCTTATCATTCAGATTTCTTGGCCTATAAATAGATGTCATTTCTTCATTTTGAAACTACACCAAAGCTATCATAATCAAGCTTTCCTTCTTTCTTTCTTAAATTCCAAGTTTCAAAGTTCAAAGAGGGAAATTTTGCAATCTTCAAACCTTGCAAAATGTGAGCAAACTTAAGTTTCTAACATGTTCTAAACACCATTTAGAAGTAGTTTAAAACTTAAAACCACCAGAAAACAAGCTAAGAAACAGTTTTCTACACAAAACTCCATTTGTGTAAGTTTTGAGCCAAAACTGCCAAACTAGAAAACTACTCGTGCTAGCCTTGATTTCTCACTTCAAACACATCCTATACATCATATAGAGACTGTCCATACACTTAAACAAGTTCTGGAACAGCTCCATCACCATCTTCCATTTTCAAATTAAGCAACTTGCAACTTGACTTGGTCAGAAAGTTCCAGCCATTTTCAAAGCAATCTAAGAGTAGGAACACACTCAGTGAGGTTCAAGGAAGCTAAATCAATCCTTACTTTGCACCTGGAAGTTGCCCAACTCAATCTGGTATTTCATACCAAGAGGTGAGTTTTCAAAACTTTGATACCTCCATACATGCGTTTTTAGCTTTAAAATTGAAAAGGAAAATGTAGATATCCAATCACTAAAGCTATCTGGATCCTTAATTTAAACTAAAATCAATTGAGTTCAAAGAATTAATCACTTTTTCAGTTAGGGTTTAAATTGGGATTGTCAAAATTCGTGTTCATCTTTGATTAATAATTTTAACAAGATACATGGTAAAAATCGTGATGAAAATCTAGACAAAATGGTATTTTGAACTTTTAAAATTGATCAAGAAATGAAGAATTTCAAATCTTAGCCATGGCCATGTTCGCGCTGCTCAGCGAAGAAGATGAAGTGTAATTTCCAATTTCTGAAGCTAGGCTTAAAATATATATTTGTAGTTTAAGTTAAAACAACGGATGTATAGCCACCCCATTGGTAAAGCCAGCACGCCTTAAAAACTTCCTTCGCCTCAAGGTCCAGGGTTCGAATCCCCCTGGAACCTTTTTTTAACAAAAGGAAACACAAGCTTCTGAAGCTTGTTTCTCCAGAAGTCCTTCTGAGGCTTAGCCTCCAGAAGTGCTTCTGAAGCTTCTACTCCTAGATGCTCTTCATTTCCACTCTATCCAGAAGTACTTCTAGTACTTCTAATGCTTCTATCCCCAGAAGCAAGCTTTCTCAACATGCTTCACACGCAGCCACAAGCTCCAAAAGCAGCCAGAAGCATCATGCAAGCCTTCTCACGCCCCAGAAGCTGCTAGCAACACGTCCCAGAAACAAGTTAGCTTCTGATCCTCCAGAAGCAAACCAACTTCTGAACATTTTTCAAAACTTTCATTTTTTTCAAAACTCCTTCTAAGTAAGGTGATTAAATGACAAGTCAAGCAAATGGCTCAATGGAAAATCTTTACTTCTAAGCCAAATGTCCAAGGTTCAAACCTCCTTAGGACCAAAAAACTCTTTTTTTTTTTTCTCAAGATTCTAGCAAACTTAAACATTTTCAAAAACCATTCAAAACTTCTCATTTTGAGATGATTTTTTGCACACTTGTCATTTAATATGCCTATTTTATGATTATGTCAAAAAAATCCAAAAAAAAATTATCTTTTTGATTATATTTTTATTAAGTCAAAAATGAGACATTTTAAGTATTTCTTAATACTTTTCTAAAATGTTTTCTTTCCAATTTTCAAACTTAAATCTTTTTCAAAACTACTTGTGAATATCCTTCACTTTTCAAAATCATTTTCAAAACCTTTTCTAAAACTTTTCAACAAACTTACACACCTTTTTTCCATGATTAATTAGATTTAAAGATAAACCAAACCAGGTTTCTCCTTAAATTTCTTAATTGATCATGGGCCTCCCTCACGGTGTAAGTCCTAACCCTCCTATGTACATATTCATTTCCTTGTACATAATCACCCCTTCGTGTATATATTCATTTCCTTGTACACATCCAAAAACCTTTGTATATATTCAAGTTATATTTGCTTTAAACGCTTGTTTTATACACTTGTTTATACTTCCTTCATAAACTCCTGTGAATACATATCACACACTTGTTTATATAACTGTTCAGTTATAACATAACTACTAGTTTAACAACTAGGTTCCCTTTAGCCTCCGCTTAGGCTTCGTATAAGACAACTCATTTATTGAGTTAGCCTCCTTTTAGGCTTCATATAAGAAACCTCATTTTATGAGTTTAGCCTCCGCTTAGGCTTCATATAAGACAACACTCCCTTGCTGAGTTAGCCTCCTCTTGGGCTTCGTTCAAAAGAACTCCTCGTTGAGTTTAGCCTTCTCTTGGGCATCAAACAAGAAAGAGACCAGGAAATCTCTTAACAGCCTCCTATTGGGCTTCCAATACAAATAATCACCCGCGCTAGGATAGAACCCTGAGAGTATGATTTCCCAGTGAAGTCACTCTTGAAATCCTAAGAGGATGGTTTCCCGGTGAAACCACTCTTAAAAGCCAAAGCCAGCCATACCCTATAGCTTCCTCTTGAGCTTCATACAAGGACCCTCGATGACCCTCAGAATACCTTCTCTTGGGCTTACAATACAAGGACCCTCGATGACCCTCGGAATGCCTCCTCTTGGGCTTACAATACGAGGACCCACAGGCTTCTTAAAAGTATCCCCCTAATCTAATCAATTTCTCCTCGAGATTTAGACTTTTATCATCTCTATGGAAGAAGTATCTCATCTATCACATCACATACAATCAACTTTTTAATCACACTCTTTTTCAAACAAAAACATCTTTTAATTGTAAGTGGTAACGCTTGTACATTCAAGCAAAACACCCAATACTTACAATTAAAGATTCAATCATCTCTCAAACATCTTTCTTAACTCGTAAGTGGTAACGCTTGTACACTCAAGCAAAACACCTATAACTTACAATGAAAGATTCAATCAACCTTTCAAAATATATGTGATGAAATAGATTAGATACATTTTTCATTAATATGACATTTGTCTTTGTCTCTTAATACCATATCTTCCACTAGCATATGTGGGAACTACGATTGCTCTGACTTTCTTAACCTCCCTTTGAGAATACGTAGGCACAAGGTCTCATCCTTGGAGAGCATACTTCTTTCTCCCTTAAACCAAACAAAACCATAGCTCCCTTTAGATCCGAGCTACAAATGCTCTGATTCCCATTAAGGGATATGTATGCAGAAGATCCCAATGATCTTTGTGAGCATAATAATAATAAAACCTAGGATCCCACATAATCTATCCTTCTTAAAATCCAGAGGAGAAACTTTCCCAAGAATAGAAATAGCAAATTAAAACACACAAACATATCAAACTATTCATATATATATTTAGTTTGCCACATCTTTTCCCTTTATATAACAAACCCCCTTGCCTGGAATCTCCCCAATGCGTTGCGTCTAGTTCACGCTAGTCGTAATGCATATCATATCAATTGAGGGTATTGCAGCTTTCCCCTTTTTCATCTCATTTTTCTTGTTTTGGAAATAATAAAGCTTGATGATTGCGACATCTTTAAAAAAATCAAAAGAGTAAATCGTTTCGAGACAGAGAATTCGAATTCAGATTCGATTCCCTCGCGCGTCACTTTTTAACGCGAACAGAAAAAATGGCGACTCTGCTGGGGAGACGCTAAACTTTTATTTTCAAAAAAAAAATTGTGACTCTGCTCAAGAGCACCAAGCTTTTTTGTTTTCAAAAGAAGAAAAAAAGGGGTTAAGCTTTCATATGTGCATATGTTTGTTTTTCTTTATTGTGTGTTTTCGTAATTTCATCTCAAGGAAAGAAATCCTAACCCGGATTTAAGAAACATTTTAAGATCTAGGTGGGGGGTATAGTCCTATTAACTTGTGAGAAGTTCCATTACTTACTAAGTTAATTTGAGATCCCTCTCTCAGTGGAGGTTGTTGTCATACCCCAAAATTTGCCCTCCATCTACTCAAGAGATTTCATACATCCATACTCAAGGATTCCTCAAGAGTTGATCAGACAAACTCTCTCCTAGACAATCAACCCAAACTAGGGTTTGGTATCTCTCAAGTCAAGATGAAATTCCAACATCTCCAATGGCCTTCATGCCTCCTCATATGCTTCAAAGATTCTCCATGTCAAGTTTCAAGCCCCACAAGTCAAGTTTCCTCAGACAATTGCTCAGATGGTTGAAAATCAGTTGTATTGGACAAAAAGTCAACTGTGGTCAACATACAGTCAAACTTCATAATTTTTGGTCAACATCCTCATTTTGAAGTTATATTCATCATTTGATCAAGGGTTGATCATGATTCATCAAGAAAACTCAAGATTTTCTCAAAAGTCAAACTTTCTAAATTAGGGTTTCTAGGTGAAAAGTCAACTGAACTTTGACTGATCATAACTTCCTCATACTTTCTCAGAAATTTTCCCACCAAAGCTCATTTTGAAGGAAATTCAATTCTCTACAACTTCATGTCTCACAAGAATGTCCAAAAAATGCTTCATTTGAGAGGTATAGCTCAAAACATTACAGGTCATTTTCAAAGTCAACAAAAAGTCAACTTTTTGTTTTGAAGATATATTGAGCATGGTAACTCCAATTGAGATGAAACCAAAGACATTGTTTAGAGGACTCTTAGAGCTTTCCAAAAAGTCCAAGAACACTCAAAAATGTGGAAAATTGAGCAAGTTACACCATTCACAAGTTGGGCAATTTTGAAAGAATGCACAAAGAGAGATACTTCAAAAAATCAAATCTTTTGCAAATGGGCCTACTTTTTCTTCATCCTAACTTATTCCTCATGCAATTAGGAGTATCCAAGCCCAATGCCACGAATTTTTATTTTATTTTCCTATTTAATTTGGAATTTATTCATTTAAATACAAATTAAATTGAAAAATAAAGTATAAAATCCAAATTAATTGCAAATTTGATTTTTATTTCTTCTTTGTGATCCAATTAATACATTGAAAGCCAGCAAATTCGAAATTGGATCAAAATGGCAAGATTGGATTGAAATTGATCAAGTTTTGAAGATTTGATTTTTTGCAAAAAATCAAATTTGATTATCATTGGTTATTGATCAATTCTTTCCCAAATCAATCCCAAATCCATCCAGCATATATACTTGATGCATACCAATCACAAGAGGACGGAAAAATTGCCTTGGAAACCCTATTCTCAAACTGAAAAAATGTGTTCTTGAAGCAATTGACAATCCTATTTCCAGCCATTCTCAAGCAATTCTGAGGATTCCATTGCATTCCTTGGCATCTTTAGAGTCGATCCAGACTCTTACATCGTTCAAAACCATCAAGAATCAAGCAATCCCGGTTTCGGTTTGTTCTTATTTTTCCGAATTCGATTTTCAATTTTTATGCATCATTGACACTTTTTGATTGTGTATTCATGACCAGCATCAAGTTTGCAAACTATCTGGGTAGCCCAATTGCATTTTAGTGACCTGGAACGAAAATCACCATGGCTAGGTTTTCTGGTTTCGAATTAGGGTTTCTTCAAACAGGAAAAATTGGACCTCAAGACCTATGTCAATGAACTCGGGACAATATCCTGAATCGAACCATGCCTTTAGTATTCGTTTATATTATGTATGCTGCGTTTTTGATTTTGCCAGGAACCTTAGTGACGAACAATGGCCGACGCTAACTTTCAAATATTTGAAATGAAGAAGACGATGGTTGGCGCGAGTTCGTGGCGAAGGAGAAGGCAACGCGTGTAATTCCACTCAGTCCGTTTCCAAACAGTTGACACACTTGGCTCAGCTGGTCAGCGCGTTGGTTTTCAAGGATTGAAGCCAGGGTCACGAGTTCGAATCCTCCCAGGGTTGATCCGATTCAGACGATTTTCTCTTAATCATTTTATCATATTATTTTCCAATAATGTAACTGTATACGGGATGTAATAGTTTAATTTAGGATTTTATTTTCCGCATTTTAAATTATGTATCTGCCCCAAAGCCATGTAATAGCGTAGGACATTTACATTTCCGCACTTTACATTCCGCATTTTACTTTCCGCACCCTATAAATTGCTAGTAATTAGGCGTGTATGGCAAGACTAAAATTGAACATAGCACACTAATCTTCAAGATAAAATATCTAAATTTGACACACTTCTTTCACACACGCACCCCTTAGGGTAATTCTCTCTCGTTGCCTTACGAATTCAAAGTGGTCATGTCCCTCGAACGTAGAGGTATTCTAGCACCGTTGCCTTCCAAATAAATCATCATAGTCCCTTCGATACAAAGATCATAAGACCCACGATGTCGCTTCCGAATACATGATCTTGACCCTCGATTGTCGCCTACGAAAAATGATGATAGTCCCTTCGAATGTGCTAGGATACTCCTACAAGTTGCCTTCTATGACCATCCGATGTCCCTTCGAATGTCCCGCTTACATCCAACGAATGGAGCTACCTACTAACTAATGGTATGGCTAGCGCTATTCTAAAGGAACGTAGAAGTACAAAACGACCAATTCTGAGTGGATAAATAAGTCTTTTAGTTGCTTGGTCTATCAAATGTTTTTCACACCACACACTTTTTTCAAAGTTCAAATTCTTTTCAAAACAAAAACATTTCCGAACACTTTGTATACACTCCTACATGAGTCATTACAAAGTCAAAGCGAAATGCCTTTTCAAAACATTTTTTGTCAAACACACAGAAAGAAATTTTAAAAAGTGATCTAGAGCAACTAAAGCCCCGAGATAACTACGGATGGAAAGGGTGCTAATACCTTCCCTTTTCATAACCATTCTCCGAACTCGTAATCTAACGAAGGTCTTTTACTTTTACCTTCCCTTAATTGGATAAAAATAAAAGTCGGTGGCGACTCTTGCTATCCGCACATTTGGATACAAAAATCCTACAAAGTCAGTTCACCGTATCACAGAACTGGCGACTCTGCTCGGGAGAAAATTAAAGAGAGAATTGCCTTAGGGATTTTTAGATCATCTTTGCTGCTTTTTGTTTGACTTGTATGCTTTATCTTTAAGGGTTGTTTGGGTATTATATTGTTGGGGGATCCTACACCCGGATCCGGGTTTCCTTTTAGGTAAGTGGCATTAGATCATCGCGACCGCTAGACGTATAACTAAACGGTCAACATGATGGCTACGTTAGCGTGACACTTTGGTTGTCCCGATACTCTTCATTCCCAAGTTGAAGATAGTATTTGGCTTCTGCGTGGTGTCATCAAGCGCTAACTAAAGTTTTAGAACCTTAATTGACCCATCTTGGCCATTAGAAGGTAGTGAGATGGCCGGCTTTGGTGTAGACCGAGGTTGGTTGATACTCGATGCTACACTCATTGAGATTAGACTTTTGGGACATTTTCGATCGACCACTTGGCCGTCGTATTGAAATAAGCGCCTACGAGAAAGATCTGTGATATGAGATTCCTAGAACCCGGTTACTATTATAGGACAGGATGAACCAACTCAAACTTTTGGTGGGGTAATCACCTATACCTCATGCGAGCCTTAAACCTAAGCTCATTGTGTGAATTTCTTGTGTGTGCCAAACATGACATCATGACATCATTTGCATTGCATATCATTTCTAACTATTTCAAGGACCTAGGGATTTATCTTTGCTCTGTTTTGTAGGAATCATGGCTTCTAGAAAGACTATCCGAATCAACTTCATGGGTATCCCTTCTCAACTCAAAGAATTGGTTTCAGAAATTCCCGACCATGCTCAGTTCATCAAAAGACATGGTTATCTACTTGATTTGGTTATCTCCGGTTTTGAAGAAGATATGATGCATGTCCTATTCCAGTTCTTTGATCCGAAACACCATTGCTTCACATTTCCAGATTATCAGTTGGTTCCTACCTTGGAAGAGTTCTCTAAGCTACTTGGGGTACCTATTCTTGATCAAATGCCATTCACCGGTCTAGAAAAGGTTCCTAAGTTCGAAGACATCGCATCCGCCTTACATCTTAAGCGCTCAGACATTGAAGCCAATTGGGAAACCAGAAGTGGAGTTAAAGGTTTACTTTCCAAGTTCCTAATTAAGAAAGCCCGAGAATTCCTCAAAGTTATGAGTTTCCATGCATTTGAAAATATTGTGGCCTTGCTAATTTATGGTTTGGTTCTATTTCCTAACTCGGATCAATTCATCGACATCAATGCCATCAAGTTGTTCCTTACCCGCAATCTAGTGCCTACTTTACTTGGAGACATCCTACATTCTCTCCACACTCGTACTACTAAGAGACAAGGAACTCTCATGTGCTGCATACCGTTACTTTCTAGGTGGTTTATTTCGCACCTTCCTCCATCAGTTTTGAAGAACGAACAAAGGTTGAGATGGTCTCAAAGATTGATGTCACTCTCTCATTCAGATATCCGTTGGAATTTTTTCTCTCAAAAGACTTCACCTTCATTGAGCTGTGGAGAATTCCTAATGTACCACTCCTTGGTATAAGGGAGGTATTACTTACAACCCTTCCTTAGCTCTACGTCGGTTTGGTTTTGCCAAGAGATGGTCCATGATATGCTTCTCCAAGATATTGTGTTCGACTACAATCACGATCTCCAGAATTATCGACGAAGGTTCATACACGCTTGGGGCATGGTAAAGAAGACTGATACCAAGACTTTGGGGCACCAGAATCCCATTCCTTGGGAACCTTACCTCAAATGGGTGCGAGCTCGAGCTCAAAACCTCATGATGCCATTCACGCTGTTTTACCAAGAATTATGGAACTGTTGCTATAGGTGACGACCTACCGCTCTCATCCCGACATGCCTACTGATTTTGAAGACTTGAAGAGATCCTGGATTCAGCTTAAAGAAGAAAGGGATACCTTTGAAGCTCAGTGTTACGCAAGCGAGAAGAAAGTGTTAGAATTGACAAAGCTACTTCATGAGGAGCGAAGCATCAATGCCTACATCGGCACCAAGAGGAAGCGCCCATGGGAGACTTAGAGCTTTAGGATGTTTATGTTTTCTTTTATTGTTTCGAATTATCTCTTGTACTTAAAAAGAAAAAAGAATAATAAAAAGAAGTACTAATAAATGTTTGCTCATTGCTTGTTTAACAAATTTAAATCTCTTAGGTCCTTGAAAACATTGCATTGCATTCGCATAAACATTGCATAGCATAGCATAACATTGCATCACAGGTACATTGGAGATTGGTTTTCTCATTTGCTCGCTATTTATTTTAGCAGAAATGGCTCTTGAACAGTCTGTCAAAGATCTTCAAGCTCAGAATGCTCAGTTTTAGCATATGTTCACCAGTTTGGTCCAAGGCCAAGAAGATTTGAAGAAGCTCATCAAAAAGAAGAAGAAGGTTGTTGGTCTCCTCAACATGGGTAGACGCTACAAAGGGGTCCAAAAGTGGTCGGTCGGATCGAGCTCTCAAGGAAGTGTCCATACCGAGGAGTACCAAGGGTGATGAAGGTGACCATGAGCCAAAGAAAGAAGGAGAGGACCGCTCGATTATAGCCAAGACTGATGAAGATGACAAGTACAAACAACTTGAAGACCGTCTGAATGTTGTGGAAAACTCAAGATGTCCGGCCGAACTTTGATGATCCGAGTCTTGTTCTCGTGTTGTGATTCCTCCCAAGTTCAAAGTTCTGCTTTTGCCAAGTATGATGGCATGTCTTGCCCTAAGTCGCATTTGAAGTCCTATGTCCGTAAGATCAATCCCACACCGATGATGTAAAGTTGTGGATGCACTATTTTCAAGAGAGTTTGTCCGGAACCCGCTTGGAATGGTACTATCACTAGAGAATGACCGTATCCGTACTTGGAGTGACTTGGTGATGCTTTCTCATGATGAGTACAATGTTGAATTGACACCCACTCGCATGCAACTACAAAGCATGTCTATGGGTCGTGACGAGAAGTTCAAGGAGTATGCCGAAATGAAGAGATTTAGCAGTGAGTTCAACCACCCTTGTCCAATAGGGAGTTGGTTGATATGTTTATGGGAACATTGACAGCCCGTTCTTCAATCATCGATTGGAAATTCTTCATCCGGATTCATCGAAATGATATTGACAAAGCAGCATTGAAGCGGTATCAAGAGTGGGAAGATTCGGTAGAGACATCTTCAAATGCTGCAGAGATCTTTGGTGCTAAGAAAGAAGCTAATGCGTATGGTCGAAAAGCCGAGCCAAGTCCGACCGCTCAACTGTGGGGCGTGATCTCCAATCCTACATCGGACAACCTCACAGACAACGCGTAGTCGAACGCCCAAGATAGTTTACGAAGATCAACATGCCATTGTCGCAAGCCTTGCAACACATGTTGAAAGCAGATGATTACTTTGAGGATTCTCCTCGAATGTCAACACTTCCTCTCCAAGTATAATCCTAATGCTAAGTGTGCTTACCATTCCAATAGCCTGTGACATAATACGATGATTGTTGGGCTCAAGAACAAAATTCAAGATATGATTGAATCTAAGCATTGAGTTTGACCCTCCCCTGAGACTCGAATATGATCAACGCTCCTATGCCTAACCATGACAAGAGTTCCAATGTTGTTGGTGATGATACTTATGTTTTCCACATAGATGACTTGACCATTCCTCGATGATCAAGAAGAATTTGCTACAAGTCGTGTCAATCCAGATGCCCAGAGAATTGTCGTTGCCCATCTGCCGATGGTTGCGCTTGGTTGAGAAGACGTGTTCGGCATGATGGACAACCGTGAGATACTATTTCAAACCACCGTGCGTGGTGAAGAAATGTCTAAGTTGAAGATTGACAATGCGAATGAAACAGCACCATCTGTGTGGGATACCTTGGGGCAGCCAAGTGGAAAGTATGATTACATGGTGAAGTACACTGTCCCTGATAGTTACAAGATTCCTATTGAAGATGTTAAGGCGACCGGATGGGGTGACGATTTCCCAGAAGACTATGCTGATGTTAATACAATAAGGATTTCCTCTGTTGATCCTGTGCCTAGAGTGGCACCTCTCATCATTACTTCTCCAAGACCAGTTCCATATTCCTCTGACAAAGTTATCCCTTGGAATTATGGAGCTGATGTTTACTATCATGGTGTCAAGCAAGATTCTCTGACAATTGAAGATCTTACCATTGGAGCTTCTATTCCTGACATCGACAACATCACCGGATCCAGTAAGGTGACCAGAACCGGAAGGGTATTCTCTCCAGAGATCTCTCCTCCAAAAGACATCTGACTCCAACTCGTTCTCCTACTCCACCAATATTCCCAAAGGAAAAGAACCTGGCTCATCCCGCTCAACCAAAGGAAGTTATCAAGACACCTCCAAACAAGAAATGGAGGAAATTCTGAAGATTATCAAGAAGAGTGATTACAATGTTGTGGAACAATTGGGACAGACTCCGTCCAAGATATCCATGCTTGCTCTGCTCTTGTGCTCTGAGGCTCATGCTAATGCCTTGGTGAAATTTTTGAAGAATGCTCATGTGCCGCAAGACACTACCACTGATCAATTCAAGTTTGTATTGCTAGCGCCAACAACGGCCTAGGCTTCGATGTCGATTTGACTCCCGAAAGAAACACAACAAAGCCTTGCACATCTCTGTTGAATGCAAGGGTACTACCCTGTCTCATGTTTTGATTGACACCGGTTTTGCTCTGAATATCCTACCAAAGACTGCTTTTGATCGACTTGATGTCGAAGGGTTGGTTCTGAGACCCAGTGACATTATTGTGAGGGCTTTTGATGGTTCTAAGCGAACAGTACTTGGAGAGCTCACTCTGCCTGTCAAAGTCGGTTCCCAGACTTTTGACTACACCTTCTTTGTCATGGACATCCGTCCCGCTTACTCTTGTCTACTCGGACGCCCTTGGATACATGGGGCAAAGGTATACTCTACCTTGCATCGAAATCAAGTACCCGGTGAAAGGGAAGGTTGTTACAGTATGTGGTAAAGAAGAGTATATGGTCAGTCATCTACAATCATTTCGATACCTCGAGGTGGAGGGTGAATTCTTTGAGACTCCCTGTCAAGCTTTTGAAACAATATCCAGAGTCGTGCCTGTTGACTCTCCCGTCACTCCTGAAGTTACACAAGTTCCGCCTAGGATGGCCTCAAAAGATGCTCAAGCCAATGAACAAGGAGGTAGTGCTATTTGGGACGGCCCCGATCTTCCTTTCAAACGACAAGACCGGTTTAGGCTTCACCATCAAGGGTCGAAGATGATACGCCACGAACGTGCCGCCAACTTCCTTTCCGCATCGGAGTGGAATCCATGCTATGAAGACGGCGACAACGACTTCGACATCGCAAGTGGATCTTCCCAACTCCGATCATGGGCTCAAGAATTGGAAGATCAAGACGTCATACCAATCTCCTTTAGTCGAGTAATTGCTCTTGTTTTGTTTTGTTTTTCGTATTTCTTTATGTTTTGAACAAGAAACTTTGAAAGCCTAGTGCCTTACCCGGGAATCATGGCTCGTTTGAGGGTTATTATCGTCGTTTATGTATTTTCATTCAATAAATTCGTTGGACTTTTGCATTCAATTGTTTGTTTTCTTTCTTTACTTTATCACCCTTCAAAAAGCTATGTGTTTCTTACACACCCACGTGATACATCGAGAATCACTCCGAATCTCGTTAATAAGCTATGCTAGTGCTAAATATGACTTGATAATCCAATCTACCAAGTCAAGACGAAAGTGAGGAAGATTGTGAAGTGCCAGAGAACTTGCGGATCACAAGAAGAAGCGAGTTATACACCACACGAAGAGCAAGTTGAGGTTGTGAATTTGGGTACTAGCGAAGATGAAAAGAGATCAAGATAGGAGCGGTCTTGAGAACAGTGTTAAAGAAAGGTTGGTTCAGATGCTACGAGACTATATTGAGGTTTTTCTTGGTCATACGAAGACATGCCGGTTTAGACATTGATATTGTGGTACACCGATTGCCGACAAAGAAGGTTTTCTCCTGAAAAGAAGGTTGCGATGCGCCCGAGATGTCCGAGAAAATCAAAGCCGAAGTTATGAAGCGTTCAACGCTGGTTTCTTAGCCACATTTCCTATCCCTGGGTTGCTAATGTGGTACCCGTGCCCAAGAAAGATGGTAAAGTACGAATGTGTGTGGATTACGAGATCGAATAAAGCGAGTCCGAAAGACAATTTCCCACTTCCTCATATTGATGTTCGTTGACAACACCGCCGACAAGGTTTTCTCCTTCATGGATGGTTTCTCCTTACAATCGGATCAAAATGGCTCTCAAGACATGGAAAGACTACTTTTGTTACACTGGGGCACTTTCGCTACAAGGTTATGCCGTCGGATCAAGCGGCGCCCACTTATCGTGCTATGGTGACATTGTTTCATGACATGATTCATCACGAGATAGAGGTCTACGCCGACGACATGATAGCTCGATCTGCATCAAGAAGAACATCTTGATCATTTGCGTAAACTGCTCGACAGTTGAAGAAGCTGATTGAGACCAATCCTAACAAGTGTACTTTTGGAGTCCGGTCCGGTAAACTCCTAGGGTTTGTTGTCAGTAGTAAAGGTATTGAGGTTGACCCCGCCAAGGTTAAATCCATTCAAGAGATGCCAGCTCCCCGCACAGAGAAGGAAGTCAGAGGTTTCTTGGGCCGATTGAACTACATTGCTAGATTCATTGCACACCTGACTGCTACTTGTGAGCCAATCTTCAAGTTACTAAAGAAAGATCAAGTAGTGGAATGGAACGACGATTGCCATATCGCTTTTGACAAAATCAAGGAGTACCTACAGAATCCTCCTATCCCGATGCCACCGGAAGACCCTCATCATGTACTTGACGGTGTTAGAGAACTCAATGGGGTGTGTGGGGCAACATGACGAGTCCGTCGAAAAGAGCATGCAATATACTACCTTAGCAAAAGTTTACCGATGTGAAACAAGATACTCACAAATCGAGAAAACTTGCAATGCTTTGGCTTGGGTCGCGACTAAGACAGATATGTTGACTCACACTACCTTGTTGATTTCTAAGATGGATCCAATAAAATACATATTTGAGAAACCATCTCTCGGAAGAATAGCAAGATGGCAAATGATCTTGACCGAATATGACATCCAAGACACTTCTAAAAGCGTCAAAGGAAGTGTAGTAGCCGATCATTTGGCTCATCAAGCCGTAGATGACTATCACCATGCGTTCAATTTCAGATGAAGATGTTTTACTAGTTACGATTGCGAAGAACCGTGACGACGAAGGACTCAACAAGGGTCCCGATGGACTATGGTCTTTGATGGAGCCTCAAACGCACTTGGCAATGGCATTGGCGCCATCATTACATCCCCACGTGACATACTCCTTTCACCGCCAGATTATGTTTCATTGCACTAACAACATGGCCGAGTAACGTGCATCATGGGTCTTAAAGTCGCTATTGACTTAAGAATCAAGTTCTTACAAGTGTATGGAGACTCAGCTTTAGTGATCAGTCAGATAAAAGGCGAGTGGGATACGAAGCATCCGAATCTCATTCCGTATCGAGAGCATGTTCTGAGTTTGATCCCCTACTTCGAAGAGGTTACTTTTGATCACATTCCACGAGAAGAGAATCAGTTGGCAGACGCATTAGCTACTATGTCATCTATGTTCAAGGTTAGATGGGACAACGAGGCTCCCCAAATCATCATTGAGAAGTTCGACGAACCAGCATATTGTTATGAGCTCGACGCAGAAGAGAAACCTTGGTACTATGACGTGAAGAGGTATCTTGAGACTCAGGAATATCCCGCAGGGGCATCTGTTAATGATAAGAAGTTCATAAGAAGATTCGCTTCCAAATTCTTTCTCAGCAACGACATCTTATACAAGCGCAACCATGACTTGTGCTTATCACTGTAGACCGAAAACAAAGAATGCGTATCATGGAAGAGTTACACGAAGGCGCATTTGGTACCCACTCCAGTGGACACACTATGGCTAAGAAGATTTTGAGAACAGGTTACTATTGGTCCACCATGGAAGCTGATTGTCACCGCTATGCTCGATCTTGTCACAAATGCCAGATTTATGCCGACAAAGTGCACGTACCTCCAACCTCGAATGTTTTAACTTCTCCTTGGCCTTTTGCAATGTGGGGCATTGACATGATCGGAGAAATCAAGCCCACAGCTTCCAATGGACATCGTTTCATCCTTGTAGCAATCGATTACTTTACCAAGTGGGTAGAAGCAGCCTCGTATGCATCTGTTACCAAGAATGTAGTGGCTCGATTCATCAAGCATAATCTTATCTGTCGGTATGGCACTCCTGAAAGGATTATCACAGATAACGGTTCCAATCTCAACAATAAGATGATCACCGAACTCTGCACGCAATTCAAGATCAAGCATCACAATTCTTCTCCATATCGGCCTAAGATGAATGGCGCAGTGGAAGCCGCCAATAAGAACATTAAGAAGATTATATGTAAGATGACGGTGACTTACAAAGATTGGCATGAAATGTTACCATTTGCTCTTCATGGTTATCGCACTACAAAGACGAACATCAACAGGGCAACCCCTTCTCTCTTGTATACGGTATGGAAGCCGTCCTACCTATCGAGGTTCGATACCCTCAACGAGTCCTCCAAGACGCAGAAAGTTAGAAGACGATTGGGTCCGCACTCGCCTTGACCGATTAACTTGATTGATGAGAACGGCTCGCGTCCATCCGCCATGGATGATTTATCAGAAACGAATGATCAGAGCATTTAACAAGAAGGTCAAGCACCGGGTCTACCAAGTCGGTGATTTAGTAGTCAAGCGCATCATTCTTCCACAAGGTGATCCCAGGGGCAAATGGACTCCCACCTACGAGGGACCATTTGTAGTCAAGATGTGTTTTCCGTGGAGCTATGATACTTAGCACCATGGATGGTGAAGACTTCCCACACCCTGTGAACGCAGACATATTAAAAAAATACTACGCATGAAATAGACCCGCTAGGTCGACGAACCTAGGCAAAAATAAGGGCATCCTGGCGAACCAAAAGGTTCGGGCAAAAGTTAAGGATATATACAAAACATGTACACCGCAAGTCGAAAACCGAAAAGGCGGCTTGGGCAAAAAGGTATCCCGATAGTGAAAACCCAAAAGGCGGTCTAGGCAAAAGTTAGGATTTAAGCGCACGACTATGTCTCTTCCGATCACCGCCTGCACTACTATTAGCATTCAAGATTCAAATGGCGAAGATCACCTACTCACTTTCTCCGACAAAGAAGGAGATGAGATAGTCGAAATATATGAGTACTAGCATAGTTGGAACTTAACGAGATTGTTTCCGCATAGCTTTTACCTTTCTTGTGTACAAACTACTTGGCCATACGCCACCTTTCAAATGAATACAAATTCTTTCTCTTTACAATTTTATTGTTGTCGTTTGCAAAAGTCCAACGTTTGCTTTGAATGATTATATGCATTTGACAATAAGAATCTAATCGCAAACATACAAAAGTGAACATACAAAAGTACTTACTACAGCTCCAAGAATTGGGACGACGAAAGTCACCAAAGCTGCTTCCCCACGAGCAAGATCCCGCAAAGGTGTCACCACAACACAATTTCCCAGCAAAAGGGAATCCACGAGCAGAATTCTACTCGACTAGGTAAAGTTACATCGCCTCCAAGCATAACACCTCATCCCCAAAAGGTATTTATCCCCAATGACATCTCTCTCTTTCCTTTTCCCCAACGCGTATTCAGCCCAAAACTTGGTCAGATAGTGCATCGGAGGAACCTTCATCTTCATTCCCCAGCCAGAGATTACAACGGGATCCTGAATCTTCCAGCCCGGTCTCTCAGCAACTACCAACTGCTCCCCAGCGAGATCTACACTCAGGTCCCCAGTAGAGCGCCTCCTAAATTTCCTCAGCAGGATCTACATGCAAGGTCCCCAACGGATCGCCTCCCAGATTCTCCTCAGCAGGGTCTATATGTGAGATCTCCAACAACGAGCTTCTCAAATCTCTACCTTCCTCAACAATATCTAGGCCCAAGACTTGGTCAGATAGTGCATCGGAGGAATCCAGGGTATCTTTTTTCTCCTTCCAAAGCAAGGTTCCACCTACTCGATTCCCCAAGCAGAAGTCAGAAATCCTCAAACGGAACATCCACATCTTCTTCAAGATGGATATGTTTTGAAATACCACAACATCTATCATTCATACATTTCTCATAAAGTCATAATTCATGCATATATCATTCATATACACTGTCATGCATCATACTAACCAATATTCTATCAAAGTTCCTCTTGTTTTCTCCAAAACAGGTAACAGTCACTTCTGACGCAAACAGGTCCAAGATTAAGCCCCGAATCGACGGGAAAACTATCTGAAAGACCGCCCTTGGTTGTCCTCCGACGACTGGTCCAGGATTAAGCCCTGAATTGACGGGAAAACTATCTTAAAGACCACCCTTGGTTGTCCTCCGACGACTGGTCCAGGATTAAGCCCCGAATCGACGGGAAAACTATCTGAAAGACCGCCTTTGGTTATCCTCCGATAACAGGCAATGGATCAACACCCGATGCACAACAGGGAAGCTATCCACATTTTTGCCAACTACTATCTCCCTCAGAGTAATCAGCACGAAGATTTATTCTGATTCCTTATTATCAACAGCGACTACAGAGTCTAGCATACGACTCAGTTTCCCTGGATGGCATCTTAAGCCCATCTCCGACTACTTGTCAACATTTCTTCACTTTCAGAATGCTGCATATATGGTTAAAAATCAATGCAAACCAATAACTTCATTCTGAAATGAACACGGAGTCTAAACGTATGACTCCCTCCAGATGGCATCTTAAGCCCATCTCCATTACACTTCGAACGCTCTGAGCCCAGCGATGGCTCACTCCCAAAGATCGATCTTTCCGGATGGCATCTTAAGCCCATCTCCGTCAATTCTCCTATCAACATTCTCGAGTCTAGCGTCGACTCATCCTCCAAATAAGTATCCAAATGGCATCCGAAGCCCATTCCCGCATCATCCACCAACAGTGCAAAATTGTGGTACTCGGTGTTCAATCATCTTCTACCTCCAGTCGCGAAAGACAGGTGTGTCAATATAACCCTTCCAGTACAAGAAGATTGAACAGGGGCAGCTGTCATACCCCAAAATTTTCCCTCCATCTACTCAAGAGATTTCATACATCCATACTCAAGGATTCCTCAAGAGTTGATCGACAAACTCTCCTAGACAATCAACCCAAACTAGGGTTTGGTATCTCTCAAGTCAAGATGAAATTCCAACATCTCCAATGGCCTTCATGCCTCCTCATATGCTTCAAAGATTCTCCATGTCAAGTTTCAAGCTTTACAAGTCAAGTTTCCTCATAATTGCTCGATGGTTGAAAATCAGATTGACAAAAGTCAATGTGGTCAACATACAACAAACTTCATAATTTTTGGTCAACATCCTCATTTTGAAGTTATATTCATCATTTGATCAAGGGTTGATCATGATTCATCAAGAAAACTCAAGATTTTCTCAAAAGTCAAACTTTCTAAATTAGGGTTTCTAGGTGAAAAGTCAATCGAACTTTGATGATCATAACTTCCTCATACTTTCTCGAAATTTTCCCACCAAAGCTCATTTTGAAGGAAATTCAATTCTCTACAACTTCATGTCTCACAAGAATGTCCAAAAATGCTTCATTTGAGAGGTATAGCTCAAAACATTACTGTGTCATTTTCAAAGTCAACAAAAAGTCAACTTTTGTTTTGAAGATATATTGAGCATGGTAACTCCAATTGAGATGAAACCAAAGACATTGTTTAGAGGACTCTTAGAGCTTTCCAAAAAGTCCAAGAACACTCAAAAATGTGGAAAATTGAGCAAGTTACACCATTCACAAGTTGGGCAATTTTGAAAGAATGCACAAAGAGAGATACTTCCAAAAATCAAATCTTTTGCAAATGGGCCTACTTTTTCTTCATCCTAACTTATTCCTCATGCAATTAGGAGTATCCAAGCCCAATGCCACGAATTTTTATTTTATTTTCCTATTTAATTTGGAATTTATTCATTTAAATACAAATTAAATTGAAAAATAAAGTATAAAATCCAAATTAATTGCAAATTTGATTTTTATTTCTTCTTTGTGATCCAATTAATACATTGAAAGCCAGCAAATTCGAAATTGGATCAAAATGGCAAGATTGGATTGAAATTGATCAAGTTTTGAAGATTTAATTTTTTGCAAAAAATCAAATTTGATTATCATTGATTATTGATCAATTCTTTCCCAAATCAATCCCAAATCCATCCAGCATATATACTTGATGCATACCAATCACAAGAGGACGGAAAAATTGCCTTGGAAACCCTATTCTCTAACTGAAAAAATGTGTTCTTGAAGCAATTGACAATCCTATTTCCAGCCATTCTCATGCAATTCTGAGGATTCCATTGCATTCCTTGGCATCTTTAGAGTCGATCCAGACTCTTACATCGTTCAAAACCATCAAGAATCAAGCAATCCCGGTTTCGGTTTGTTCTTATTTTTCCGAATTCGATTTTCAATTTTTATGCATCATTGACACTTTTTGATTGTGTATTCATGACCAGCATCAAGTTTGCAAACTATCTGGGTAGCCCAATTGCATTTTAGTGACCTGGAACGAAAATCACCATGGCTAGGTTTTCTGGTTTCGAATTAGGGTTTCTTCAAACAGGAAAAATTGGACCTCAAGACCTATGTCAATGAACTCGGGACAATATCCTGAATCGAACCATGCCTTTAGTATTCGTTTATATTATGTATGCTGCGTTTTTGATTTTGCCAGGAACCTTAGTGACGAACAATGGCCGACGCTAACTTTCAAATATTTGAAATGAAGAAGACGATGGTTGGCGCGAGTTCGTGGCGAAGGAGAAGGCAACGCGTGTAATTCCACTCAGTCCGTTTCCAAACAGTTGACACACTTGGCTCAGCTGGTCAGCGCGTTGGTTTTCAAGGATTGAAGCCAGGGTCACGAGTTCGAATCCTCCCAGGGTTGATCCGATTCAGACGATTTTCTCTTAATCATTTTATCATATTATTTTCCAATAATGTAACTGTATACGGGATGTAATAGTTTAATTTAGGATTTTATTTTCCACATTTTAAATTATGTATCTGCCCCAAAGCCATGTAATAGCGTAGGACATTTACATTTCCGCACTTTACATTCCGCACTTTCCGCACCTATAAATTGCTAGTAATTAGGCGTGTATGGCAAGACTAAAATTGAACATAGCACACTAATCTTCAAGATAAAATATCTGAATTTGACACACTTTCACACACGCACTCTTAGGGTAATTCTCTCGTTGCCTACGTTCAAAGTGGTCATGTCCCTCGAACGTAGAGGTATTCTAGCACCGCTGCCTTCCAAACAAATCATCATAGTCCTTCGATACAAAGATCATAAGACCCACGATGTCGCCCGAATACATGATCTTGACCTCGATTGTAAAAATGATGATAGTCCCTTCAAATGTGCTAGGATACTCCTACAAGTTGCCTTCTATGACCATCCGATGTCCCTTCAATGTCCCGCACATCCAACGAATGGAGCTACCTACTAACTAATGGTATGGCTAGCGCTATTCTAAAGGAACGTAGAAGTACAAAGCGACCAATTCGAGTGGGTAAATAAGTCTTTTAGTTGCTTGGTCTATCAAATGTTTTCACACCACACTTTTTCAAAGTTCAAATTCTTTTCAAAACAAAAACATTTCCACTTTGTATACACTCCTGAGTCATTACAAAGTCAAAGAAATGCCTTTCAAAACATTTTGTCAAACACACGAAAGCAATTTTAAAAGTGATCTAGAGAAACTAAGAGCCCATAGATAACTACGGATGGAAAGGGTGCTAATACCTTCCTTTTCATAACCATTCTCCCGAACTCAATCTAACGAAGGTCTTTTTCTTTTACCTTCCCTTAATTGATAAAAATAAAAGTCGGTGGCGACTCTTGCTATCCGCACATTTGGATACAAAAATCCTACAAAGTCAGTTCACCGTATCACAGTTGTCTTGAGAGTATTTGTGTTTAGCAAGTATTTGCGAAGATATTTTACTTTCGAGAGAACTAACGAAGCTGAGTGTCTGTAGAACACATAACCCATCCTGGCCATTTAGGATGTAGTGCAGAAGCTATTCAGGTGTGTAGTACGGTGAATTGACTTTGAGATTTTTGTATCGCAAATGTGCGGATAGCAAGAGTCGCCACCGACTTTCTTTTATCCAATTAAGGAAGGTAAAAAGTACAGGAAAATACCTTCGTTTGATTCTGAGTAAGGGAGAAGGTTATGAAAAGGGAAGGTATTAGCACCCCTTTCCATCCGTAGTTATCTACGGACTCTTAGTTGCTCTTAGATCACTTTAATAAATTGTGCTTTCTGTGTGTTTGAAAAATGTTTTGAAGAGGCATTTCGCTTTGACTTTGTAATGATTCATGTAGGAATGTATACAAAGTGTTCGGAAATGTTTCGTTTTTGAAAAGAGTTTTGAACTTTGACAAAAGTGTGAGGTGTGAAAAGTATTTTGATAGAGCAAGCAACTAAAAGTCTTATTACCTACTCAGAATTGGTCGTTTTCGTGTTATTTTAAGTTCCTTTAGAATAGTGCTATCCACACCATTAGTTGGTAGGTAACCTTATTCGTTGGATGTAAGAGGGACATTCGAAGGGGCATCGGATGGTCATAGAAAGCAAGAAAGTATCCACATTCGAATGGACTATCATCATTTTCACAATCGAGGGTCAAGATCATGTATTCGTAGGCTTACATCGTCGGGTCTATGATCTTTGTATCGGGGACTATGATGATTTGTTTTGAAGGCAACAGAATACCTCACGCTCGAGGACTCACCATTTGAATTAAAGGCAACAAGAGAGAATTACCCTAAGGTGCATGTGAAAAGAGTGTGTTGATTTCAGATATTTTATCTTGGAGTTATGAGTGATCTATGCCCAATTTTATCTTGCCATACGCCTAATTACTAGCGCTATAAGTGCGAAATTAAATCGGAAAGTAAAGTGGAAAGATAAAGTCCTACGCTATTACATGGCTTTGGGATATATAGTTGAAAGGAAAATAAAAGTCCTAATTAAACTATTACATCCCACAGACAGTTACATAATTGGAAAAGAAAAGCAATAAAAATCGTCCGAAACGGCAAAACCTGTGAACAGCTACAAAATCGGAAAACGAAAGAAAATTGCATAAGAGGAAAATGTTAGTAAAAATAAGTATTTTTGAATGAGAAAAAGTTTTTTGTGTTAGTAATGACATTAGTATGATAAAATAAATTTTTGGTAATTTTTGGAATTGATTTGATAATTTAAAAACAAATAAAAGTCATTTAAACAATTAATTAGCAATTAAATTAAATATGCATGCAAAAATAATAATTTTAATTTTAAAAATTAAATAAACATTTTTCTGATGATTATGCAAAAAATAAATATTTTTTGTGTTTTTTAGATGCATGATAAAAAATATTGAAGATAAAATAAATTGGATGGGAAATATTAAAGAAAAAAAAAAAGAAAAATATGAAAAAAGAGTTAGTTTTGCAAAAGAGAAAAATAACATGGTCCTGACCAGGTTCGAACCTGTGACCTTTGAGGGAATCTTCACTTCCAAACGCCTTAACCACTGAGCCAACGTGTCTTTTGTGTTTGGAAATTGGAACCAATTGTTTTTAAGTGTACGCGTGTCATGACTTTTGAAAATCAAAGCACAGTCAGCGCCTGGGACCCATCTGTTTATGAATGAACGAATCAGAACACTCCATCGCGCCACGCCAGCCTCGTCGATCTTCACCTCAGTCAACGACGCCGGAGCCCTAGCTCCGGTCGTCTTCTCCGGCCAACTTGAAATCGAAACCTGCAAAATACGAAGATTAAAATGCAAAGGGATACCCTACCCCCCTAAATCGACCCTTGCGAATCTAATGGTGGCATTAGTTTCGATTGAAAGTGCCTCTAACTACCAGTTTGAAGCTCATCAGTTTAAGAACCCTAAACATGACAAATCGATTTTCTGACGTTCAAGCTATGCAACGATGGCCCAGATCTCATCCATGGAACCTCATGAACACATTAAAACCATTAGTTTTGATTAAAACACACAGATAATAAAAATGCAAAATCAAGAAAAATATGAATATGTATGAATGTGTATGGCTCGATTCAGGCTGTTTCAACCATGGACAATGATGTATACTTACTCCAAATTACCTCAAGAACACAATGGAATGGTTTTGGATGGCTGAAAGTGGCTGGAATTTGAAATTCGATTTTGACAATTTTGAGAAAAATTTGAGCAAAGTAAGGGTTGTTGTAGGGGCTAGGGTTTCGTCCTTGGCTTTGTGCAGCATGCTTGGTATTTATAGAGTGAGGAATGAGTGCAAAGAGAGTGAAAAAAGATATGGTATTCAATGTGATATTAATTTTTTTCAAATAAAATCAAATTTTGGAGAAAATTTGATTTTCTCTTCCATATGCAAGCTAGCACGAAATTGGCAAGTATTGTGGGCTATCTTGGACCTCAAGTTTGATAAAAATCCAATCCTTTTGAAAATATATCTTATTTTCAAATTTTATATAATTTAAATTTGAATTAAATGGTTTTAAATTCAAAAATAAATCAATAAAATAGAATATGGTCATGGCAAGGCATCAATAGGTCACAAATAATATCATGATCAAGTTTGGATCATAAAATTATATGCCCATTTGGAAAAAATTGGATTTTGACAAATATCTCCTTTTGTGCAATTGTCCAAAAATGCCCAACTTCTGAATGGTGTATCTTGCTCAATTTTCAACATTTTTGAATGTTCTTGGACTTTTTAGAAAGCTCTAAGTGTCCTATAACCAACCTCTTTGGTTTCATCTCAATTGGAGTTTCCATGCTCAATAAATCTTCAAAACAAAAAGTTGACTTTTTGTTGACTTTGAAAAGGACCTGTAATGTTTTGATCCATACCTTCCAAATGAAGTATTTTTTGAACATTCTTGTGAGACATGAAGTTGTAGAGAATTGAATTTCATTCAAAATGAGAGGTGGTGGAAAAATTTCTGAGAAAGTATGAAGAAGTTATGCTCAGTCAAAGTTTAGTTGACTTTTCCCCAAGAAACCCTAATTTGGAAAGTTTGACTTTTGTGCAAATCTTGAGTTTTCTTGATGAATCATGATCAACCCTTGATCAAATGATGAATGCAACTTCAAAATGAGTATGTTGACCAAAAATCATGAAGTTTGACTGTATGTTGACCACAGTTGACGTTTTGTCCAATACAACTGATTTTCAACCATCTGAGCAATTGTCTGAGGAATTTTGACTTGTGGGGCTTGAAACTTGACATGGAGAATCTTTGAAGCATATGAGGAGGCATGATGACCATTGGAGATGTTGGAAGTCCATATGGATCTGAGAATTGCCAAACCCTAGTTTGGGTTGATTGTCTAGGAGAGGGTTTTTCTGATCAACCCTTGAGGAATCCTTGAGCATGGATGTATGAAATGTCTTGAGAAGTAGGAGGGAAAATTTTGGGGTATGACAAGGTGTAAGCTTGGATTAGTTATCATGCGAGACTACGATCAGGCGAGTTTTTCTTGAAAAATTTTATTGGACTTCGAGTATTCAACAAATCCGATAATATTTCAAAGAGAAGCGTTGAACCTGTATTATCAGTAGAACATGTTTCACAGATGAATAAGCCCTTAGAACTTACCCACGTTTGGTTCTTATCGTCGGCCTCATGCTCGTGACTTCAAACGCTTGAATGTGTGTATAACCACTAACCATGTTTGTATCTTTGTGGCATTCATGCATTCATTCAAAAAACTTCATTTCTCTTTCCCATTTCCAAAGAATTTAGAGATTTTTCTTTGTAAACATTTTAGGTTAGAGTAATGGACGTCAGAAGAAGTTTTACCAAGAAATACAGTTTTAGAATTCCCGATGTAGGAAAGTTAAAAGAGTTAGCATCCTTGGTAGAAGATCCCTTGGATTTCAGAAAATGCTATGGAACTCTTTTAACTGTCCTAAACACTAACGTTGATGAAGGACTTCTCAAAACTTTCGTTCAGTTTTATGATCCAGTCTATCGCTGTTTCACTTTCCCTGATTATCAGTTGATGCCTACTTTGGAAGAGTACGCACACATCCTAGGTATCTCAGTGTCAGACAAGGTGCCTTTCAATGGTTTGGAAGCCATTCCTAAGCCACCAGTCATTGCAACAATGACTCACTTAAGGAAATCTGAGATAGACAAAAACCTGACTACCAAAGGAAAACTCTTAGGACTAACTTCAAAGTTCCTAATGGAGAAGGCTTTTAAATTTTCTGAAGCCGGTAGCACGGTAGCCTTTGAAGTTGTTTTAGCTTTGCTCATCTATGGATTGGTGTTGTTTCCCAACGTCCCAAGTTTCGTTGATATCAACGCCATAAGGATATTTCTAATTGGCAATCCCGTTCCTACTTTGCTTGGTGACACGTTTTTCTCCATTCATCATAGGAATCGTCAAGGAGATAGAACTATCGTGTGTTGTGTACCTCTGTTATTCAAATGGATTGTCTCACACTTGCCTAAGTCTCCTATCTTCCGCGAAAACAAAAACGATTGGCATTGGTCTCGAAGACTCATGTCTCTTAAAAACGACGATATCCATTGGTATAACTTGGCAAACAATAAGATGGAAATCATTGAAAGCTGTGGAGAGTTTTCCAACGTACCTCTCATCGGTACGAAAGGAGGAATAAACTACAACCCATTCTTGGAGAGACGTCAACTCGGGTACGCAAATTCCAGTAAACCTCTTGCTTTTACAGTAGAAAATTACTTTTATCACGAAGGGGAGGATTCCCAAGGTTTGAAAGCCAGAATGATAAGAGCTTGGCATCACATCCGAAGGAAAGAAAAGGGTAATGCAAAGAATTGTGTAGCCATGGAAATCTACACTTCTTGGGTAAAGAAAAGAGTGAAGGAATTCCGAATGCCTTATGCTTATGAAGAACCCATGTTCCCAGTGGTATCTAAATCAACCACCATTCTCGTTGAGACTATGGGAGAATACCAAGAAGCTTTGGCTAAGATGAGGCTAGAGAAAGAAGCTTTGGAAGACAAGTTTCTTAAGATTGACTTTCAAAATGAGAAGCTTAAGAAGTAGGTCAAAGATCATGAAAAAGCGCTCTACTTCCAAGATGAATGGCTCATGGAGAAAGATGAGAAGATTCGCCAGAAAGATAACGCGATCAAAAGATACATCAAAGAAAGGAAAAGAAAGCTTGAAGAAAGGACAACTAGCAATCCTGCTCCTGACGATTGGAAGAAAGTCATCAACAAGCTAAAAGCCGAGAAAGCCGAACTGAAAGCTTACTATGGGAAAGAAATCCTAAAGTTGAAGCTGCATCAAGCCTTTGGTTCTTCATCAGACGAAGACGCTTAATTAGTTTAGCTCTATATTTTATCATTTTTTTATCATTGTAAGAGCTATGCTCCAAAAAAAAAACTTGTTGTAATCTTCTTTCAATATTAATAAAATAAGAGTTTTCCATCCAAATGTTTACTAGAAATTTCTCTTTTAGCGTAAATTATTTGGAAAGTCTTTTCTCTTTGCATTCATAATCATGCATCATACTTTGCATCTCGAATTTGTCATTTTATAGTCTTATCTTTTGGAATTTTTCCAGAGAGAAAGATCGTCAAGCTGTCGCGTCTTAGAGTTTCTCGACTACGTTCACAGTCAACTCGCAGATACAATACTCGTGCAAATAGGAGAAAAGCAATGGAAGATTTTGAACAAGAAAATGTTGAGCTTCGTGGCACAGTGACAACACTTCAGGAAGAGGTGGAGAGACTCACTTCTTTGGTAAGTTCGTTGGCAACTACACAAAATCAGCAAACAACATTAAACAATCAAAATCAAGCGACAATTTCAGAGATCACTACTACTCCAGTTTCAGCTGTTGCAGTCAGTAATCCTCTCTTCAGTATGCCAGAAGGTTATCCATGGGGCATGCCTTCCAATTTCGGCATGGGATTTCGTCAACACACTTCTGAAGTACAGGCGACCACGATTGAGGTTCCTACTTTACAAAACTCAGCATTTACTTCGCAGCACAAAGTGACCATTCCTCAAGAGGATTATGTTCTTGTTGATAAAGACAACCTCTCCGAATTCGAAGAGTGGAGCACTTATCTTGATAGAATTGAATATGTATCCCAGGAAGAATCGCACGCGCCGTTCTATCCTCCTACAGACCAACTCAAAGGCATGTTCCTACAAAAGAATGAGAATGAAATTCCACCTATCCCATCTGAAGTTTGGGATACCTTGGGAGAACCAAGTGGAAAATTGGACTTCATGGTGAGATATACTGCTCCTGAAAGCTCAAGAATCAGAATTGAAGACATCCAACCAACTGGATGGGACGATCCTCTTGAGTATCCCAGTCAACCAGAAGAGTCATACACATCTTCTCGATCTCATCATCAAATTGAGATCCCAAATGAAAAGCTCTACTTCAACACGCCTGCCGAGTTTGTTAAGCCAGATTTTGACTATCACCACGCCAACGAAATTACTGAAGAAGATCAGGAAGACAATTCTAGAAACGAGTTGGAAAGTGTCGCGGACAATGAGTCTCTTCACCCAGAAGATTGGGAAGAACATCCCAAGAATCTAGATTACATGCCACTTGAAAGGACATATGCTGCATTCTATGCTCCTCGACCTGTTAATCAAGCAGAAGAAGATCGCTTCAGCAGCACAAAAGGCAAGGTCAACCGACTAGAGTCTTCAAAGCCTGTTTGACCAACGATCAAAGTCTACACAAGAAATAAGCCAAAAGGAAAACTACCAGAATATCTAGATTTCCAAGGAGTTCGCCACTATTGGAAGCATGTTAAAGCTCAGACTGATGTTCATAGTTCCAAGTAGTTTATCTTGCTTTTGTTTTGAACTCTCGCCTCGCCCAAGGCGGAGAGATGTTTTATAGGGTTTAGATTTTAAATAATTTCTCTTTGTCTTGCCCAAGACAAATGAGTTTGTATTTAGGGCCCTGCTTCAAATTGTGAATCATAAATAAAAGCGTTGTTTTGATTCCACATTGTGTGTTTGTTTTTCGTTTTTTACCCTTTTCCTGGAAATGGTAATCCTAAAAAACCCAAATAAAAACAAACAATCTTTAAAAAAAAAAAAAATCTGCATACACTTTCACATTAACTTTTTCTAAAAAAAAAGAGAGAAAGAAAAAAGAAGAGTTAATTAATCAAACATAAATCAAACATGCAGATTAACAAATAGACAAATCCATTGAACGTAATAACTCTACGCTCTCTCCCAACTTTGAATTCCCTGTGTTCAACGCCGAGGAAGAAGATGAAGAAGAGATCCCGGATGAGATTTCCCGACTACTTAAGCACGAGGAAAGAATCATTCAGCCTCACAAAGAGCCTTTGGAAGCAATCAACTTAGGTTCTGAGGAAGACAAAAAGAAGTGAACATCGAAGCTCTATTCGACAACAACGTCAAGGACAAACTGATAGATCTTCTCAAAGAATATGTCGATGTATTTGCTTGGTCCTACCAAGACATGCCAGGTTTAGATACCAACATCGTAGAGCATCATTTGCCATTAAAACCGGAGTGTCCGCCAGTTAAACAAAGATTGAGAAGAGTTCACCCAAATATGGCCGACAAAATCAAAAAGGAGGTTCAAAAGCAGATCGACGCAGGTTTCCTCGTCACCTCTAAATATCCTCAATGGCTAGCCAACATAGTGCCTGTCTCGAAGAAAGACGGAAAGGTCAGAATGTGTGTTGACTACCGGGACTTGAACAAAGCAAGTCCAAAAGACGATTTCCCACTACCGCATATCGACATGCTGGTGGACATCACTGCAAAGTTCAACGTCTTTTCCTTCATGGACGGTTTCTCTGGCTATAATCAGATCAGAATGGCTCCCGAAGACATGGAGAAGACATCTTTCATCACGCCATGGGGCACATTTTGCTACAAAGTAATGTCGTTTGGATTAAAGAATGCAGGTGCAACTTACCAAAGGGCAATGACTACTCTCTTTCATGACATGATGCACAAAGAGATTGAAGTCTACGTGGACGACATGATAGCAAAGTTTGAAATTGAAGAAGAGCATATAGAATATCTCTTGAAGTTGTTTCAACGACTAAGGAAATTTCAGCTTCGCCTGAATACTAACAAATGCACCTTTGGGGTAAGATCTGGAAAACTCCTAGGTTTCATCGTCAGCCAAAGAGGTATTGAAGTTGACCCTGACAAAGTCAAGGCTATTCAAGAAATGCCTACGCCACATACAGAAAAGCAAGTAAGAGGATTTCTTGGACGGTTGAATTACATCTCCAGATTTATCTCTCAGATGACTGCTACTTGTGGACCAATATTCAAACTTCTCCGCAAAAATCAAGAGGTTGTGTGGACAGAAGATTGCCAAAGAGAGTTTGATAGTATCAAGGAATACCTGTCAGAACCTCCAATATTGATTCCTCCAATCGAAGGAAGACCATTCATCATGTACCTTACCGTGCTAGAAGATTCCATGGGCTGCGTTCTTGGACAGCAAGATGAAACCGATAAGAAAGAGCATGCCATCTACTACTTGAGTAAAAAGTTCACAGATTGTGAAACTCGTTACTCCATGCTCGAGAAAACATGTTGTGCTTTGGTGTGGGCTTCGAAACGTCTCCGCCAGTACATGATCAACCACACGACTTGGTTAATCTCCAAAATGGATCCAATCAAGTACGTCTTTAAAAAGCATTCTTTAACAGGAAGAATCGCTCGATGGCTGATGCTATTATCTGAATATGACATCCAGTACCGTGCCCAAAAAAGCGGTCAAAGGAAGCATTCTCGCCGATCACTTGGCTTATCAACCGATCAATGAATACCAATCTCTCAAGTTCGACTTCCTTGACGAGGATGTTATGTACTTAAAAATGAAAGATTGTGACGAACCATTACCTGAAGAAGGTCCTGATCAAGAATCTAGATGGGGCTTAATCTTTAATGGAGAAATTAACGTTTTTGGCAATGGAATTGGGGCAGTCATCATCACTCCCGAGGGTTCTCATATCCCGTTTTCTGCCAGATTACTATTTGATTGCACTAACAACATCGCAGAATATGAAGCTTGTATCATGGGTATCGAAGAAGCCATCGACTTAAGGATCAAGATCCTTGACATATATGGAGATTCAGCCCTTGTGATCAATCAAATCAAAGACAAGTATGAAACTCATCATCTTGGTTTGATTCCCTACCGAGATTATGCAAGACGTTTGTTGACTTTCTTCAACAAAGTTGAATTGCATCATATTTCTCGAGATCAGAATCGAATGGCAGACGCCTTGGCTAATCTATCTTCCATGTTCAAAGTCAACCATTGGAACGATATGCCTAAGATCAGCATCAGACGCCTTGAAATACCTGCATATGTGTTTGCAACTGAAGCAGTCATCGATGATAAACCGTGGTTCCACGACATCAAACGCTTCCTTCAAACTCAGGAGTACCCACTCGGGGCATCGCACAAAGATAGGAAAACTCTAAGAAGGCTTTCTAGAAATTTCTTCCTGAATGAAGATGTGCTATACAAAAGAAACTTCGACATGGTCCTGCTCAGATGCGTGGATAGACACGAAGCAGACATGATAATTTACAAAGTTCATGAAGGGTCATTTGGAACCCATTCAAATGGGCATGCAATATCCAGAAAAATCTTGAGAGCAGGATACTATTGGATAACAATGGAATCTGATTGCTGTAAACACGTCAAGAGATGTCACAAGTTCCAGATCTATGCAGATAAGATCCATGTGCCGCTGACTCTACTCAACATTCTCTCCTCTTCGTGGCCTTTCTCCATGTGGGGCATCGACATGATTGGGACAATCGAACCAAAGCGTCCAACGGACATCGCTTCATCTTAGTGGCTATTGATTACTTCACCAAATGGGTCGAAGCAGCATCTTACGCCAACGCTACAAGACAAGTGGTTGTGAGGTTCATCAAGAACAACCTCATTTGCCGATATGGAGTTCCAAGTAAGATCATTACAGACAATAGATTAAACTTGAACAACAAAATGATGAAAGAACTGTGTGAGGAATTCAAGATCGAGCATCATAACTCATCTCCTTACCGAACAAAGATGAACGATGTCGTGGAAGCTGCCAACAAGATCATCAAAAAGATCGTCCAGAAGATGGTCATCACCTACAAAGACTGGCACGAAATGCTGCCATTTGCTCTACATGGGTATCGTACTTACTTCAGGACGTACTTCAACAGGGGCAACCCCTTTTTCTCTAGTATACGGCATGGAAGCAGTGCTCCCCGTAGAAGTTGAAATTCCGTCAATGAGAGTTCTCATGGAAGCTAAGTTATCTGAGGTCGAATGGTGTCAAAGCAGATACGACCAGTTGAAATTAATCGAAGAAAAGCGCCTGACCGCTCTGTGTCATGGACAATTATATCAAAGAAGGATGAAGAAAGCCTTCGACAAAAAGGTACGACCTCGTGAATTCCAAGAAGGCGACCTCGTGCTTAAAAAGTTTCTGTCTTTTCAACCAGATTCTAGGGGCAAATGGACTCCTAATTACGAAGGCCCATACATCGTCAAAAGAAGCTTTTCTGGCGGTGCTATGACTCTCACAACCATGGACGGTGATGAACTCCCGCATCCTGTGAATGCTGATGCAGTGTAAAAAAATACTTTGTCTAAAAAGACAAAAGAGCAGCTCGGTAATTCGAAAACCCGGAAAGGGCGGCTTAGGAAAAAATGAGCGTCTCGGTGGACTGAAAACCTGAAAAGGCGGTCCAGGAAAAAATTAGAGACAATAAACAGAAAATTATCCTGATAGATTGAAAACCTGAAAAGGAAATCTGGGCAAAAATTAAGGATCAAAATGACAAAGTAACTACATCAGCCTGTACTTCGTCAATCTGAAGAATCTTCCATCAACGGATCTTCAAACTAATCTTCTAAAGCAACAAGCACAGTTGGAATTCAAAGTCGTTAGGGATAATAGTGGTTATTTGCTTTCAATGTAGCATTTTCCCAATAAATTATCATTTCTAACTTTTGTAAATAGTTCATGGAATTACGCCTTTGGCTGATTACCATTCTATCAATAAAATTTGAGCCTTGTGCCCATTTGTTTGCAATTCTTTCTTTATTCTGTTTTGCAAAATAACACTTTTTCTTGTGAAAATCACTTTTGAAACTAAAAGAAAAAAAGAAAAAGAAAAAAAGTTTTAAATGAATTTTTACTTCAAAATTTTTGAAATAAAAGCGAAATTTTCCTTTGAACTATGAACACAGAAAGAACTTCAACAGTTTTCTCCATGAGTGTTTCGACCTCTAAAAGATAAAACAACTGCTAAGAAGTCTTCTTCTCCGCGAAAGAGATCATCAAAGGACGATATTCTTATCCGAAAAAGAATCCCCAACAAGGTTGCCAGTAAAATGCCTTTTTCAGAAAAGTTTAAAGCATGCAACTCAAATTCATCATCAGTGACGTCTACACTTTCATTGCAGATTTTGCTGAGTATTTGTTTGAACTGTGATGTAGTCCTTTTCCCAAATACTTCTTGTTGTCTTGTCAAGTATTGTCAGCATGCATATGACATTCATCATTCATACATAATAGCATCATTAATGCATTCCTGCATTTCTCAATGTTTGCTTCAACATCACTTGTTTAGGCTGCGTTTATTCCAAAAAAACAAGTGTGGGTGTGTCATCTCTCCAGAAGATTATCCCCAAGCAGAAAAATACATCTTTTTTCTCCTGTCCCAATCGAGGTCATTTCTCATTGGGAACGAAGTCTTGATTGACCGTTTCTTTCCAGTTCATTCCTGGATAGAACATTGTCTCTGACCAACTCAGGTTTAGATTTCACAAAAAAATCTACCTACAAACAAGAAACAATAGCCTCGTCATCCGAGCTGCTTATTTTCTTTTCATCTCGCAACTTATCATAAAACGATTGTTCTTCTTAGCAAGTCCAATCATGAAAGTTCAAGAAGTCTCCACAGTTGTCTTTCTGTTTAAAAGAAAACCTGTGTCTTTTCAATCAAAATGCCCGCATCTTCTCAAGAGAGAGATCCCTGGAAAAATTGTAACTGTGAAAATAGAAACTCATTTGAGATTTGTTTCCATCATTGTTTGTTATTCACAAAGCTGAATACTCAGTAAATTTCTCAAGAATTACCTTGTTATAGTTATCACTTTGTTGGTAATTGGTGATATCTTCAGAGCTCATTACCATAAATTATCACAAGGCTGATAATTGGTAATATCATCTTTAATTACCTTAAACATTGTCACAAGGCTGGCAGAAGGTAATCTTTTCATTTCCCAAAGCGAAAATATTCACTTACATTGTGAATCTATTTTCCCAGTGAAACACATTGCTTGTTTCCCAACAAACAGGATTCTACTTTCTTAGACAGATTGAGACATCCTCAAAATATTTCTCCCAGCATATCATTCTTTGATATCCCCTGGGTGAGCTTTCTGCAATCATTTTGCATCATTCGCATTTTTTGGTATCTTAGGTCCAAAATTTGCGTATTCTGATATTTAAGTCTCTTCACACCTATCGAGACAAAGATCTTCATCTTCATATCTCAAGTTAAAGAAACTTAAATAGGGGCATCTGTCATACCCTAATTTTTGACCTAAGATACCACCTTACATATGCATCACTAACAGTTTCAGAACAGAATAGATCGTGCGTGGCTTCTAGAAGTCAAAGTTAGGGTTTCTTAAAAATTCATCTGTTCAAGATATGATCAATTAGAGTTTGAGTTTCCAATCACCTAAAATGATCTATCTTAATCAATCATCAACATTTAATCTTCAAATTCCCAACTTTTTCTCATGATCTACCTTGAATCGGCCAATTAGGGTTTTGATCGAAGATAGTGAATTCTTAACTTTCTGCTCAATGGATGACCTATTTGCTTGGATATTGATCTTAACATCTTCAATGCAACATCTTGACCTAATTTCTTGGTTCAAAACATTGCAAAATCCATGTTTCTTCATCAGACAAATTCTGAACCATCTGATGAAAATTCATCTACTCAAAAAAGTCAAACTTTGACTTTTGGTCAACTTTTTCAAGACTAAACTTTTTCAATCATAAAAACATTTCAAATAATCCATCATGATCATAAAAGATCAAGAAATGAGAAAAAGTCAACAAAAAGTCAAGATTTGAATTTTTTCTAACACTTAGAAAATTTTTCAAGTGTTAAGAAACATGGTTTTTCCTCACTTTCTTGGTCATTTCTCACCTAGATCCATTTGGATTCAGGAAAAACTCAAAGCATGAAAGTTGTAGGCCTTGTTACAAGATTTCCAAAATGTCCAAGAACTTGCAAAAACACTTTGTCTAGCTAGGCTTTTAATTTTGAAACATAGAGCTCCAAAACCATGGAATTCCAAGATCATGTATAAAAATTATTAGTCATTTTTCACAAATCTCTCTTCTAGAAGCCTTGTCATCAGTTTTGGATAGATTATAACTGATAAATATCAGTTAGACATGATTGAAGAAGAGGATTGAATCAAAGAAAATTTTTAACCATGGTTAGAAAGTAACTTTTGCATTAAATGCAAAAGATTCCTTCTTACCACTTAAGCAAGTTGCAAAGCTCTCTCAATGATAACCTTGCCTTATCATTCAGATTTCTTGGCCTATAAATATATGTCATTTCTTCATTTTGAAACTACACCAAAGCTATCATAATCAAGCTTTCCTTCTTTCTTTCTTAAATTCCAAGTTTCAAAGTTCAAAGAGGGAAATTTTGCAATCTTCAAACCTTGCAAAATCTGAGCAAACTTAAGTTTCTAACATGTTCTAAACATCATTTAGGAGTAGTTTAAAACTTAAAACCACCAGAAAACAAGCTAAGAAACAGTTTTCTACCCAAAACTCCATTTGTGTAAGTTTTGAGCCAAAACTGCCAAACTAGAAAACTACTCGTGCTAGCCTTGATTTCTCACTTCAAACACATCCTATAAATCATATAGAGACTGTCCATACACTTAAACAAGTTCTGGAATAGCTCCATCACCATCTTCCATTTTCAAATTAAGCAACTTGCAACTTGACTTGGTCAGAAAGTACCAGCCATTTTCAAAGCAATCTAAGAGTAGGAACACACTCAGTGAGGTTCAAGGAAGCTAAATCAATCCTTACTTTGCACCTGGAAGTTGCCCAACTCAATCTGGTATTTCATACCAAGAGGTGAGTTTTCAAAACTTTGATACCTCCATACATGCGTTTTTAGCTTTAAAATTGAAAAGGAAAATGTAGATATCCAATCACTAAAGCTATCTAGATCCTTAATTTAAACTAAAATCAACTGAGTTCAAAGAATTAATCACTTTTTCAGTTAGGGTTTAAATTGGGATTGTCAAAATTCGTGTTCATCTTTGATTAATAATTTTAACAAGATACATGGTAAAAATCGTGATGAAAATCTAGACAAAATGGTATTTTGAACTTTTAAAATTGATCAAGAAATGAAGAATTTCAAATCTTAGCCATGGCCATGTTCGCGCTGCTCAGCGAAGAAGATGAAGTGTCATTTCCAATTTTTGAAGCTAGGCTTAAAATATATATTTGTAGTTTAAGTTAAAACAACGGATGTATAGCCACCCCAGTGGTAAAGCCAACACGCCTTAAAAACTTCCTTCGCCTTAAGGTCCAGGGTTCGAATCCCCCTGGAACCTTTTTTTAACAAAAGGAAACACAAGCTTCTGAAGCTTGTTTCTCCAGAAGTCCTTCTGAGGATTAGCCTCCAGAAGTGCTTCTGAAGCTTCTACTCCTAGAAGCTCTTCATTTCCACTATATCCAGAAGTACTTCTAGTACTTCTATCTCTAGAAGTCCCAAACTTCTAATGCTTCTATCCCCAGAAGCAAGCTTTCTCAACATGCTTCACACGCAGCCAGAAGCACCATGCAAGCCTTCTCACGCCCCAGAAGCAGCTAGCAACACGCTCCAGATGCTCCTTCTCATACGCTCTAGAAGCCAAGCTTTCTCACATCCTAGAAGCAAGTTAGCTTCTGATCCTCAGAAGCAAACCAACTTCTGAACCCTTAGAAGTCCAACTTCTGAACATTTTTCAAAACTTTCATTTTTACAAAACTCCTTCTAAGCAAGGTGATTAAATGACAAGTCAAGCAAATGGTTCAATGGAAAATCTTTACTTCTAAGACAAATGTCCAAGGTTCAAACCTCCTTAGGACCAAAAAACTCTTTTTTTTTCCTCAAGTTTCTAGCAAACTTAAACATTTTCAAAAACCATTCAAAACTTCTCATTTTGAGATGATTTTTTGCACACTTGTCATTTAATATGCCTATTTTATGATTATGTCAAAAAAATCCAAAAAAATATTTTCTTTTTGATTATATTTTTATTAAGTCAAAATTGAGACATTTTAAGTATTTCTTAATACTTTTCTAAAATGTTTTCTTTCCAATTTTCAAACTTAAATCTTTTTTAAAACTTCTTGTGAATATCCTTCACTTTTCAAAATCATTTTCAAAACCTTTTCAAAAACTTTTCTACAAACTTACACTCCTTTTTTCCATGATTAATTAGATTTAAAGATAAACCAAACCAGGTTTCTCCTTAAATTTCTTAATTGATCATGAGCCTCCCTCACAGTGTAAGTCCTAACCCTCCTATATACATATTCATTTCCTTGTACATAATCACCCCTTGGTGTATATATTCATTTCCTTGTACACATCCAAAAACCTTTGTATATATTCAAGTTACTTTTGCTTTAAAAGCTTGTTTTATACACTTGTTTATACTTCCTTCATAAACTCCTGTGAATACATATCACACACTTGTTTATATAAATGTTCAGTTATAACATAACTACTAGTTTAACAACTAGGTTCCCTTTAGCCTCCGCTTAGGCTTCGTATAAGACAACTCATTTATTGAGTTAGCCTCCTCTTAGGCTTCATATAAGAAAACTCATTTTTTGAGTTTAGCCTCCGCTTAGGCTTCATATAAGACAACACTCCCCTGCTGAGTTAGCCTCCTCTCGGGCTTAGTGCAAAAGAACTCCTCGTTGAGTTTAGACTTCTCTTGGGCATCAAACAAGAAAGAGACCAGGAAATCTCTTAACAGTCTCCTATTGGGCTTCCAATACAAAGAATCACCCGCGCTAGGATAGAACCCTGAGAGTATGATTTCCCGGTGAAGTCACTCTTGAAATCCTAAGAGGATGGTTTCCCGGTGAAACCACTCTTAAAAGCCAAAGCCAGCCATACCCTATAGCTTCCTCTTGAGCTTCATACAAGGACCCTCGATGACCCTCGGAATGCCTTCTCTTGGGCTTACAATACAAGGACCCTCGATGACCCTCAGAATGCCTCCTCTTGGGCTTACAATACAAGGACCCACGGGCTTCTTAAAAGCATCCCCCTAATCCAATCAATTTTTCCTCGAGATTTAGACATTTATCATCTCTATGGAAGAAGTATCTTGTCTATCACATCACATACAATCAACTTTTTAATCACACTCTTTTTCAAACAAAAACATCTTTTAATTGTAAGTGGTAACGCTTGTACACTCAAGCAAAACACCCAATACTTACAATTAAAGATTCAATCATCTTTCAAACATCTTTCTTAACTCGTAAGTGGTAACGCTTGTACACTCAAGCAAAACACCTATAACTTACGATGAAAGATTCAATCAACGCTTCAAAATTTAGGTGATGAAATAGATTAGATACATTTTTCATTAAGATGACATTTGTCTTTGTCTCTTAATACCATCCCGTTGCTTCCACTAGCATAAGTGGGAACTACGATTGCTCTGACTTTCTCAACCTCCCTTTGAGAATACGTAGGCACAAGGTTTCATCCTTGGCGAGCATACTTCTTTCTCCCTTAAACCAAACAAAACCATAGCTCCCTTTAGATCCGAGCTACAAATGTTCTGATTCCCATTAAGGGATATGTATGCAGAAGATCCCAATGATCTTTGCGAGCACAATATAACAAAACCTAGGATCCCACATAATCTATCCTTCTTAAAATCCAAAGGAGAAACTTTCCCAAGAATAGAAATAGCAAATTAAAACACACAAACATATCAAACTATTCATATATAAAGCTATAGATAACTATATATATTTAGGGTGCCACATTTATTCCCTTTATATAACAAACCCCCTTGCCCGGAATCTCCCCAATGCGTTGCGTCTAGTTCACGCTAGTCGTAATGCATATCATATCAATTGAGGGTATTGCAGCTTTCCCCTTTTCCATCTCATTTTCTTGTTTTGAAATAATAAAGCTTGATGCTCGAGGCATCTTTAAAACAAATCAAAAGAGTAAATCGTTTCGAGCCAGAGAATTCGAATTCAGATTCGATTCCCTCGCGCGTCACTTTTTAACGCGAACACCCACATAAATATATTACACAATCAGAGTAAAATAGAATGCATATCAAGAGGGCATTACATATTTTTCTTTCAAATTAAAACAATACATATATACACTGGTCATAATCATAACACATTTGAATCTCATACTTTAAAACGAAATCATGCATTTCACAGCGGATCATTTCTTATTCACAGATATTATCAATGATTACATCCCATACTATATCCATTGGATAATAAACGATGAATCCATAACATAATCAAGTCATGAGAATTCATACATCGACACCAAGGCCGTATCAAAATAGTATCTCAATATACACATCCAAAATATATGAGAATACATAACAAATATCTCATAAAAGCATAAATTCAAATAAATCTCGTGTTACATGACCAGGGCAATGCCTCAACTACCTAGTATATGATAAACTAGCTAAACTCCTCAACTAGTCTCATGCGAAGCACCGCTATCCTCGGAACCTACATGTTACCCATATAGAGGCAACATCATAACAGAATAGTGAGAATTCACATCATTATCTAAATATATATAATTGGAAGTATTATAGAAACAACATCTATTCAAGAATTCCACACACTTCAAGTGATATTCCAAAATAATATGATTATAACGACATTCCAAGTATAAAATATTCACAATGATCACAAATAGCATAAATGTCATCAATCCAAACAGTTCAATTATTCATACAATAAAATATCACAATTCCAATCCACACAACACATATTCATCAATGACTCATGAGACAATAATGCAATGTGACTCAATATGCATATGGTACCATTGGGAACAATTCGCTCAGCTCGCTTCCGATTCATTATCTTAGAATCAAAGTCACACTTCCAATCTAGATAAGACCCAAACAATGCTACTTATCCATACAAAGATAGAGCCAATTGTGAACCCAAAGTTTCACTGCTACTTATCCATTCAAGGATCGAGCCAATTGTGAATCCAAAGTTTCACCAACTCAATTTTCAAGGTCAACCATGTATGCCTGTTCAATTCAACAACATCATATGCAAATCACAATTATCCACCAACCTCAATTATCCAAACATATCACCATAATTCAACTCATGTGAACTATTCACAATTTGCACAACATCATGTTCCAACAACAACAAGCATTACATGTAGCATATACATATCACCACACATAACAAATAACATATAGCATATCATTCCATCAATGTTATTATTCACAATATTCCATCAAATAAGATTCGCACATACTATACTCAAGTAATCTAGCATACATTGAAATAGTATTTAAAACAATCCAAAACTCATTTAATTTTAATCGGATCAATTAATCAAATATATGAAAATACTACCATAAATATAAGCATATGAGATTTCATGTCAAAAGATCCTAAAAATAATATTTTTCATTCTAGGTCACGTTAAGCCCGGCCTATCGCGCTAAGCCCTTTCATGAACTGACAAACTCAATCTTATAGAAAATTTTGCGCTAAGCCTGTTCCTTATGGCGCTAAGCACGGTCTGCGAAACAATACTTTTTCTGCTACCAACCAGCTACTTTCTCCCACGAAATTACCACACAAAATCCATTCCAAATAGCCAAATAACATCATTAAAGGGTATCTTAACCTGTTACTAGTCATGGGTCATCATTCTAAGTTGAAAAACACAATTCCTCTTCAAAACCCTAACATTTAAATATTTTAGAAATTGAAATTAAACAACCTAGCATGTTACTAATCACTACCCAACCACATACAAGTAAATAATAACATGGATTCTCCCCCTTACCTCTTGAAGATTCCTCTTCTAGGGTTTCCTCTTCACTTTTCTTCTTTCTCCTCTTCTCTTCTCTTCTTTCCTCTTTCTCTTCTTTCACACAAATGACAATTCTAATTATGATTCCTCTTCTAACCTATGATTATATGGTGATTTAGGACCTATAACATCATAAAATCGCAAGATAATTGGGCTGGTGCAATGTAGAAAATTGCAATAGGAAAATCCTGTTCGTAGAGGATCATTGGGCGATGAGGAGGCGTCGTCGGGTGACAATTATTTTTCCAAGAGAAAGTGGGAGCAAAGGGAGGCAGAATTACAGCTAGTTTTTGGAGTGCATCTCTTCTAACATCATTGAGAAAAGGGTGACGCGAAGGTTGTGTCGCTAGATGACGGAGGTGTGTCTCTAGGAAACGGATGGCAAAATTGGATGGCTATTTTGGAAATCTTAAAATGATCATAACTTTAGTTCTGGAGCTCCAATTGATGCATATTCGAAGTGTTGGATAGCTAACATAATAAACTTGAAGTAGGTGAAATAAAATGAAGAATAGGAAGGTAATTTTAGTACCTATGTTAAGAATGAATTAAGTCCCTGAGTTGAATCAAATGACGTCTTGTTTATAATGATGATATGATGAAGTTTTGCTTTATATGATGATGTGATGATATGATGATGTGCTGATTAATATGGTGATGCTATGATGTTGTTTTTATTTTTATGATGGTCATGATATGACATATTTATGATGATTCATGAATGGTGATGCGTGTTGACTAGCCGTAGTCGTATTATTTATGTTGTTGCGTATCATTGCATTCATGGCATAGTAAGTCTTCGGTCCAGTGATGGTGATTAGGACTTTGGTCTAGTGATGATGGTAGGATAATTATCCAGTGAAGGTAACAATCCCATAGTGTGGATTGGGTGCAACAATGAAGTGCTCTGGTTCCAAGTGGAAACCAATCCTATTGGTGGGGATCTTTGGATATTGAAGATGTCTAAGTCATCAGTGAAGTTTCGATACCACATGCATGAGTCTATAATGATGCATTACATTCTATGTGACAATGCATATTAATGTGTTTTATTGGTGAATGATGATACTTTGTATTTGGTGATATATGTGTTTGTATTTTGATGAATTGGTGAAGGTTTGAGTATAACATGAAGATGTGATGAAGCACGATACCTTACTTATGTGCATATTTTGCTATATGTCTATTCCTTATGCCTTATATAATAATTATGATTTTCTCACCCTTTCTGTTTAAATGTTGCCTCCACGTGGGTAACACGTAGGTGATCAAGAGTAGTTCGTAGGAGATTAGAGGATAACTTCAGGATACATTTTATTGCTTTCAGTAGAATAAGGGAGTCTTGATCTGATATGTAACATTGGGGTTGAGATCGTTTGTTGAGAACTATATGTCTCTGTTAACTTTGATGTTTTCTAAATTGTCTTGTTATGGTATTAATATTCGAATTGGATCATGATGTTTAATTTGATGAATTATATGAGGTATCTGAATTAAGGATGATTTGAGATTTATGATTTCCGCAACAATAATTTGGAGATGCTAAATGCATATTATTGGGTTTATACTTTTTTGCAACTCGTGTTACGAAGAAAGATGCATTATTATGATGTTTTTGTGAAGATGTGACACCCTTGTTGGTGATATTAATCTGATTTATTTATTGAGTTAATTGAAAAATTCTTTGGGTTTAGAAGGGTGTTACTCTCATCGGGTTGGGTCATGAAGCCGTCAAAAAATGATGGATTGGGATGAGATTTTGGACCCGCTGTCTATCAAACTGTGCCCCGCTAAAGTGCATCATCCACCAAAGTCTGTCTCGCTTATTCGTTCAGTTCGTCCTGTCTTAAGTCTTCCTTTTTAAGTTAATTATAGTAATTCTAATTTTTAATGATTTTATTTTATAAATTTATTTGTGGTTATATGCAATATTGTTTTTTTGAAGTTAATAAACTTTTGATTAATTGAAAAAACAGTAATTACAAGCGATCCACTGAGGATCCAGCCACTATCAAATTAAGAAAACTATGAAAAACAAAAATAAAACTATTACCCTTCTATAATTAGGATAGCTATATACTTGGGTTAAATATGTTTTTAATCCCTATAAATATGCGACCCTTTAATTTTGGTCCTTCTAAAATTTTCCTTCAAAATAATGATCCTCGCAAACTTTTCCATCCACAATTTTGGTCTCTGCCGTAAACTTTCATTAACGGAGGGTGACTTGGCACACCACATGGAAGACTGCTTGGCAAAAATATAAAAACGTTTGAAATTGCGGGGGTTTTAAACCTCCGTTAAACTAACTCAGGAAAATAAGAAAAACATTGGTTCTGAACTTTTCTCAAACACCTTACAAGCAAGTTTGGCAACACATAAATTTTGAATTTTTCTTGATTGATCACAATATCTGATTTCCTAAATTTCTCACCCCATATTCAGTTTGGTCTCAGTTTCTACAGAGTGAATTTTGTATCCAAAAATTATCACAAATCCATCATGCTAATACCTCTTATTTTAGCAAGTTAATACCTATTTGTTTAGCCTTTTAAATATAATTAACATGTTAACAAACAAAAGCTAAACTTGCAGCCAAGTTTTTGTTTGGTCTAAATCAAAATGTGGGTAGGTGGCCATGACTCAAATAGTTAACCATTAAAATTTCCATTAGAACAAAATTAACCGTTGTTTTTATTGGCTGAGAACTCATTCATTGTGACTGTTTCACCTTTATGCTTGATTTAACTAGTTAACATAGAAATAATAAAATGATAATGTTGACCAAAATATATTTAAAAAAAAGAAGACAAATATTGTTAAAAAAATAGAAAAGGGAAGGGTCTAAGTAAGATAATTCTCACCAAACTCATACATAGTATTATTAACTTTTAACACCAAGTTGTGTATGAAAATGTGACACATGATGTTTTCAGATACCCACCCTTTGATATTCACTCTTCCATTCTTCATATAAAAACATCTCACCCCATACATCTTTCACCATAATTCTCTCCAACCCTTTCCTTTGCTACCAAAGATATTAAGATGGTTAGTGTGTCTGAAATCCGCAGGGCTCAAAGAGCAGAAGGTCCTGCAACTATCTTGGCCATTGGTACTGCTAATCTAGTCGTATTTTTACTTCAAAGTCACTAATAGCGAGCACAAAACTGTACTCAAAGATAAATTACAATGCATGTGTAAGTATTATTCGTAGAAGCAACTCATGATAAAATGTACTCAAAGAGAAATTGCAACGCATGTGTAAGTTCATAAACATGTATCCCATTTGACAACACATTTTAGACACAAATTGACAACATATATTCCTAAACTTAAGCTCACATTTTTAACACAAATTGAACTAATTATAATTTGAACTAAAATTTAAGAAATAAGATGAACCTGAATGTTCTTAGAAGTTCATGAAAAAGAGAGGCGACTAAAATTGAAAGATAAATTTTTTGTTTGAGAGCTTCTTCTTCGATGAACCAATTTTCCTTCTTCTTCTTTGTTTGAGAGATGCTTCTTCTTCAAATGGTTTTGGAATTTGAAGATTATGAGATTGTTAGTATGAGAGACCTACTAAACAGTGGAAATGGAAATGGAAACGGTGGAGTAGTGATTGAGAGACCTATTGAATGGAAGAAATCATAATTAAAATAAGTGGAGAGCTTCTTCTTCGATTGAGATTAAATAAGAGTTTCTTCGAATGTTCCTGGAATTTAAATATTGTGAGATTGTGAAATTGTGAGAATGTTCCTGGAATTTAGGTGGAAATTTAAAAGGTATACCTTATTCGAAATCGAAATCGAAACAATGGAGATCTTCTTCTTTGAATGAGAATAAGAAGAGACTAAGCTTTGAATGAAAATGGTATACCGTTAGGAAGTTGGAACTGTGGAGATTGACAGAGTGAGTGTGAATATGAAGAGACTGAGCTTCTTCTTCGTTTTAGTTTTTTCCTTGAGGAATGGTTGTGACATGAATGTATGAAGAAGATGAATAAATTTAAAGAGGTTTAAAACCTCCGCAATTTAAAGTGTTTTTCTGCATTTAATTGATGTGGTGTGCCACGTAAGCCTCCATTAGTGAAAACTAATGGGAGGGACCAATGTTGGGGACAGAAAAGTTTACGAGGACTATTCATTGTAGGGTTGCATATTTATAGGGACCCCTGACATATTTAACCCTTCTATCATTAGGATAGCCATATACTTTCTAAGTTTCTTATTGTTCCAACCTTTATAAATAATAGTGTCTATAATTTTCTTTCCTATATGTGTGGTATCCGCCTCTTTGACAAAACTTTTATTATTTCTCATATTCCATATTTCATATGTGGTTTATGTGGCCACCAATTTAATTACATAATCTCTTGAGCCCTTCCCTTTAGTATGTTGAACCAACCATTTAATCTCCTTATGTTAATCTTCAAGTCTATGCGGAATCTGAATCCATTCCAGGATCTCAATTAGAATCTTCCTTGTAGCTGGGCATTCAAAAAATAGGTGCTTTATTGATTCCTGACCCGAAAAAAAACAAAAATTCATATTATCTATCACTCTTGCATCGTTTTGTAGACTTTTCCCATGTTGAATTTATTTCATCCCATGATTACATCCCATTCTTCCATACTATTTACATCATATCTTTGATTGAGTATAGCCTTCATAATCCAAGTATGAGTAAGCTTAATTTCAATATCGATCACATGCTTGTTCTTCATACACTAAGCTTGTATCCACCTAACCCACAAAGAATCAAATTTATTACCACTCAAATTCCACGGAAGTCTAATCAAGTTGATTTTGTTCCAAACCTCTATCAATAGTATTTAGTTCACCTTGACATTTGGGTTTACAAAAACTTTCTTCCAAGCTATTGGTGACTTACGGATGCCCTAGAAACCTCACGTTCATGAGAAAATACGACAAATGGATTCAATCTTTTGAAGCTTTCTTTTGGGGAAGGGGAAACATTTCAGCTAGAAATTAGTAAGTGCAAAAGCTACACTTCTAATAAGCTACATTTACCATGTGTATGTTAACATTCTAGCTGTCCAATGTTTAATCTTGCAAATAATTCGGTCCACCAGCAGCATATAGTGATGGTAGAAAGCTTCTTACCAGTCACATGTACCCCTAGATATTTGAAAGTTAATTGAGCTTCCTAGAATCCTTTGTTTTAAACATGTTCTGTATTGTTTCATAATCGACTCCAGCACAGTACAATCTGTAATTCAGTGGATTAACCACCAGCCACGTTACCTTTGAAAACCTATTGAAAACATTCATCATCATTTCCACTGAGATCTTATCTCCCCGTGAGAACATTAAAAGATCATATGTGAAGCATAATTTCATAATTTTCAATTTTTCACATTTCGGGTGATAATTGTAGTTACTATTCTTCTACATCTTGTATTGATATTTGTTTAAACATTCCATCACCATGATAAAAAGCATAGGTGATATAGGATCACCTTGCTTTAGACCTCTATTTTTGCATCCATAATGTCAGTGTGAGATATTGGATCAAACTCTATTGGGTCGAAGGTAGTATCTTGGTTCGACGGTTTGACAGAGTTTAGCATACATTGGAAGTTTACTCACATGCTGTTGTCGAAGTATTACAAGCTGTAGTCGAAGTGTGTTCTAGCTTGTAGTGTCGAAGGATGCTAGGATTGTTAACATCGAATTGGGCTTGCTTGTTATGTCCAATTGGTTAAGGTAGCTTGTACCCTAAGTTAGCTTGTAATGGGTATTTGTCATAAAAGCCCATTAGTTTAGTATGTTAGGTTTATTATAGATAGCATACTAGTTTCTCATTATTGCATACCGCAAATCCTATTTTAGGGTGAGAGGGTTATTTGTTATTCTTGTATACTTGTAACCTTATTTCAAGAGTAAGGAAAGAATAGCAGTTAATAATCAATCCTTGTGTTCACCGTGCTCTTCATTATTTTTCCTACCCTAATTGTTTCTTGCTCATTAAGAAACAAGTTTATATTTTGTTCCAAGACATCCGATTCACAACAAATTGGTGTGGTGAGCATGTAGAAGATGCCTTCGACAAAGTATGAGATTGAAAAGTTCACCGGAGTGAACTATTTCGGTTTGTGGCGCTTGAAGATGAAAGCCCTACTGGTTCAGCAGGGTTGTTTGGAAGCGTTGAAGGGAGAATCAGCCATGAACGAAGTGTTAACGGCAACTGAGAAGATGACAATGATAGAGAAGGTCCACATTGCAATTTTATTGAGCCTTGGTGATAAGGTTCTTCGACAGGTATCCAAGGAGACGATGACGACAGGGTTATGGGTGAAACTTGAAAGTTTCTACATGACCAAATTGTTGGTGAATCGACTCTACCTGAACCAACCTTTGTATTCATTCAAGATGATTGAAGATAAAGTGTTGGCTAAGCAGTTGCATATGTTCAACAAGATGATTCTTGATCTTGAAAATATTGATGTGAAGATTGATGATGAAGATCAAGCGCTATTGCTTTTGTGCGTGTTGCTTAGATCAAATGCTCACTTCAAAGAAACTCTCTTGTATGGAAGGGAGTCCCTAACCTTTTAATAAGTTCAATCAACCTTGTATTCGAAGGACTTGAACGAAAGAAAGGAGCATAAACCTTTGACAGTTGGTGAAGGTTTGGCCTTTAAAGGAAAATTCTTGCAAAAGGATAATAAGTTCGACAAGAAGAAAGGTAAAAGTCAGCAGAAGTTTTACAGTGGTGAAGCATCTGGTATTCAATTCTATCATTGTAAGAAGGAGGGCCACACAAGAAAAGTGTGCCCTGAACGCCTGAAAGATCATGGAGGAAAGGATAATGGAAATGCAACTATTGTTCGAGATGATTTTGACTCATCTGATGTTCTTGTGGTTTCGAGCAGCAACCCGTCGAAGGAGTGGATTAGGGATTATGGGTGCACTTGGCACATGACTCGAAACAAAGACTTGTTCGAGGAATTATGTGATCAAGATGGTGGATTTGTATTGCTGGGAAACAACAAAGCTTGCAAGATTGCAGGTGTTGGATCTGTGAGATTCAAACTCCATGATGAGTCAATAAGGTTATTGACTAAAATCTGGTATGTACCTTATTTGAAGAGAAATTTGATTTTTCTTGGTGAATTCGACAAGAAAGGATATGTTTTTCAAGGAGAGAAAAGTATCCTAAGAGTCATGAAGGGGTCAAAGGAAGTCTTGAGAGGCGTGAAGAAACAAGGATTGTATACCTTTAAGGCTGAAGTTGTAAGTGGTTCGACAAATGTTGCATCCACGAAACCTTTGTCGAAGACAGAAATTTAGCACATGAGATTAGGCCTGTCAGTGAAAGGGGTCTGGTCGAATTGGGGAAACAAAATTTGCTTGGTGAAGATAAAGTCGAAAAGCTGAAGTTTTGTGAACCCTGTGTAGTTGGAAAATCTTGTAAAGTGAAGTTCAACAAAGGCATACAAAGAACACATGGATCCCTTGATTATATCCATGTTGATGTTTGGGGGCCTACAAGGTGTCCATCACATTCAGGAGCAAGGTATTTTCTATCCATAGTAGATGACTATTCTAGAAAGTTATGGGTATTCATTCAGAAGACTAAGGTTGAAACTTTTGAGCATTTCAAAGGTTGGAAGACTCTGGTCGAAAATCAAACTGGCAGAAAGGTCAAGAGGTTGAGAACAGACAATGGTCTTGAATTTTGCAATGAGGCATTCAATAGTTTTTGTGCTGCCTTTGGTATTGCAAGGAACAAAACTACTGCAGACACTCCACAACAAAATGGTTTGGCTAAAAGGTTTAATCGAACCATCATGGAGAGAGTTAGATGTATATTGACTAGTGCTGGGTTAATGAAGGTGTTTTGGGCTGAGGTTGTTTCGACAACAACATATCTGATAAACAGATGTCCTTCGATTGTGTTAGATATGAAGACACCTGAAGAAGTTTGGTCGTCGGGACATCCACCAAATCTCGATAAACTGAGAGTATTTGGTTGCGTAGCCTATGCTCACATTAGGCAAGACAAGGTCGAACCTAGAGCTCTTAAATTCATGTTCATGGGATACCCTGAAGGAGTCAAAGCTTATAGGTTATGGTCCCTAGAGTCAGGTCATAGAAGAATTATCACTAGTCGAGATGTTGTTTTCAATGAAGCTGAAATGGCTTTCAAGAAAACGGATGATGTTGGTCGAAGTGAAAAAGTATATGACGAAGAGCTAGAATAGGTAGAGATTCCTGTTGAGGTGGAGCATGTTGATGTTGAATTGTATATCCCAAATAAAGTCGAAGAAGAAGAGGATGCTGATGATGTTGAGGACACTGCCGATGACTATCTATTGGCAAGAGATAGGACACGAAGAGTCATCAAACCACCTCAAAGATTTGGGTATGCAGATCTTATAGCTTATGCCTTAGTCTCTGCAAGTGAGGTTCTAGACGAAGAACCAAGAGACCATAAGAAAGTTTTGAGGAGTCGAAATAAGACTAAATTGCTGAAGGCCATGGATGACGAGATGAAGTCTCTTCATGATAACAACACTTGGTAATTGATCAAGAAACTTGTTGGAGCCAGGTTGGTCAACTGTAAATGGATTTTTAAAGTTAAGGAAGGAATCGAAGGAGTGGCGTCGAAAAGATACAAGGCAAGATTGGTTGCAAGGGGTTTCACTCAGAAAGAAGGTGTAGACTTCAATGATGTGTTTTCTCCTGTTATGAAGCATATGTCCATTCGAATGTTGCTTGCCATGGTGGCACAGTTCGATCTTGATCTGGAACAGACAGATGTGAAGATTGCGTTCTTGTATGGTGATCTAGAAGAAACAATGCTGATGAGGCAACCTGAAGGGTATGTCGAAAAGAGAAAGGAAGATTATGTGTGCAAGTTAAATAGATCTTTATATAGGCTGAAACAATCTCCTCGATAGTGGAATAGGAGATTCGAAAAATTCATGGCATGCATAAGTTTCATTAGAAGTCAGTTCGACCACTGTGTTTACTTCAGATTTCGTCTTGGTAATTCATTTGTTATTTTGTTACTTTATGTTGATGATATTCTCATACAAGTCATAATGTCGAAGAGGTAATGAGGGTGAAGGCTGAACTCGATAAGGAGTTCGAAATGAAGGATTTGGGAGAAGCTTCCAGGATTCTTGGGATTGACATTCGAAGAGATAGAAAGCAGTCGAAATTATTCTTATCTCAAGAGGCATATTTACGGAAGATTATCGAAAAGTTTGGTATATCGAATTCGAAGCCTGTTGTGACTCTAACAAACCTTCAATTCAAGTTGAGTATTGATCACTGTCCCAGTACTGAGTTCGAAAGAGCTTATATGAATAGCATCCCATATGCTAATATATTAGGTTCTTTGAGGTATGTTATGGTTTGTACTAGACCCGACATATCATATGCAGTAAGTCTTGTAAGCAGGTACATGGCAAATCCTGGAAAGGCTCACTGGCAAGCATTAAAGTGGATTCTAAGGTACATAGATGGGTCTTTGAACAGAGTCTTAATTTATGGTGGAGCCTTGGGTGAAGATAGTGAAGCAGTAATCAAAGGATATGTCGACTCTGATTATGCAGGCTGTATGGATTCCAAAAAATCTATTTTTGGATATGTTTTCACTTTGTTTGGTACAATAATTAGTTGGAAAGTAACACTTTAGAAGGTTGTTGCATTATCAACCACTGAAGCGGAATATATTGCTTTAACTGAAGCCGTGAAAGAAGCATTATGGCTTGAAGGTTTTGCTAATGAGCTGAAAATTCGAGGTGAGGTTATCAATGTTAAATATTGTCAATGTGTAATACACCTGTTGAAGAATTCAGCCTATAATGAGCGAACCAAGCACATTGATGTGAGGCTGCATTTCGTTAGAGGGGTAATTGAGCGTGAAGAACTCCAATTGCTGAAGGTTTCGACAAATCATAATGTTGTTGATATGATCACCAAGACATTGCCTAGTTGAAAATTTTTCCACTGTATGTAGTTGATAAAGTTGCATGAAGAAAACTAGTTTCGTTAGTTGATAATAGAGTTTGTTCCAAGGTGGAGATTTGTGAGATATTGGATCGAACTCTATTGGGTCGAAGGTAGTATCTTGGTTCGACGGTTCGACAGAGTTTAGCATGCAGTCAAATTTTACTCACATGTTGTTGTCAAAGTGTTACAAGCTGTAGTCAAAGTGCGTTCTAGCTTGTAGTGTCGAAGGATGCTAGGATTGTTAACATCGAATTGGACTTGTTTGTTATGTCCAATTAGTTAAGGTAGCTTGTACCCTAAGTTAGCTTGTAATGGGTATTTGTCATAAAAGCCCATTAGTTTAGTATGTTAGATTTATTATAAATAGCATACTAATCTCTCATCATTGCATACTGCAAATCCTATTTTAGGGTGAGAGGGTTATTTGTTATTCTTGTATACTTGTAATCTTATTTTAAGAGTAAGGAAAGAATAACAGTTAATAATCAATCCTTGTGTTCATCGTGTTCTTCATTATTTTTCCTATCCTAATTGTTTCTTGATCATTAAGAAACAAATTTATATTTTGTTTCAAGGCATCCGATTCACAACAGTCAGTATAGTGTCTATTAACATAAAATCTATAAGACACGATTGTTAACATTGTATGCCATGTTTTTAAAAAATTAAATTTGTTAAATGATGTTTTATAAATACAAAATTCTAAAAAAAAATTAATGAAAATTATAATTATAATGTATAAAAAGCCTATTAATCAATTAAAAAATAAGAAAAAAATAAACAAAAAAATAGGCGGACAAACCCGCCATCTGCCAAGCCATCTGCCAAGCCGCCACTTTAATGGAGCGAGCTAAATTTTTATGCTCATTTTCACTTAACAGACTTGTTTGTCCTGCTCTTTTTAAGTGAGCTACAGAGCGAAGCGGCCCTGACAGTATGTGTTGCCACTCCTAATCGTTACTCCCTCCAATCACAATTATAGAATAAAATAACTATTTTTCACATGAATTAATAATGTTAGTTAAGGATCATTAATTTTATTGATTTCATGTCATATTATAATATTTTTATTCATGTTTAAAAAATTAATTACCAACATTAAATATTTTAAAATTAATTAAAGGGTATAATAATAATAATAATAAAAATATTAATTAATTTAAATGTTGATGACTTTGTCTTATAATAATAATAATCAAGATTTAAGGTGATTTTTTGTTTATAACAGTGATTCGAAGAAGGACTATGTAATAGAGGTACAAATTAATTATGTAGTGCGTTATATTCTATTATATTTATACACAGCATTTTACATTCCAAATTTGACCGGACTTGAAGGCCGAAGGATAGAAAAATTAAAGAAAGACAAAATGAATAGCAGATTCAAACTTTAGAGTCCATATTTTTGTGCTATAATAATTAAGAACTATATTAAAAAGAGCATTCATATTCATGTTGCAAATAATGCGAATAATATAATGGCCCAATGACCTGTATGAGTCATCATTTTCTTCAATTGGCTACCTAATAAATTCTAAACAATACATCTTCACTTCCTATAAATACTAGACATATCTCCACTCATAAATCACACAGCTACTAAACATCTCCTAAGTTAGTATTATTAATTTGTTATCTTTCACACACCTAGCAAGCATTATAAACCATCATTATCATGGGTGTTTTAAAAATTGAAGATGAAAAAACTTCTACGGTAGCACCTGCAAGACTCTACAAAGCCCTTGTTATTGATGTTGACACTCTTACTCCAAAGGTTGTTGATATCATCAAAAGTATTGAAATTGTTGAAGGCAACGGTGGTGCTGGAACCATCAAAAAAGTAACTTACGTTGAAGGTCAGTATACGTACTTATGTTATACATGTGTTTCTTGAATATGCTCTTAATATATAAAGTTTACTTGCAAGTTTGAATTATATTTTTGGTTAAATATTTCACAATTTTATGTGCAGATGGTGAAACCAAGCATGTGTTGCACAAAATAGAGTTAGTAGATGTTGCTAATTTTGCTCACAACTACAGCATAGTTGGTGGTGATGGGCTTCCAGACACAGTTGAGAAGATCTCATTTGAGGCTAAGTTGTCTGAAGGACCAAATGGAGGATCTGTTGGAAAGCTGAGTGTGACATACTTTACAAAAGGTGATGCTACTCCTAGTGAAGAGGAGCTCAAGAAGGACAAAGCTAAGGCTGATGGTCTTTTCTCGGCTCTTGAGGGTTACGTTTTGGCTAATCCTGATTACAACTAAGCTATACAATGATCAACTGCTTGTTTGTTTTATATATGGTGTGCTGTGACACATTATATATCTTGTGTGTTTGATTTGGCTTCCTTTGTAATTTTCTCTCATTTTTTTCTTAATCGCTTTCCTTTTTGTTGCGGAAGTGTGAGTGAGATTGTAAGTCATGTTTCTACCTCTCCAATAAATTATATAATAATACTTCATCTATTTCTAGTTACATGTTTGTTTCTTTATAACACTTCCGTAGCGTCAAGAGATGCAATAGACTATATTTTTAGATAACTATAAGATAGTCCTTGTTCTAGACATCTAAGTTGCTTGCACAAAATTGAAATCTGACCATTTAACAAGCGTCTCTTCATTCTCATTATTATACATTCTGATCGTACCTGACTAGAAGATTCGTCACGGCCAACTGTAACGGCTGTTGAAGGAGAAAAAAGAGGGGTACCTGACCCTCTCGAATGAGAGGGTATTTATAGACCTCCAGCGCTAGGCCAAAGTCCAGTTAGTGGGTAGCGGATCCAAGCCCGATGAACGATCGGCTTGCGTGTGCAAGTCTAACACGTGGCCTCCTCCCGGTTCGCTTCTGCGGGTTGCTTGACCTGGTATTTACGGAGGGCAGGTGACGGTTATGTTGCGGGAACGCAGAGGGCTTGACCCGGTCTTCTCAGAGGGCACGTGGTGGTTAAGTAACTGTTGGCCACGTGGCCCTAGTGTGCACAGGAAGGAAACCCTACTCGCCATGGGCAGATGGGCCTTCGAATCTGCCTGTTGGATTGGGCCTTATTGGCCATGGGTCAAGTGCTGGGCCAGTCCAGAACACATTTGATCAAAGATATTCTTTTTAGATACTTGATAATCCTCTTTTTTATAATCCTCTTTTTAGAACATGAGGCAACAATTATCTTGTTTCAATTAGGGATGTATATCCTTATTATTTTTTTCTCATTATGGTTCACTTAATTGTTCATCCAATAAGGGATATTAGATTTTGCGGTCTAGTTTATTTAAAGTGGATGTATCCGATTGAGAGACACATGAAGATTTGATGCACTTCAAAGCCCTATAGAATAACAAGCGCTAAACCTAGAATAAAACACAGGGTTGCATGCGCAAAACCTGTTAGATAACTTCTAGAGTCCACCGTTAGGAATAAAGAATATTTTGGATTTTATTATAATGAAAGGAGTAATCCTTATGATCACGCCAAAGGTCTTTAAATACATAAAATAAACAAACAATATTAGACTTAAAGAGACCCTAATCAAATTTTATCCAAAACATAAATAAACTCTTATAATCTAAAACGAAATCAAATATTTTAATCTAAAACGAAATCAAATAATAAGTAGAATCAAATTCAAAATATAATCAATCCTAAATAGAATCAAATCCAAAATAGAATCAAATAAAATAAAGAAAATAGAAATTGTTTATATATTAAAACAAAGAAATTGCTTAAATATTAAAATATTTTCTAAACGCGCGATTTCTTCTTTGAACTACTACAAATAACGCATTTTATGACGAAACTTTCACTTCAATTATACAAAACTGAAGTGTAAACCTTAGACGCGTCATATTTATTAATTTTAAAAATATCATATATTCTCCCGGTCAATATATTTCTAATTCATCAATTCACGTGAAACATTAGTGATCTGTGTGAAACTCTCACTAGCCAATCAAACTGTGAATGCCACGACTATTCATCTTAGATGCAAAGTGATAAAATTTGAACTTAACGTATTGAAAACAAAGACAATGAAATCAAGAGCAGGAAAACATTTAATGTTTAATTTTTTCTCTAGCTAGAAAATCATGAAACTAACTTATTCATGTTAGTTGTAGTTGTATCACGTAAAATGATTAATATTTTTATTGTTCTTGTTGATGTTGTTGTTATCGTTGAAATTTAGTATTTAACAATTTTATTGATTTTGTTTATTTGTTGTTGTTGTTGTTAAGATTTAATGTTTAAAGAATTCATGAATTTTGTTGTTGTTGTTGTTGAAATTTAATATTTAAGGATTCTATTGATTTTAATTTTGTTGTTGTTGTGGATGAAAGATTTAGAATTTGTCAACAAATTCGATGTTTTGCAGATTAAAACAAAAAAAGCAGGCCAAATTATTTTTTGTAAACAAGACTTTACCCTTGATTATTGTTAAAAACCGAGACAGAAAGTAGCGCAGATTTCAAAATGCAAAAAATGCAGTTGTTGGGGATCAAACTCATGACCCGTGCCACTTTTTCTCTGAGTTATTCAATAATCGATGTGTAAAGTGGTAGCTTTTCATGTCGTATTTCATTACCTCGCTTTCGTACTTGAGGTCAATTGTATTTTGCATCATACGTTAGAAGTGTTGTTTGTAGTAGTGTTAAACACACAACCCTCATACATCATTCTCCTTCACTTCTGAAGAACTCGACCCCAAGTTCTCTTCTTGATAAAGAGCTTCATCTAGATGCAGCTTGTTGTAAGTACCAATTGGAAACCTCTCCTTATGCAGAAACGCCATAAAATTTTCACCCCCATTGAAAAATTTATTTTCCATGCGTTTATCTCGCAGATGAGTCAAATTATTTGGTAGTTCATCTGCGGTCAACTCCTTGAAATCCTTTAGGACCCCTAGCATTTCTTTTGGAATTGTTATTTTCTACTTTATAACACTCATCACCTCTTTAGTCAGTATTGACATGAAATTTTAGTTTCTTTTATAGCCTCATCAAACTCCTTTTCACTCTGTGTCATTAGCAATAAACTAGACTTTTCTCCTAGATTCTTATCAAAGTACAAAACATGAGCCATAACAATTTTATACATGTATCATGTAAGCATCATCACGTTATCCCTTCCTCGATAAGTGATATCATTATCATATTTCTAAAGTCTACCTAGTAAAACATGAGAAACATCCATTTCAATATTTCAATCTAGGCAAAATACCCTTTTTAGTCCCTTAAATTTATCTCGAGTTCCATTTTGATCCCTTAATTTTAAAAAAGATCAATATAGTCCCTTATGTCTTCAAACATAATCATTTGGGTCCTTTTCGTCCGATTTCACAAACAACGTTAATTTTTCATGTGTGGCATCTTACATGGCAACTATTAATCACCAAGTTCATTTAAAATTAAGGGACCGAAATGGACCCGGAGATAAAGTTAACGTACTTAAAAGGGATTATGTCTTCCATATTTTACATCATTCATTTGAAAATGTTCCACTTTTTATCCTTGTCATAATCTTAACCTTTTCTTACAGGCTTATTAGAAGTTAGTAGCTTTAAATTTTCATTTTAAAGACATTGCTCCTCAGATTTCAAAATAACTGCAATTGTAAAAGAATATTTACTCAATTTAGTATAATAATCAAATTAAATAGAAATACCATTATCATCGATTTGCTTTTCGCAATTAATTGTGAGACTCTCATTCCATAAACGCCTTTTTTGAATTACCATAATTTACTTCAGTATTGTTTTGTGCCCCTTTGACAATTTTGAACCTTACCTCTTTAACAAAAACTGTCTCCAACTTCTTTAGTATAGGTATAAAGTGGTTTTGCAAGTTGGGTAAACTAGAAGCATTTACTTGAGAAAACAATCAATGAAGGAAGATGGCTTTCATAGGCATGATGATTTTACTGTCCATGTTTTCCTCTTCGTTGATTCTTGTTGTTGTTGGCTTTATTTACCTGATTTCCTAAATTCTCCATTTTTTCACTCAAAGTAGTTAGAGTCACTATAAAAGCCACGATAATCCCCTAAAAATCTACTCGGATTGTCGGTTGATCACCCATGGTTGTCAAGTTACAAAAAGAACAGGAGACAACCTAAAATAAAACACAAGGTTGCAAGTGCAAAACCTATAAGACAAGCTCTAAAGTCCACCAAAATGTAAAAAAGAAAACTTTGTATTGCATTATAATTAAAGGATTAATACTTATGGTCGCGCCAAAGATCTTTAAATACAGAAAACAAATAAAGTCTAATGAGCTTTTAATCCAAAACAGAAATAAAACTCTTTTAATCTAAAACAAAATCAAATCTTTTAATCTAAAACAAAATCAAATATTTTAATCTAAAATCAAATCAAATCCTAAATAGAATCAAATTCAAAATATAATCAATCCTAAATAGAATCAAATCCTAAATAGAATCAAATAAAACAAATAAAATAGAAATTTCTTAAATATTAAAAGGACCAATTACGCATTGACACGTGGCATCTGATAAGTATTTAGTAAATAGTATTTAATTTATTAATTATATTAAATTATATTAAATTATATTAAATTATATTAAATTATATTTAAGAATTAATTTTTTTAAAATGTGACATGGCAAAAATGTGTGACATGGCACCAAATATCGAAAAAGTTGGTTTTTTTCAAAGAGGGACTAAAAGATTAAAAAACTCAAAAGTAGGGGAACCAAAAATGCATTTAAGCCATATTAAAATAAAGAAATTTCTTAAATATTAAAATGTTTTCTGCCGTGTGATTTCTTCTTAGGCACGTGCAACCCTCCTACATCAAGATAATTAAAGGGTATATAAAGAATCATCATAATATGGAAGTTTATATCGTTTAATGGTACATCACATAAGAAGCTATTCAGTATTGTACAAACTATTTGTCAAAATAAAACTCTATAGGAATTCATGATTCTCATCATGATGGATGATATGGATGTATAGGGAATCAAGGTTTAAATGTTAAGACAATGGTCCAAGATGTAGTTCTTCAAGCACATTTTTATATATTAAATAATGTTAATAAAGTCCAACCTTACTTGTCCGCTCATAAAAGTCTTATCAATGAAAAATTCCCCCAGATGAGTGAAAAATTAATGTTGACAGAGCATAACAAAACTTTCATAAGTTAGTTAAATGAAAGGGTTTCTAAATATAGTGGTACATCTGAGACAATTAAATGGATGTCATAAATTCTTAAGTTTAATGTAATAACTTGGAGTGTGTTGTACCCCAATTTCCCCCCTAAGATTCTCTAATATCTCATTCCATTATATTGCACAAAGATCACAATTTGGATCTCCCTCTCTCCTACCTTGGAGTTTGCCCTCGGGAGATCACCAAGCACCTTGTGAATGTGTTTATTTCTTGTGTTTGATAATTGATACTTGACTAATCATGATGTGTATATAATTTTCTATCTAGATGTTGTGATGTAGGCGAATGGTGCAAAGTTTCTTATCCAAGAGATATATATGTTCATGTGTTTATTTCCATGCCTTCTCTCCCTATTTCTAAATTTTTTGAAATGTGGCTTATCATTGAATATTTCTTTTGCCATATACTATGGTCTATAATCTTAAGTTTGTGCTCCATATGTAAAGAAGATCATCAAAGTTGAAGAAATTCTCCACACGATGGCCATCAACTTTGAAATTAGGGTTTTGGGCTTCTAAGGACCATATCTTGGTGTTTGAGTGAAGTTTGCGGATGATTTCAAAGCCATTTGACTATTAAAAGGACTTATAATATGAATATTATTTGATCCAATGATTTTAATTGATGAGAAGATTGTTTTGGAGGTATATGATTGCAAACTCTCCAGATTAACACTTCATCTATCTTGTATGACTTCAAAGGATCACAACTTGGTCATACCTTGCTTCCTTGAGCTCATTCTTTTTTCAAAATTAACCTAAGAATGTATAATACAACTTAGTTTAATAGGTAAGAAGAGAAAATGCTTGGGAATTTTCCTAAGAAGTGAAAAGATTGCAAGTCATTGTGGATTTCTCAATTTTTTATCAATTAACTTCAAGAGATCATATCTTGATCATCATTTATCACCTTGAGGTAATTCGTTTTGAACAACAATCTTGAAGATGTTTAATTTATCTCCATTTATGTTTAAATTATTGAAAGTGTTTGGAAGTTGCTTGAAGAAGTCAAAAGATTAAAGGTCATTTCATGATTTTTCATCAACTTCACAAGGCCATAACTCTCTCAATTTTTCGGGTTTTTGGTTGGTTCTTTTTGCAAAATGCCATTCAAGAGGTCTATTTCATATCACCTTTGATTATCAAGATCAAATTTTTAGTGGAAGAGCATGTTTCAAGAGAAAAGATTATGGGTCATTTTTAGAAGGTATGACATGCTTGGCCAGGCCTGGCCTGAAAATCAGTTTTTTTCACAAATCCTAAAGGCTATATCTCTCAGCTCAAGCATCCATTTAGGTTGATTCTTTTTGCATCGTGTTCTAGTCTTTGAGGACTTTATTTGACTCAAGGAAGTTTGGAAAACGCACTGGTGAATTTGGTTTGGCCTTGGTGTGAAGATCGTGCCAAAATTTGTTCCAAGCACGCTGCCAGTTTGTGCATTTTGCGCTACCACTCATTTTTAAGCCAAATTAAGCCTTGATTTCGTGACTAATCATGTTTAGAAACTTCCCAAGATTAATTAGCACATCAAAACGCAAGGAATAGTTGAGTTTTGAGCACATTAAGTCACACTTTCTTCATGACAACGAGTGCGCACGATTTTGCTCCAAAGTGCATCATTCACCCTCCCTTTTGATCCCATTCACTTCTCCTATAAATAAGAAATCCATTCCACTCATTTCCTCAAGCTTTGAGATCTAGAAAATTGCTTCCAAACTCACTCCAAATCTCACATTTCTGGAGCTTTGTTTTCATTTTTAAAGCCATTGCAATTTGAAATTAACCATTCATTCTTCTTCCTTGAACTTCACTGAAGCTAACAGAACAAGAATCGTGCCTTGAAACTCCCTGAATCATACTATCCAAGTCAAGTTTTAGAGATCTTAAGTGAACTTTGTTTAGGTAGGATTCGTGACCAAATCGTTTCAAACCAAGCACTATTTTGTTCTCCTCATCTCCCCGATCCTCGTGATCTTCACCATTTGCATTTTCATTGAGAATTGACTATGAATTTCTGGAAACACGTATTCGTTATTTTTCTACATTTTCTCAAACCATCCTTTGTACAAGTAAAATAAATTTTTTGTGAAGGTACCATTAGAATCGTCTTGAAGAGACGAAGCGAATGATATCGGTTTGAGAAATTTATTTCACATTTTGTGAAACACGAATTGGAGGTGGCTAGAGGTGGAAGACGACCTACATGTCTGTCTTCAACCAATGATAGCACACATGTAATTTTTTCAAATTGGATCCGGTGTGTTGGTTGTATCGTACACGCGTTATAAGAGCCCTTGGATCTGGTTACTTTAGTGAGTCAGACTCGATCCAACGCTCCACATGTTTTTGTTTTATTTTAATTTTAATTTGTAATCCAGTGTAAAAACCAAGGAGGTCCATATCAATTACAGTGCATCTGATCCATTGGATTAGCTTACTAACGTGTTTTGATTGTGATCTAATGGTCCATATATTTTTGACTTTCATTTTATTTTCTGATTTTGTATTTTAAATGTTTTAAACTTCAAAAAATCATAGAAAACTCATTTTTGACTCAAATATTATGAAAAATTCACAAAAATATTTTCAAATATTATCTTACTGATATTTATTTTTTCATAATTTTATTTTTAAATTTCATATATATTTTTTTGATTTATCTCTTTCATTTAGTGTTTTTAATAGTTTTAAAATACTTTTTGACAATTTGAAATTATGAAAAAATTATGGAAGGATCCAATGGTCACTTGACAAATATTGGTGACCTCATTTTTTTTCTTCTGATTTTGATGGTTTTGTAAATTTTTGATTTGTTTTTATTAATTTCTTTGCGTTTAAAAAATAAAAAAAATATAGTTTCTGACTTTTAAAATTTCTGGAATTTTTTGTCAACACTTGTTGACCCTTGTTTGACTTTAGATAATTTTTTTGGAATTTTATTTTGATGTATGAATACTATTTATGTATTTCGTCAATAAAATCCGATTAAATAATCTAATTTCAACTTATATTTTATTTGTTATTTTAATTGCTTCATTTCTTTTTTTACTTTGTTGATTTTGGGTTTATTTGGAGTCATAGACTTCCACAACATCAATGGAACTTGGGTGTTGATAGACCTCTTGGCCAAATCTACCAAGATAGTTAGTTGATTATGACGAAGTTAGACCAGATAAATTCATCTGATGCATTGTTGACTCTGAAGCTTGTTTCCTCTTCTCCATCGCATTCTTTTTTTCCCGAATTGGAAAAATGATCAATTGGAGACATGAGTTTTAACGTTCAAACAAAATCCCCAAAGGATGACTTGAGTTTTGATTTTGGCTCAACACCTGTGATACTTGTCGTGTGGTCGCTATGATTTTTTAATCAAACTTCTGGCAAGTTTTCACTAACCTTGTCCAATTGAAACTCTTAAGTATCTTTGATCAACTGACGATTCTTCCAAAATCGGTGATATACTTGACAAGTTTCAAGATGGTGATATACTTGACAAGTTTCACCTTGCTAACCTTACTAACAATTGACTTTTCGGTGATATACTTGACAAAAAGCAATTGAAACTTGTCGTGCAGTCGCGTTGATTCTATCAAGCTTCTGGCAAATCTTCATGCGCAAGCTTCAAGATGATCACCTTGCTAACGACTAATTACTAACAATTAACTTTACTTTACGCTTTTATTTTATGTCTTTATTTTTCCGCTTTTAATTTTTCGCTCTTTTCTTTATGCACTTTAATTTTAGCATTTACATTTCATGTCATTTTTTCTTTGCTCACTTGAGCATTTTATTTTCTCGTCATTTTGAATTTGCTCACTTGAGCTTTATTTTCCTTTTTTCTAGAACACCTAATAATTCAAATTAAACATAAAAACTTTTGATTGGACTTGGTTACCATCCATATGCTCGGAGTTTGACCTTTTGGACTTAGGATTAAGACCTCTACCTCACCTCAGAGATTTTTGTGATCTTGGTGTTATTCTGTCTCGCTTGGTTATTATCTTTATATGCAGGTTATTTCGTTTATACTCGATTAAGAGTGGATTTCCTCCAAATACAGCCGTTACTCTGCCCGTTTTTCTTGAGACACGAATTCATCTGAGGCATTGATTTATTTGAAGCTTGGTTTTTTTATCTGGTTATTTGTTGCTTGTGTGGTAATCCAAAGGATGGGATATGGTATTGGCTTTTTGATGTCAAGTACTAGATTTTTCACCCGGTTATTTCTTTCTTTACCCTCAGCTTTTACTCTATGCACTTAGGTTAGCCTCTTCATCTCCTCCCATATTCTTTAATTTTCAAAATCTTCCTTCTTTTTCAATGGATTCTTGTTTTCAAAACTCGAACCGCTTTCGTAAAACACTTGGACTTAGGTCCATGTATTTTCAAACTTCTTTTCTCAATATACTTCTAATCCATTTAATAAAACTTTGACCATTTTTCATAAGACTAAAAAACACCTAACCTCATTCAAACGTTTTAAGCCCTTTGTGGCTTTTCTTAAAAAAGATTTTCTTAAAATCAACCAACACACAATTTTAGTCTTTTTTACCCGAACTACATTGGGTTTTGATTTCACAATTGCACATTATTGATATGTAGGTATGGAACTCATTAGAAGATCCATCAAATAAAAAAATGTAAAAAATACTTTTTTTCTCACCCCCACTGTCAATTTTGTACATATACCATTTTTTAGCACACATATACAAATTTTCGAAAAGGTTCCGACAGAGTACCGTAGATGCTTTGAGTACCTACAACATTTCCTTTGCATAACTAACCTCCGGTCCCAGATCTCTAATTTTTTAGGATTTTATTTGCTCTTTTTCCTAGTCCTTTGGATAAAATAAAAGCGCGGTGGCAACTCTTTCGTTATTTATTCGAGTTAAGTCAATTCAATGGCTTACACTCACAGTTTTTACCGCTACAGAGTGCATATGACATCACTAAATTTTTATTCTATAGAAAATCAAAGGATAATTGTAGTACCATGCAAAATAGTGGATTTAAGGTTGAAGTTGAATCCATGTACTTCTCTAGTTTCAAAGATAAAAATCATGTATTGAGATCTAAAGCATATTTTGGGGGTAATTGAGGAGATTTTGGAGATTGATTATGTTGCTTTTATTTAAGTGCAAGTGGATTGACAGTAACCCTGATGTAGAAACTAATGATGTAATATTCCCACAAGTTAATCTTTGAAAGACAATTTATATGAATGAACCATTCATCATGGCATCTCAAGCAAACAAATATTTTATTTCAACGATCCTTGTAACACTAGACTATCAATTGTTCTACATGGAAAACATATTCAAAATAGTGAAAAAAACGGCATTTAAATTTTGAGATCTCTTCTTTCACAACAAATGTATATCTCTCATTTGAAGAAAATGATTTAGGTGATGTGCATGCTATAGTCATGATCATCAAGAGGGGATATAGAAAAAATATTAAGTAAATATTTAAATGACTTAGTAATCTATATTTATTCATTTTACATTTATATTCTTTTACTAATATTTATTTATTTTTCAATATGTAGAGATGTCAGAGGATACCTTATGTTGGATGATTAGAGAAATAAAAGGCAGAAAATTAAAAACTCCTACTAAGTATTATTTTTTGTGACATTCATATATGGTTATAAATTACTTATGTTAGTTGTAGTTATTGTTGCATGTTATTGATATTGAAGTTTTGATGTTGTTGTTGAGATTAAAGTTTGAATGTTGTTGTTGTTAATGAGATCAATGGTTTAAAGATTTATTGTTGTAGTTGTTGATTATACTAATTTGTTTCAAATATGTTTTAATTATAGGTCCTTAATGACTGGTTAAAAAATTCAAATAAGAATACTTTTGAACGATCGTACAAGAATTTTCATTTTGGTTTTTTCTTTTGTTGGTTAATCATTTAATTAGTTTTGTTGTAAAATATAAGGTGTGTGCCATTTTTGCTGTGTAATTTATGTAAACAATGAATATTGTTGGTATAATATTTCTAATTCAAAAATGGGCAAAGATACAATATATATGTTTCTGAAATTGACATAATAGATTCTATAATACAGGTTAAAACAAAAAAATATAGAAATATAATATAAAATATAACAATGTTTTCTCCATCGGTTATTTTAATAAATTAATATAGTAAGATTGAATCTATTACTTTAGTTTTACTATATAACCGATGGAACAAATAGAGCGCGTCATTTGTAACACCCCCTAATTCCCCACATAAATATATTGCACACTCAGAGTAAAATAGAATGCATATCAAGAGGGCATTACATATTTTTCTTTCAAATTAAAACAATACAACTGGTCATAATCATAACACATATTTTAATCTCATACTTTAAAACGAAATCATACATTTCACAGTGGATCATTTCTTATTCACAAAGACTATCAACGATTACATCGCATACTATAACTATTGGATGAAAAACGATGAATCCATAACATAATCAAGTCATCAGAATTCATACATCGGCACCAATGCCACATCACAATAGTATCTCAACATACATATCCAAAGTATATGAGAATACATAACAAATATCTCATAAAAGCAGAAATTCAGATAAATCCCGTGTTACATGACTAGAGCAATGACTCAACTACCTAGTATATGATAAACTAGCTACACTCCTCAATTAGTCTCATGCGAAGCACCGCTATCCTCGGAGCCTGCACGGTACCCACATAAACGCAACATCACAATAGAAGAGTGAGAATTCACATCATTATCTAAATATATATAATTAGAAGTATTATAGAAACAACATCTATTCAAGAATTCCATACACCTCAAGTGATATTCCAAAATAATTTGATTATAACGACATTCCAAGTATAACATATTCACAATTATCACAAATAGCATAAATGTCATAAATCCAAACAGTTCAATTATTCATATAATCAAAGATCATAATTCCAATCAACACAACACATATTCATCAATGACTCATGAGACAACAATGCAATATGACTCAACATGCATGTGGTACCATGGAGAAAAATTCGTTTGGGTCGAAGGTAGTATTTTGGTTCGACGGTTCGACAGAGTTTAGCATGCATTTGAAGTTTGCTCACATGCTGTTGTTGAAGTGTTACAAGATGTAGTCGAAGTGTGTTCTAGCTTGTAGTGTCGAAGGATGTTAGGATTGTTAGCATCGAATTGGGCTTGTTTGTTATGTCCAATTGGTTAAGGTAGCTTGTACCCTAAGTTAGCTTGTAATGGATATTTGTCATAAAAGCCCATTATTTTAGTATGTTAGGTTTATTATAAATAGCATACTAGTCTCTCATCATTGCATACCGCAAATCCTATTTTAGGGTGAGAGGGTTATTTGTTATTCTTGTATACTTGTAATCTTATTTCAAGAGTAAGGAAAAAATAGCAGTTAGTAACCGATACTTGTGTTCATCGTGCTCTTCATTATTTTTCCTACTCTAATTGTTTCTTGATCATTAAGAAACAAGTTTATATTTTGTTCTAAGGCATCTGATTCACAACAAATTGGTGCGGTGAGCATGGAGAAGATGCCTTCGACAAAGTATGAGATTGAAAATTTCACCGGAGTGAACGATTTCGGCCTGTGGCGCTTGAAGATGAAAGCCCTACTGGTTCAACAGGGTTGCTTGGAAGCGTTGAAGGGAGAATCGGCCATGAACGAAGCGTTAACGGCAATTGAGAAGACGATAATGATAGAGAAGGTCCACATTGAAATTTTATTGAGCCTTGGTGATAAGGTTCTTCGACAGGTATCAAAGGAAACGACGATGAAAGGGTTATGGGTGAAACTTGAAAGTTTGTACATGACCAAATCGTTGGTGTATCGACTCTACCTGAAGCAAGCTTTGTATTCATTCAACAAGCTGATGTTGATCTTGAAAATATTGAAAGGATGATCGATGATGAAGATCAAGTGTTGTTGCTGTTGTGTGTGTTGCCCAGATCAAATGCTCACTTCAAAGAAACTTTCTTATATGGAAGGGAGTCCCTGACCTTTGAAGAAGTTCAATCAGCCTTGTATTCGAAGGACTTGAACGAACGAAAGGAGCATAAGTATTTGACGGTTGGTGAAGGTTTGGCCGTTAAAGGAAAATTCTTGCGAAAGGATAATAAGTTCGACTAGAAGAAAGGTAAAAGTCAGCAAAAGTTTTACAATGGTGAAGCATCTGGTATTCAATGTTATCATTGTAAGAAGGAGGGTCACACAAGAAATGTGTGCCCTGAACGCATGAAAGATCATGGAGGAAAGGATAATGGCAATACAGCTATTGTTCGAGATGATTTCGACTCATTTGATGTTTTTGTGGTTTCGAGCAGCAACCCGTCGAAGGAGTGGATTATGGATTATGGGTGCACTTGGCACACGACTCCAAACAAAGAATTGTTCGAGGAATTATGTGATCGAGATGGTGGATTTGTATTGCTGGGAAACAACAAAGATTGCAAGATTGCAGTTGTTGGATCTGTGAGATTCAAACTCCATGATGAGTCAATAAGGTTATTGACTGAATTCAGGTACGTACCTGATTTGAAGAGAAATTTGATTTCTCCTGGTGAATTCGACAAGAAATGATATGTTTTTCAAGGAGAGGAAAGTATCCTAAGAGTCATGAAGGGGTCGAAGGAAGTCTTGAGAGGCGTGAAGAAACAAGGCTTGTATACCCTTATGGTTGAAGTTGTAAGTGGTTCGACAAATCTTGCATCCACGAAACCTTTGTCGAAGACAGAAATTTGGCACATGAGATTAGGCCATGTCAGTGAAAGGGGTCTGGTGGAATTAGGGAAACAAATTTTCTTGGTGGAGACAAAGTCGAAAAGCTGAAGTTTTATGAACCCTGTGTACTTGGAAAATCTTGCAAAGTGAAGTTCAACAAAGGCAAACAAAGAACACATGGATCCCTTGATTACATCCATGATGATATTTGGGGGCCTACAAGGTGTCCATCACATTCAGGAACAAGGTATTTCCTATCCATAGTAGATGACTATTCTAGAAAGTTATGGGTATTCATTCAGAAGACTAAGGTTGAAACTTTTGAGCATTTCAAAGGTTGGAAGACTCTGGTCGAAAATCAAACTGGCAGAAAGGTCAAGAGGTTGAGAACAGACAATGGTCTTGAATTTTGCAATGAGGCATTCAATAGTTTTTGTGCTGCCTTTGGTATTGCAAGGAACAAAACTACTGCAGACACTCCACAACAAAATGGTTTGGCTAAAAGGTTTAATCGAACCATCATGGAGAGAGTTAGATGTATATTGACTAGTGCTGGGTTAATGAAGGTGTTTTGGGCTGAGGTTGTTTCGACAACAACATATCTGATAAACAGATGTCCTTCGATTGTGTTAGATATGAAGACACCTGAAGAAGTTTGGTCGGGACATCCACCAAATCTCAACAAACTGAAATTATTTGGCTGCGTAGCATATGCTCACATTAGGAAAGACAAGGTCGAACCTAGAGCTCTTAAATGCATGTTCATGGGATACCCTGAAGGAGTCAAAGCTTATAGGCTATGGTGCCTAGAGTCAAGTCACAGAAGGATTATCACCAGTGAAGATGTTCTTTTTAATGAAGCTGAAATGGCTTTCAAGAAAACGGATGATGTTGGTCAAAGTGTAGATGTATCTGACGAAGAGCTGGAACAAGTACAAATTCATGTTGAGGTGGAGCATGTTGATGCTGAATTGTATATCCCACATAAATTCGAAGAAGTAGAGGATGCTGATGAAGTTGAGGAAACTGCCGATGACTATCTATTGGCAAGACATAGGAAACGAAGATTCTTCAAACCACCTCAAAGATTTGGGTATGCAGATCTTATAGTTTATGCCTTAATATCTGCAAGTGAGGTTCTAGACGAAGAACCAATAGACCATAATGAAGTTATGAGTAGTCAAAATAAGACTGAATGGCTGAAGGCCATGGATGACGAGATGAAGTCTCTTCATGATAACAACACTTGGGAATTAATCAAGAAACCTGTTGGAGCCAGGTTAGTCAGCTGTAAATGGATTTTCAAAGTTAAGGAAGGAATCGAAGGAGTGGCATCGAAAAGATACAAGGCAAGATTGGTTGCAAGGGTTTCACTCAGAAAGAAGGTGTAGACTTCAATGATGTGTTTTCTCCTGTTATGAAGCATATGTCCATTCGAATGTTGCTTGCCATGGTGGCACAGTTCGATCTTGATCTGGAACAGACAGATGTGAAGATTGCGTTCTTGTATGGTGATCTAGAAGAAACAATGCTGATGAGGCAACCTGAAGGGTATGTCGAAAAGAGAAAGGAAGATTATGTGTGCAAGTTAAATAGATCTTTATATAGGCTGAAACAATCTCCTCGATAGTGGAATAGGAGATTCGAAAAATTCATGGCATGCATAAGTTTCATTAGAAGTCAGTTCGACCACTGTGTTTACTTCAGATTTCGTCTTGGTAATTCATTTGTTATTTTGTTACTTTATGTTGATGATATTCTCATACAAGTCATAATGTCGAAGAGGTAATGAGGGTGAAGGCTGAACTCGATAAGGAGTTCGAAATGAAGGATTTGGGAGAAGCTTCCAGGATTCTTGGGATTGACTTTCGAAGAGATAGAAAATAGTCAAAATTATGCTTATCTTAAGAGGCATATTTACGGAAGATTCTCGAAAATTTTGGTATGTCGAATTCGAAGCCTGTTGTGACTCCAACAAACCTTTAATTCAAGTTGAGTATTGATCAGTGTCCCAATACTGAGTTCGAAAGAGCTTACATGAATAGCATCCCATATGCTTATATAGTAGGTTCTTTAAGGTATGTTATGGTTTGTACTAGACCCGACATATCATATGTAGTAAGTCTTGAAAGTAGGTACATGGAGAATCCTGGAAAGGCTCACTGGTAAGCATTAAAGTGGATTCTAAGGTACATAAATGGGTCTCTGAACAGAGTCTTAATTTATGGTGGAGCCTTGGGTGAAGATAGTAAAGCAGTAATCGAAGGATATGTCGACTCTGATTATGCAGGCTGTATGGATTCCAAAAAATCTATTTTTGGATATGTTTTCACTTTGTTTGGTACAACAATTAGTTGGAAAGCAACACTTCAGAAGGTTGTTCCACTATCAACCACTGAAGCGGAATATATTGCTTTAACTGAAGCTGTGAAAGAAGCATTATGGCTTGAAGGTTTTGCTAAGGAGCTGAAAATTCGAGGTGAGGTTATCACTGTTAAATGTGATAGTCAAAGTGCAATACACCTATCGAAGAATTCAGCCTATCATGAGCGAACCAAGCACATTGATGTGAGGCTGCATTTCGTTAGAGGGGTAATTGAGCGTGGAGAAGTCCAAGTGCTGAAGGTTTCGACAGATCATAATGCTGCTGATATGATCACCAAGACATTGCCTAGTTGCAAATTTTTCTACTGTATGCAATTGATAAAGCTGCATGAAGAAAACTAGTTCGTTGGTTGGTAATAGAGTTTGTTCCAAGGTGGAGATTTGTGAGGTATTGGATCAAACCCTATTGGGTCGAAGGTAGTATCTTGGTTCAACAGTTCGACAGAGTTTAGCATGCAGTCGAAGTTTTCTCACATGCAGTTGTCGAAGTGTTACAAGTTGTAGTCGAAGTGTGTTTTAGGTTGTAGTATCGAAGGATACTAGGATTGTTAGCATCAAATTGGGCTTGTTTGTTATGTCCAATTGGTTAAGGTAGATTTTACCCTAAGTTACCTTGTAATGGGTATTTGTCATAATAGCCCATTAGTTTAGTATGTTAGGTTTATTATAAATAGCATACTAATCTCTCATCATTGCATACGGCAAATCCTATTTCAGGGTGAGAGGGTTATTTGTTATTCTTATATACTTGTAATCTTATTTCAAGAGTAAGGAAAGAATACCGGTTAATAATCAATCCTTGTGTTCATCGTATTCTTCATTATTTTTCATACCCTAATTGTTTCTTGATTATTAAGAAACAAGTTTATATTTTATTCCAAGGTATCCGATTCACAACAGTCAGTATAGTGAATATTAACATAAAATCTATAAGACACGATTGTTAACATTGTATGCCATATTTTTTAAAAATTAAATTTGTTAAATGATGTTTTATAAATACAAAATTCTAAAAAATTAATGAAAATTATAATTATAATGTATAAAAAGCCTATTAATCAATTAATAAATGAAGAAAAAATAAAAAAAGGCATTAAATCCCTTGCCGAAAAATGGGAAAACCCTTTAACCGGGCGGGCTGCGGTAAAACCTTTTAATTTACGTGCGGGTGATAGTAATACCCGCCCCGCACCCGCACCCGCCCCGCACCCGCCAATTAAATTTATTTTATTTTATTTGTTTTTAATAGTTTTATTACTTATTTACATTTTTTTATACTTTTTAATGTTATAATATTATGTTTATTAGAATTATTATTTATTTTTTTGAAAATAAAATTTAAATAAAACTATCAAACTTGAAAAATACTTTTAAAATAATTAAGTATTTAGTTTAATTATTTATTTTTAACTTTATTGAAAAAAATATAAATTTAAAAATAAAATAAATTTTTTATTCGGGCGGGTGCGGGTGAACCCGTTTCTTGTTGGGGGTGGGGGCGGGTGAACAAATTTTAGCCCCGAACGGGTGCGGGTGCGGGTGCGGGTCTGGGTCTGAGAGGCGGGTGCGGGTCTGGGTGTGCTTAAACCCGCCCCCGACCCGCCCCGTTGCCATCCCTATCCACCATGCCGCCACTTTAATGGAGCGAGCTAAAATTTTATTCTCATTTTCACTTAAAAGACTTGTTTGTTCTGCTCTTTTTAAGTGAGTTACAGAGCGAAGCGGCCCTGACAGTCAGTGTTGTCACCCCTAATCATTACTCCCTCCAATCACAATTATAAGATAAAATAACTATTTTTCACATGAATTAATAATGTTAGTTTAGGATCATTAATTTTATTAATTTCATGTCCAATCAAAGTAACAATTATTATAATATCTTTATTCTTGTTTAAAAAATCAATTACCAACATTACATATTTTAAAATTAATTAAAGGGTATAAATATTTTAAAATTAATTAAAGGGTATAATAATAATAATAAGACATTAATTAATTAAAATGTTGATGACTTTGTCTTATAATAATAATCAAGATTTAACGTGATTTTTTGTATATAACAGTGATGGGAAGAAGTACTATGTAATAGAGGTACAAATTAATTATGTGGTGCGTTATAGTTTATTATATTTATACACAGCGTTTTACATTCCAAATTTGACCGGACTTGAAGGCCGAAGGATAGAAAAATTAAAGAAAGACAAAATGAATAGCAGATTCAAACTTTAGAGTCCATATTTTTGTGCTAAAATAATTAAGAACTATATTAAAAAGAGCATTCATATTCATGTTGCAAATAATGCGAATAATATAATGGCCCAATGACCTGTATGAGTCATCATTTTCTTCAATTGGCTACCCAATAAATTCTAAACAATTCATCTTGAGTTTCTATAAATACTAGACATATCTCCACTCATAAATCACACAGCTACTAAACATCTTCTAAGTTAGTATTATTAATTTGTTATCTTTCACACACCTAGCAAGCATTATAAACCATCATTATCATGGGTGTTTTAAAAATTGAAGATGAAAAAACTTCTACGGTAGCACCTGCAAGACTCTACAAAGCCCTTGTTATTGATGTTGACACTCTTACTCCAAAGGTTGTTGATATCATCAAAAGTATTGAAATTGTTGAAGGCAACGGTGGTGCTGGAACCGTCAAAAAAGTAACTTACGTTGAAGGTCAGTATACATACTTATATTATATATGTGTTTCTTGAATATGCTCTTAATATATAAAGTTTACTCGCAAGTTTGAATTATATTTTTGGTTAAATATTTCACAATTTTATGTGCAGATGGTGAAACCAAGCATGTGTTGCACAAAATAGAGTTAGTAGATGTTGCTAATTTTGCTCACAACTACAGCATAGTTGGTGGTGATGGACTTCCAGACACAATCGAGAAGATCTCATTTGAGGCTAAGTTGTCTGAAGGACCAAATGGAGGATCTGTTGGAAAGCTGAGTGTGACATACTTCACAAAAGGTGATGCTACTCCTAGTGAGGAGGAGCTCAAGAAGGACAAAGCTAAGGGTGATGGTCTTTTCTCGGCTCTTGAGGGTTACGTTTTGGCCAATCCTGATTACAACTAAACTATACAATGATCATCTGCTTGTTTGTTTTATATATGGTGTGTTGTGACACATTATACTATATATCTTGTGTGTTAGATTTGGCTTCCTTTGTAATTTTCTCTCCTTTTTTTTTTTTAATTCCTTTCCTTTTTGTTGCGGAAGTGTGAGTGAGATTGTAAGTCATGTTTCTACCTCTCCAATAAATAATATAATAATACTTCATCTATTTCTGGTTACATGTTTGTTTTTTTATAACACTTTTGTAGCGTCAAGAGATGCAATAGACTATTTTTTTAGATAACTATAAGATAGTCCTTGTTCTAGACATCTAAGTTGTTTGCACAAAATTGAAATCTGACCATTTAACAAGCCTCTCTTCTTTCTCACTATTATACATTCAATCAAAGATGTTTTTTTTTTAGATACTTGAGAATCCTCTTTTTTATAACTGGCATCATGTGTAGCGGTTAAAAATTGAGATCAAATTATTGATTGACTTAACCCAAAACGTGTAAGGATAATTATAACGAAATTGTGATTATTCTTCAATTATATATGTAGTAAAGTTATTGAACCTGAAAATTTAGATGAGTTAGAACATGAGGCAACAATTATCTTGTTTCAATTAGGGATGTATATCCTAATTATTTTTTGACATTATGGTTCACTTAATTGTTCATCTAGTAAGGGATATTAGACTTTGTGGTCTAGTTTATTTAAAGTGGATGTATCCGATTGAGAGATACATGAAGATTTGATGCACTTCAAAGCCCTATAGAATAAGAAGCGTTAAACCTAGAATAAAACACAGTGTTGCAAGCGCAAAACCTGCTAGATAACTTTTAGATTCCACCATTAGGAATAAAGAATATTTTGAATTTTATTATAATAAAAGGAGTAATCTTTATGGTCACGCCAAAGGTCTTTAAATACATAAAACAAACAAACAGTAATAGACTTAAACAGACCCTAATCAAATTTTGTCCAAAACTGAAATAAACTCTTATAATCTAAAACGAAATCAAATATTTTAATCTAAAACTAAATCAAATCTTTTGATCTAAAACGAAATCAAATCATAAATAGAATCAAATTCAAAATAGAATCAATCCTAAATATAATCAAATCTTAAATAGAATCAAACAAAACAAAGAAAATAGAAATTGTTGATATATTAAAACAAAGAAATTGCTTAAATGTTAAAATATTTTCTAAACGCGCGATTTCTTCTTTGCACTACTATAAGTAACACATTTTATGACGAAACTTTCACTTCACTTATACAAAACTGAAGTGTAAATCATAGACGCATCATATTTATTTCTTTTAAAAATATCATATATTCTCTCAATTTTACCAAAAGCTGAGGGGTAAAGTATTTATAGGACACGCCTTCGAATCCAAGTAGATTTTAACATCTTTAAAGTTTTCAAATTTTTTTATGACTTATTACCTTGGTTTTACTGAAAACTGAGTGATAAAGTATTTAGATGACACGTCTTTGAATGTAACAATTGTGTTTTATCACCTTATAGTTAAAAAAATATAATTATGATATATTAACTCGGTTTTGCTGAAAACTGAGGGGTAAAGTAGGTAGAGGGACCACGTCTTCGAATTCCACCAACTACATTTTGATTTATTTAAAAAAATTTATGAGCTATTGGTTATGCTGAAAGCTTAAGGGTAAAGTAGCGTATTTTTTATTTTTTATTTATGATCCATTTGATGAAAAATTTAGTAACAAATCTTTGACGTCCATTTATAAAGTAACAATGGTAAAGATATTTCTAATTCATCAATTCACGTGAAACATTAGTGATCTGTGTGAAACTCTCACTAGCCAATCAAACTGTGAATGCCACGACTATTCATCTTGGATGCAAAGTGCTAAAATTTAAACTTAACATATTGAAAACAAAGACAATGAAAGCAAGAGCAGGAAAACATTTAATGTTTAATTTTTTTTCTAGCTAGAAAATCATGAAATTAACTTATTAATGTTAGTTGAAGTTGTATCAAGTAAAATGATTAATATTTTTGTTGTTCTTGTTGTAGTTTTTGTTATTGTTGAAATTTAGTATTTAACAATTCTATTGATTTTATTTATTTGTTGTTGTTGTTGTTGTTAAGATTTAATTTTTAAAGAATTCATGAATTTTTTTGTTGTTGTTGTTGAGATTTAATATTTAAGGATTCTATTGATTTTAATTTTGTTGTTGTTGTGGATGAAAGATTTGGAATTTGTCAACAAATTTGATGTTTTGCAGATTAAAACAAAAAAAAAACAGGCCAAATTATTTTTTGTAAACAAGACTTTACCCTTGATTATTGTTAAAAACCGACATAAAAAGTAGCGCAGTTTTGAAAATACAAAAAATGCAGTTGTTGGGGATCAAACTCATAACCCGTGCCACTTTTTCTCAGAGTTATTCAATAATCGATGTGTAAAGTGGTAGCATTTCATGTCGTATTTCATTACCTCGCTTTCGTAGTTGAGATCAAATGTATTTTGCGTCCTACGTTAGAAGTGTTGTTTGTAGAAGTGTTGATACACACAACCCTCATACATCATTCACCTTCACTTCTGAAGAACTCGACCCCAAGTTCTCTTCTTGATAAAGAGCTTCATCTGGATGCAGCTTGCTGTAAGTACCAACTAGAAACCACTCATTACGCAGAAACGCCATAACATTTTCTCCCCCATTGAAAAATTTAATTTCCATGCGTTTATCTCGCAGATGAGTCAAATTGTTTGGTAGTTCATCTGCGATCAACTCCTTGAAATCCTTTAGGACCCCTAGCAGTTCTTTTGGAATTGTTACTTTCTACTTTATAACACCCATCGCCTCTTTAGTCAGTATTGGACATGAAATTTTAGTTTCTTTTATTGCCTCATCAAACTCCTTTTCACTCCGTGTCATCAGCAATAAACTAGACTTTTTCTCCTAGATTCTTATCAAAGTACAAAACATGAGCCATAACAATTTTATACATGTATCATGTAAGCATCATTAGGTTATCCCTTCCTCGATAAGTGATATGATTATGATATTTCTAAAGTCTACCAAGTAAAACATGAGAAACATCTATTTCAATATTTCAATCCAGGCAAAATACCCTTTTTAGTCCTTAAATTTATCTTGAGGTCCATTTTGATCCCTTAATTTTTTAAAAGATAAATATAGTCCCTTATGTCTTCAAACATAGTCATTTGGGTCCTTTTCGTCCGATTTTCACAAACAACGTTAATTTTTCATGCGTGGCATATGACATGTGCATGTGTGGCATCTTACATGGCAACTATTAATCACCAAGTTCATTTAAAATTAAGGGACCGAAATGGACCCGGAGATAAAGTTAACGGACTTAAAAGGGTATTATGTCTTCCATCTTTTACATCATTGATTTGAAAATGTTCCACTTTTTATCCTTGTCATAATTTTAACCTTTGCTTATAGGCATATTAGAAGTTAATAGCTTGAAATTTTCATTTAAAAGACCTTGCTCCTCAGATTTCAAAATAACTGCAATTGTAAAAGAATATTTACTCAATTTAGTATAATAATCAAATTAAATAGAAATACCATTATCATCGATTTGCTTTTCGCAATTAATTGTGAGACTGTCATTCCATAAACGCCCCTTTTGCAATTACCATAATTTACTTCAGTATTGTTTTGTGCCCCTTTGACAATTTTGAACCTTACCTCTTTAACAAAAATTGTCTCCAACTTCTTTAGTATAGGTATAAAGTCTTTTTGCAAGTTGGGTAAACTAGAAGCATTTACCTGAGAAAAAAATCAATGAAAGAAGATGGCTTTCAAAGGCATGATGATTTTACTGTCCATGTTTTCCACTTCGCTGATTCTTGTTGTTGTTGGCTTTATTTACCTGATTTCCTAAATTCTCCATTTGTTCACTCAAAGTAGTTAGAGTCACTATAAAAGCCACGATAATCCCCTAAAAATCTACTCGGATTGTCGGTTGATCACCCATGCTTGTCAAGTTACAAAAAGAACAGTAGACAACCTAAAATAAAACACAGGGTTGCAAGTGCAAAACCTATAAGACAAGCTCTGGAGTCCACCAAATTTTTTTAAAAAAAAACTTTGGATTGCATTATAATTAAAGGATTAATACTTCTTTTTGCACTGTGTTCTAATCTTTGAGTACTTCATTTGACTCAAGGAAGTTTGGAAAACGCACTGTGAATTTGGTTTGGCCTTGGTGTGAAGATCGTGCCAAAATCTGTTCCAAGCACGCCGCCAGTTTGTGCATTTTGCGCTACCACTCATTTTTAAGCCAAATTAAGCCTTGATTTCGTGACTAATCATGTTTAGAAACTTCCCAAGATTAATTAGCACATCAAAACACAAGGAATGGTTGAGTTTTGAGCACATGAAGTCACACTTTCTTCATGACCACGAGTCTGCACGATTTTGCTCCAAAGTACATCATTCACCCTCCCTTTTGATCCCATTCACTTCCCCTATAAATAAGAAATCCATTCCACTCATTTCCTCAAGTTTTGAGATCTAGAAAATCGCTGTCAAACTCACTCCACATCTCACATTTCTACAGCTTCGTTTTCACTTTTAAAGCCAATCCAATTTGAAATTAACCATTCATTCTTCTTCCTTGAACTTCACTGAAGCTAACAGAACAAGAATCGTGCCTTGAAACTCCCTGAATCGTGCTATCCAAGTCAAATTTCAGAGCTCTGAAAGTGAATTTTGTTTAGGTTGGGTTCGTGACCAAATCGTTTCAAACTAAGCACTATTTTGTTCTCCTCATCTCCCCGATCCTCGTGATCTTCACCATTTGCATTTTCATTGAGAATTGACTATGAATTTATGGAAACACGTATTCGTTGTTTTTCTGCATTTTCTCAAACCATCCTTTTTTCAAGTGAAATAAATTTTTCGTGAGGGTACCATTAGAATCGTCTTGAAGAGACGAAGCGAATGGTACCGGTCTGAGAAATTTATTTCACATTTTGTGAAACACAAATTGGAGGTAGCTGGAGGTTGAAGATGACCTACATGTCTGTTGTCAACCAATGATAGCACACCATGTAATTTTTTCAAATTGGATCTGGTATGTTGGTTGTATCGTACACGCATTATAAGAGCCCTTGGATCTGATTACTTTAGTGAGTCAGACTCGATCCAACGCTCTAGTGTGAAAACCAAGGAGGTCCATATCAAGTACAGTGCGTCTGATCCATTGGATTAACATACTAACGTGTTTTGACTGTGATCTAATGGTCCATATTTTTTTGACTTTCATTTTATTTTCTGATTTTGTATTTAAATGTTTTAAACTTCAAAAAATCATTTTTGACTCAAATATTATGAAAAATTCACAAAAATATTTTCAAATATTATCTTTCTGATATTTATTTTTTCATAATTTTATTTTCAGATTTCATATATTTTTAAAATACTTTTAAAATTTATCTATTTCATTTAGTGTTTTTAATTTTTTTAAAATACTTTTTGACAATTTGAAATTATGAAAAAATAATGGAAGGATCCAATGGTCACTTGACAAATATTGGTGAGCTCATTTTTTATTTATTTTTGATTTTGATAGTTTTGTAAATTTATGATTTGTTTTTATTAATTTCTTTGCCTTTAAAAAATAAAAAAATATAGTTTCTGACTTTTAAAATTTCTAGAATTTTTTGTCAACACTTGTTGACCCTTGTTTGACTTTAGATAATTTTCTTGGAATTTTATTTTGATGTATGAATACTATTTATGTATTTCGTCAATAAAATTCAATTAAATAATCTAATTTCAAATTATATTTTATTTTTTATTTTAATTGCTTCATTTCTTTTTTTACTTTGCTGATTTTGGGTATATTTGGAGTCATAGACTTCCACAACATCATTGGAACTTGGGTGTTGAAAGACGTCTTGGCCAAATTCACCAAGATAGTTGGTTGATTATGACGAAGTTAGACGGATAAATTCATCTGATGTATTGTTGACTCTAAAGCTTGTTTCCTCTTCTCCATCTCATTCTTTTTTTCCCGAATCGGAAAAATGATCAATTGGAGGCATGAGCTTTAACGTTCAAACAAAATCCCCAAAGGATGATTTGAGTTTTGATTTTGGCTCAACACCTGTGATACTTGTCGTGTGGTTGCTATGATTTTTTAATCAAGCTTCTGGCAAGTTTTCACTAACCTTGTCCAATTGAAACTCTCAAGTATCTTTGATCAAGTGATGATTGTTCCAAAATCGGTGATATACTTGACTAGTTTCAAGACGGTGATATACTTGACAAGTTTCAAGACGGTGATATACTTGACAAGTTTCACCTTGCTAACCTTACTAACAATTGAATTTTCTGTGATATACTTGACAAAAAGCAATTGAAACTTGTCGTGTAGTCGCGTTGATTCTATCAAGCTTCTGGCAAGTCTTCACGCGCAAGCTTCAATATGATCACCTTGCTAACGACTAATTACTAACAATTAACTTTACTTTACGCTTTTATTTTATGCCTTTATTTTTTCGCTTTTAATTTTTTGCTCTTTACTTTATGCACTTTAATTTTAGCATTTACATTTCATATCATTTTTTCTTTGCTCACTTGAGCATTTTATTTTCTCGTCATTTTGAATTTGCTCACTTGAGCTTTATTTTCATTTTTTCTAAAACACCTAATAATTCAAATTAAACATAAATTTTTTTGATTGAAATTGGTTACTATCCATATGCTCGGAGTTTGACCTTTTGGACTTAGGATTAGGACCTCTACCACACCTCAGAGATTTTTGTGATCTTGGTGTTATTCTGTCTCACTTGGTTATTATCTTTATATGCAGGTTATTCCATTTATACTCGATTAAAAGTAGATTTCCTCTAAATATAGCCGTTACTCTGCCCGTTTTTCTTGAGACACGAATTCATCTGAGGCTTAGTTCTTTTGTCTGGTTATTTGTTGCTTGTGTGGTAATCCAAAGGATGGGATATGGTATTGGCTTTTTGATGTCAAGTACTAGATTTCTCACCCGGTAAGATCTTTCTTTACCCTCACCTTTTACTTTATGCACTTAAGTTAGCCTCTTCATCTCCTCCCATATTCTTTAATTTTCAAAATCTTCCTTCTTTTTCAAAGGATTATTGTTTTCAAAACTCGAATCGCTTTCGTAAAAAACTTGGACTTAGGTCCATGCATTTTCAAACTTCTTTTTGCAATATACTTCTAATCCATTTAATAAAACTTTGACCATTTTTCATAAGACTAAAAAACACCTAACCTCATTCAAAGGTTTTGAGCCCTTTGTGGCTTTTCTTAAAAAATATTTTCTTAAAATCAACCAACACACAATTTTAGTCTTTTTTACCCGAACTACATTGGGTGTTGATTTCACAATTGCACATTGTTGGTATATAGGTATGGAACTCATTAGAAGATCCATCAAATCAGAAAATGTAAAAAATACATTTTTTCTCACCCCCACCATACATTTTGTACATATACCATTTTTTAGCACACATATACAAATTTTCAAAAAGGTTCCTACGGAGTACCGTAGATGCTTTGGGTACCTATTACATTTTCTTTGCATAACTAACCCCCGGTCGCAGATCTCTAATTTTTTAGGATTTTATTTGCTCTTTTTCCTAGTCCTTTGGATAAAATAAAAGCGCGATGGCAACTCTTTTGTTATTTTTTCGAGTTTAGTCAATTCAATGACTTACACTCGCAGTTTTTACCGCTACAGAGTGCATATGACATTACTAAATTTTCATTCTATACAAAATCAAAGGATAATTGTAGTACCATGCAAAATAGTGGATTTAAGGTTGAAGTTGAATCCATGTACTTCTCTAGTTCCAAAGATAAAAATCATGTATTGAGATCTAGAGCATATTTTGGGGGTAATTGAGAAGATTTTGGAGATTGATTATGTTGCTTTTATTTAAGTGCAAGTGGATTGACAGTAACGCTGATGTAGAAACTAATGATGTAATATTCGCACAGGTTAATCTTTGAAAGACAATATATATGAATGAACCATTCATGATGGCATCTCAAGCAAACAAATATTTTATTTCAACGATCCTTGTAACACTAGACTATCAATTGTTCTACATGGAAAACATATTCATAATAGTGATAAAAATTGGCATTTAAATTTTGAGATCTCTTCTTTCACAACAAATGTACATCTCTCATTTGAAGAAAATGATTTAGGTGATGTGCATTCTATAGTCATGATCATCAAGAGGGGATATAGAAAAATTATTAAGTAAATATTTATGTGACTTAGTAATCTATATTTATTCATTTTACATTTGTATTCTTTTACTAATATTTATTTATTTTTCCAATATGTAGAGATGACAGAGGATACCTTATGTTGGATGATTTTAGAAATAAAAGTCAGAAAATTAAAAACTCCTAAAATAAGTATTATTCTTTGTGACATTCATATATGATTATAAATTATTTATGTTAGTTGTAGTTATTAATGCATGTTATTGATATTGAAGTTTTGATGTTGTTGTTGAGATTAAATTTTGAATGTTATTGTTGTTATTGAGATCAATGGTTTAAAGATTTATTGTTGTAGTTGTTGATTATACTGTTTTGTTTCAAATATGGTTTAATTATAGGTCCTTAATGACGGGTTAAAAAATTCAAATAAGCAAACTTTTGAACGATCGTACAAGAATTTTCATTTTGGTTTTTTCTTTTGTTGGTTAGTCATTTAATTAGTTTTGTTGTAAAATATAAGGTGTGTGTCATTTTCTCTGTGCAATTAATGTAAACAATGAATATTGTTGGTATAATATTTCTAATTTAAAAATTGGAAAAGGTACAATGTGTATGTTTCTGAAATTGACATAATGGATTCTATAATACAGGTTAAAACAAAAAAATATAGAAATATAATATAAAATATAACAATATTTTCTCCATCGGTTATTTTAATAAATTAATATAGTAAGATTGAATCTATTACTTTAGTTTTACTATATAACCGATGGAACAAATGGAGCGCGTCATTTGTAACATCCCCTAATTCCCCACATAAATATATTGCACAATCAGAGTAAAATAGAATTCATATCAAGAGGGAATTACATATTTTTCTTTCAAATTAAAACAATACATATATACACTGGTCATAATCATAACACATATTTTAATCTCATACTTTAAAACGAAATCATGCATTTCACAGCGGATCATTTCTTATTCACATATACTATCAACGATTACATCCCATACTATAACTATTGGATGAAAAGCGCTGAATCCATAACATAATCAAGTCATCAGAATTCATACATTGGCACCAAGGCCACATCAAAATAGTATCTCAACATACACATCCAAAATATTTGAGAATACATAACAAATATCTCATAAAAGCATAAATTCAGGTAAATTCCGTGTAACATGACCAGAGCAATGACTCAACTACCTAGTATATGATAAACTAGCTAAACTCCTCAATTAGTCTCATGCGAAGCACCACTATCCTCGGAACCTGCACGTTACCCACATAGAGGCAACATCACAACAGAAGAGTGAGAATTCACATCATTATCTAAATATATATAATTGGAAGTATTATAGAAACAACATCCATTCAAGAATTCCATACACTTCAAGTGATATTCCAAAATAATTTGATTACAACGACATTCCAAGTATAACATATTCACAATTATCACAAATAGCATAAATGTCATCAATCCAAACAGTTCAATTATTCATATAATCAAATATCACAATTCCAATCCACACAACACATATTCATCAATGACTCATGAGACAACAATGCAATATGACTTAATATGCATGTGGTACCATTGGGAAAAATTCGCTCACCTCACTTCCGATTCATTATCTTAGAATCAATGTCACACTTTCGATCTAGACAATACCAAAACCATGCTACTTATCCATAAAAGGATCGAGCCAAATGTGAACCCAAAGTTTCACCGCTACTTATCCATTCAAGGGTCGAGCCAATTGTGAACCCAAAGTTTCGCTGCTACTTATCCATTCAAGGATCGAGCCAATTGTGAGCCCAAAGTTTCACCACTTCAATTTTCAAGTTCAAACATGTATGCATGTGCAATTCAACAACATCATATGCAAATCAAGATTATCAACCAACCTCAATTATCTAAGCATATCACCATAATTCAACTTATGTGAACTATTCACAATTTGCATAACATCATGTCCCAACAACAACAAGCATTACATGTAGCAAATGCATATCACCACACATAATAAAATGCATATAGCATATCATTCCATCAATGTTATTCACAACATTCCATCAAATAAGATTCGCACATACTATACTCAAGTAATCTAGCATACATTGAAATAGTATTTAAAATAATCCAAAACTTATTTAATTTTAATCAGATCAATTAATCACATATATGAAAATACTACCATAAATATAATCATATGATATTCCATGTCAAAAGATCCTAAAAATAACATTTTTCATTCCAGGTCACGCTAAGCCCGGCCTATCGCGCTAAACCCATTCATGAACAAACAAACTCAATCTTACAGAATGTGACACCCCAAAATAATTCAATAATTAAATGGTTATGATTTTAATTAATTAAATTAATTGAGGTCATAGTTTATTTAGTTTATTGGATTATTAAGTTTAATGATGGAATTAATTGGAGAGAAGGATTAATATTTATTTTATTTCATTATGATTAAAAAGGAATAAGAGGAATAAAAGGAATAAAATAAGGAAAAGAAGGAAAATAGATTCATTTGGAGAAAACAAGGCTACGTAGAAGTGAGAAGAGAAGGAAAGAAGGAAAAGACCTAGGAGCGTCAGAATCTCGAAGAAACCACCAGGTAAGGGGTGATTTCGACTGATTATGGCTTATTATAGGTTTTGATATTCATAATATAAGTTGTAGCATGTAGGAATTTGAAATTTGAAATTTTAGGGTTCCATGAATGTGTCCCTAATGGTGTCAGTTTGAGTCTAATTGTGTCAGAATATGTATGGATATGATTAGAGTGTCAGTAGATGAACATAGAAGATGGAAATATGTTGTTTGATGTGTTAGATGATGCAAAAGGATGTAATTTGGTGTTTCCAATGATGGAAGTCGATGGGTAAAATGGGTTTGAGTAAAATGGATGAATGCCGTCAAAATGCGAAAATCACTTTTAGTACGTAGGAACCGGTTCGTCTGGTAGGAACCGGGTTCCACGTTGAAAATTGGCAAAACCTGAAAATAACTCGTGAACCGTTCCTGATATGACGGAACCGGTTCCCCATTCAAAATCAGGGCGGGTAATTTAACTTTCGTGAACCGTTCCGCTCGGTAGGAACCGGTTCCGTGCATTTTTCCAATTTTCCAAAACTTCAAAAATTCATAACTTTCAAACCGTAAGTCCGTTTTGAGCGCCGTTTTGGACGTTATTTTCTAAATTTAATGCTCTACCTTATGAAATGAAAATATAGAAATTTTGAAATTATTTTGGGAAAGGGGTATAATTTCTAAAGATGATGATTATTAGCTAATACATAATGACGATGTATGTGTAGCTGATGTGTTTGGTGATGAGGATACTGATAATGTGTAGGTGAAATAGCATGGTTATGCTATTGTTTGATGTATGCATGATTGGTTTGGATATCTTGATTGATTGTTTTGCATGTTTATGCTGATGTTAGATGTATGCATGATTGTTGATGTATCATGTTGATTTTGGTGATTCAGTTATGTTAAATGAATGTATACATAGACTGATTAATGTTGCATGCTATTGATGTGCGTGCATATGCATTATTTTGGTGAAGTTAATTCCCATTGTGCGGAATTTGACTTGGATTGCCGATAACCGATACCCGAGTGAGGATGGGTGGTTAGGCTGGATTCGTGTCCGAGTGGTTATGGACGAATCGATGGAACTGTATCCGGATGTTGATGGATCAGTGTTGGGTGACTTGGTCACGAAGTCGGTACCGCATGCATTGAGTCTGCATTAGTGTTTGCATAGGATTGTAACATGCTAGGATGTCTTCCGTTGCAATGCCTTTATTGTTGATTGATGATGTATGATGAATTGTATGACTATGTTTGTGTATTGGGTTCTGATTGGTATTAAGTGGTGGAATAATATGCTTGTATTATATTGTTGATTGAAAGATTTATAATATGCTTTAATTATGAGAAGTCTCACCCTTACTTTACCATTTCGATTAAATTAGCAATGAGGAGTCGGTGAGGATGGCTCTAGAGCTTATCTTTAGTCCGTGTGTCGTTGTCATGCTCGATTAGATTGTAACACCGGGAACGCTTAGTTAAGAGAATCATTACTGTTTAATAGTTTTGGATTTGAATTCCTTAAGAACTATGATGTTTATTTAAAATTTTGATTTTGGTATTTCCACGTAAGACATGGTCTTATAACGATTGAATTGTCGATGTTGATCCTCGGTAGCATGGCTACTGCTTGAATGAAGTTTGTTTAATTATTAATTGTGACATCCCTTATTATACCGTGTTAAACTCGATTAAAGATGATTTAGATATTAATTTAATTAATATATTCGGGTATTTAGATGGGGTGTTACAATAGTGGTATCGAGCATAGTCGGTCTTGTCCGTGTCGTTATCCCTTTAGTATGCGACTAGTGTGAAGTGACACCGCCGATACTTGTGTGCCGACGAGATTGTTTTGTTATGTTACAATGGCCGGAAGAGGTAACGGAAGGAATGATGTCGCTATCACGAGGCTTTGGGAATGTTGGTGGAGTACTGGAGGGGCCAGCAGGAGCCGTGATTGGTGCCGATGACAATTGGGGAATTTTCGAGGAACAATCCTCCATTGTTTAAAGGTACACATGATCCCGAAGGTGCTCGAAATGGTCAAGGAGATCGAGAGGATCTTCGAGTGATTGATCGTGCAAAAGAGTCAAGGTGAGATATGGAACTCACATGTTAGCGAGGAAGCCGATGATGGTGGGTTGCTACCGTAATCGAATCGAAGAAGATGGTGTTGCGTTGAATTGGGCGTGTTCGTGAGAACTTTTCGAGGAGGTATTTTCCGAGGATGTCGAGGTAAGAAGGAGATTGAGTTTCGAGCTCAAGCAGGCAATAAGACCGCGTGAGTATGCTTCAAGTTTTCCAGTTAGCAGTATTATGCTCATTATCCTAACGATGCGGATGGAGAGTTTTCCAAATGTATCAAGTTTGAGAATGGTTTACGGACGAGATTAAGCAGGTATTCGTATCGCAGATCCGAAGATTTTCCGATCCGTTGATTGCAGAGGATTTTAGAGGAGGATCTTGCTAACACTAAGTCAAATGCTCGAGGGTATGTTGATAGAAAAGGTAAACAACTGATGGATCGTGGTAAGCCTTATGATAGGAGTAGTCAGAGGTCTAGTGGTTGGAAGAAATCTAGTGGAGGAGATTCTAGTTCTTCCGCTAGGTGCTATAAGTGCGGTGAGACAGACATCGTATGGTGGACCGTAAGAGCAATGATAAGAAGTGTTTCGTGTGGAAGTTCGCCATGTGGCCAATGATTGCAGAGTAAAGGTGGTGACTTGTTACAACTGTGGTGAAGAGGGTCATACTCCTCGCCCAAAACTTAAGAAAGAGCAAGCTGGTGGTAAAGTGTTTGCATTGATCGTAGACAAAACCGATGATCGGCCGATTAAAGGTACATGTTTTATTAACGGCATACCTTTGATTGCGATTATTGATACCGAGCTACGATTCTTTTATTGCGTTAGATTGTGCTAAGAGATTGAATTTGGAAATTTCTAATATGGATGGAAGTATGGTTATTGATACTCGTTCAAACTACTTCATATGTTTGTAGAAATTGTCCTGTTGTGATTTTTGATAGGGTTTCGTATGGATTTAGTGTGCCTACCGCTAGAACAACTTGATATCATCCTTGGAATGAACGTTGGAATTCAACCAGTTCATATCAACTGCTTTGAGAAGACGGTCATTTTTCCCAAGAGGTTAAGATCGAGAATGAGATTATGTCAAATGAACTTAGTGTGAAGGATGGTGCAGTTGTGTTTATGTTGTATTCCGCGATAGAAGCAAAAAGCAAATGATGCCAGAGTGAATGAATTTCCGAGGTGTTCCGACGTTAGTGAATTGCCACCGAGAGAGAGGTAGAGTTTACTATAGATTTGATTCCGTGTCGATGGCGCCTTATCGCATGTCGGCATCCGAATTGGTTGAATCAAGAAGAGGAATTGCTTGAGAAGAAGTTTATTCGCCCAAGTGTTTCGCCGTGGGTGCTCCGTGTTATTGGTTAAGAAAGGTTCAATGAGGCTATGTCCGACTTGAACAACAACCGATCAAGATCCTTTGCCGAGGATTGATGATTTGATGGATCAACTCGCTGGAGCTTGTGTATTCAATTGATCCGAGATCCGGATATCATCGATTCGTGTGTCGGAGGATATTAAAACCGCATTTAGAACGAGGTATGGGCATTATGAATATTCGTGATGCCGCCTAATGCACCGGATGGAGTATATGAACAGGATATTTCATCCGATCTCGATAAGTTCGCCGTGGTGTTTATTGACGATATTCTAATTTATTCAAGAGTGATGAGGAGCATGCAGAGCATCTCGTAGTTGTATTGGAATTGTTGAAAGAAAAGAAATGCGGTTGTCCAAGTGTGAATTCGTTGAGTTGAGTTTTCATGTAATTTCCAAGAATGGAATTGCGAAAGTAGAATGTCTCTGGGAAGCGCCAAGAATGCTTCGAGATCCGTAGTTTTCGGGTCTTGCAGTTACTACCTAAGTTTATTGAGGGATTTTCCAAACTACAAAGTTGACCAGAAGGGTCGTGTTTGTTTGGGATGTCGAGTGAGAAAGGATTCCAAGAGTCAAGAGGAGGTTGACAAGTGCTCCGATCTTGATTTTACCGGATCCGACTAAGTCTTTGTGGTGTATTGTGATGCATGGGATTAGGTGGTGTGTTGATGCAAGATAAGGTGTCAGGCTTATGCTTCATGACAACCGAAAGTGCATGAAAGGAATTATCCGACCCATGATTTGGAGTTGGTGTTTGTTTTGAAGTCAGACATTATCTGACGGTTCTCGGTTTGAAGTATTCAAGATCATAAGAGTCTCGAGGTATCTCTTCGATCGTAAGGAGTTGAACATGAGGCAGAAGATGGTTGGAATTCTTAAAGGATTATGATTTTGGTTTGAATTACCATCCCGGTAAAGCAAACGTGGTTGCAGATGCTTTAGAAAGTCTTGCACATGTCGATGTTAATGGTTCGTGAGTTAGACTTAGTCGAGCGCCGTAGATCTAAGTTTGGTTTGTGAAACTACTCCGAATAGTGTGGGTATGTTGAAGCTAGTGGTATTCGGAAGAGATCGAAATGGATGATGTTGGTTTAGTTGATAAGTTGACATTGATCAACCAAGGTCAAGGAGGCGAGTTCCGAATGGACGAGAATGGCGTTATGAGATTTGGTGATCGGGTGTGTGTTCCGGATGTTGCCGAGATTAGGAAGAGTATTTTGCAAGAAGGGCATCGTAGCGGGTTAAGTATTCATCCCGGTGCTACTAAAATGTATCATGATTTGAAGAAGTTGTTTTGGTGGCCGGGAATGAAAAAGGAAATTGCTGAGTTTGTGTATGCTTGTTTGGTTTGTCAGAAGTCGAAAATCGAACATCAGAAACCATCGTGGTCGATGGAGCCGTTGTTTGTTCCAGAATGGAAGTGGGATGGAATCTCAATGGATTTTGTGTCTCGTTTGCCAAGAACAGCTAAGAATTGCGATTCTATCTGGGTTATTGTGGATAGGTTGACAAAATCTGCTCACTTCATTCCGATAAGAATGGATTATCCGATGGAGAGGTTAGCGTAATGTATGTCGAGAAGATTGTGAGTTTGCATGGTATTCCGCCTAGCATTGTGTCGGATCGAGATCCGAGGTTTACATCTAAGTTCAGGGTTGCAAGAAGCCTTGGGTACCAAGTTGCGTTTGAGTTCCGCTTATCATCCGCATGATGGTCGACGGAAAGAACGATTCACCGTTGGAAGATTTCCGAGAGCTTGTGTGTTAGAAGGGTGGAGCTTGGGATAGTTATCTACCGTTGATTGAGTTTACCTACAACAATAGCTTTCACCGAGTATTGGTATGGCCCGCTCGAGGCATTGTATGGTAGGAGGTGTCGACACCATTGTGTTGGTATGAAACCGAGAGAGTGTTGTGATTGGGCCGAAATTGTTCAACAAACTTAAAAGATTAAGATGATTCAGAGAAGATGAGGACTTCTCGAGTCGCCGTAAGAGTTACCATGATAAGAGGAGGAAAGACCTTGAGTTCGTGAAGGAGATGTGTTTATGCGGTTACTCCGATGACCGGTATTGGTCGAGCTTTGAAGTCACACGATTTATTGGTCCTTTTCGATTACCAAAGAGTTGGGAAGGTTGCATATCGATTGCCATCCTGCGAATCTGCATGATGTTTTCATGTGTCTCATTGAGGAAGTACATTGCTGATCCGTCTCATGAGATTCGGTAGATGACATATACAAGAGAATTTAACTGGAAAGTGGTACCGCGAGGATCGAGGAAAGTTGAAACATTGAGGCAAAGAGATTGCATTGGTAAGAGTGGCTTGGGAAATGTTATGGGAAATGGAGTCGATGAAGGACTCGTATCCCGAACTATTCGTTCGAGGTATGTTTTCGAGGACGAAAACTCTTTAAGTTTTGTGACACCCCAAAATAATTCAATAATTAAATGGTTATGATTTTAATTAATTAAATTAATTGAGGTCATAGTTTATTTAGTTTATTGGATTATTAAGTTTAATGATGGAATTAATTGGAGAGAAGGATTAATATTTATTTTATTTCATTATGATTAAAAAGGAATAAGAGGAATAAAAGGAATAAAATAAGGAAAAGAAGGAAAATAGATTCATTTGGAGAAAACAAGGCTACGAGAAGTGAGAAGAGAAGGAAAGAAGGAAAAGACCTAGGAATCTCAAGAAACCAGTGTGGAATTATTATTATGGCTTATTATAGGTTTTGATATTCATAATATAAGTTGTAGCATGTAGGAATTTGAAATTTGAAATTTTAGGGTTCCATGAATGTGTCCCTAATGGTGTCATTGAGTCTAATTGTGTCGAATATGTATGGATATGATTAGAGTGTCGAGATGAACATAGAAGATGGAAATATGTTGTTTGATGTGTTAGATGATGCAAAAGGATGTAATTTGGTGTTTCCAATGATGGAAGTCGATGGGTAAAATGGGTTTGAGTAAAATGGATGAATGTCAAAAAAATCACTTTTACGTAGGAACCGGTTCCTCGCTGGTAGAACCGGTTCCACGTTGAAAATTGGCAAAAAAAAATTCAACCGTTCCTCGATATGACGGAACCGGTTCCCCATTCAAAAATCGGGTAATTAACTTTCAGAACCGGTTCCGCTCGGTAGGAACCGGTTCCATTTTTCCAATTTTCCAAAACTTCAAAATTCATAACTTTCAAACCGTAAGTCCGCTTTGAGCGCTGCGTTATTTTCTAAATTTAATGCTCTACCTTATGAAATGAAAATATTTTAGAAATTTTGAAATTATTTTGGGAAAGGGGTATAATTTCTAAAGATGATGATTATTAGCTAATACATAATGACGATGTATGTGTTCGAATGCCGATAATAGGTGAAATAGCATGGTTATGCTATTGTTTGATGTATGCATGATTGGTTTGGATATATCATTGATTGTTTTGCATGTTTATGCCATGTTAGATGTATGCATGATTGTTGATGTATCATGTTGATTTTGGTGATTCGCTTATGTTAAATGAATGTATACATAGATCGATTAATGTTGCATGCTATGATGCGCATGCATTATTATTAATTCCCATTGTGCGGAATTTGACTTGATTGCCGATAACCGATACCCGAGTGAGGATGGGTGGTTAGGCCGGATTCGTGTCCGAGTGGTTATGGACGAATCGATGGAACCGTATCCTGTTGATGGATCGTTTGACTTGGTCACGAAGTCGGTACCGCATGCATTGAGTATTAGTGTTTGCATAGGATTGTAACATGCTAGGATGTCTTCCATGCCTTTATTGTTGATTGATGATGTATGATGAATTGTATGACTATGTTTGTGTATTTTGATTGGTATTAAGTGGTGGAATAATATGCTTGTATTATATTGTTGATTGAAAGATTTATAATATGCTTTAATTATGAGAAGTCTCACCTTTACTTTACCATTTATTAAATTAGCAAATGAGGAGTCGGTGAGGATGGCTCTAGAGCTTATCTTGTGTGTCTTGATGGGCAAACGCTTAGTTAAGAGAATCATTACTGCTTAATAGTTTTGGATTTGAATTCTTAAGAACTATGATGTTTATTTAAAATTTTGATTTTGGTATTTCACTGTAAGACATGGTCTTATAACGATTGAATTGTCGATGTTGATCCTCGGTAGCATGGCTACGCTTGAATGAAGTTTGTTTAATTATTAATTGTGACATCCCTTATTATACCGTGTTAAACTCTGATTAAAGATGATTTAGATATTAATTTAATTAATATATTCGGGGTATTTAGATGGGGTGTTACACAGAACATTTCATGCTAAGCCCGTTCCTGATGGCGCTAAGCGCGGTCTGCGAAACAACACTTTTTCTGCTACAAATCAGCTACTTTCTCCCACAAAATTACCATACAAAATCCATTCCAAACAGCCAAATAACATCATTAAAGGGTATCTTAACATGTTACTAGTCATGGGGTCATCATTCTAAGTTGAAAAACAAAATTCCTCTTCAAAACCCTAACATTCAAAGATTCTAGAAATTGAAATTAAACAACCTATCATGTTACTAATCACTACCCAACCACATACAAGTAAATAATAACATGGATTCTCTCTCTTACCTCTTGAAGATTCCTCTTCTAGGGTTTCCTCTTCACTTTTCTTCTTTCTCCTCTTCTCTTCTCTTCTTTCCTCTTTCTCTTCTTTCACCAAATGACAATTCTAATTATGATTTCCTTCTAACCCTTTACTAACTAGGATTGTCTTATTGGGATAAATACTTAACACCTCTTCATTACTTCTATTCATAGTCTTAGTCCCAATAGCAAATAACCATAATTCTACTCATAAAACTCAATTATTCAAATAACACACATATTCAAATAATTCAATTTTTATTTAAATAACCCAATTAAATTAATTACCACATAATATATTAAATAATAATTAATAATTATAGCTATTACAATCGGGATGTGACAACTCTCCCCCACTTAAAAGATTTTCGCCCTCGAAAATTACCTCAAGCGAACAAATTAGGATACAAATCCTTCATCTGACTCTCAAGCTCCCTAGTCACATTACAACTACCAGGACCTCCCCATGCCACTTTCACCAAAGCGATTTCCTTCCCTCAAAGTTGCTTAACTTCTCGATCCTCAATGTGCATCGGTAAAGTCTCAACCGTCAAATTATCTCTAACTTGCACATCATCTAGCGGCACAATATGAGATATATCTGGCATATATTTCCTCAATTGAGATACATGGAAAACGTCATGAAGATTAGAAAGTGATGGCCGAAAATGAATTTGATAGGCTACTTCACCAACCTTTTCAGCAATTTGATAAGGACCAATAAAACGCGGAGTCAACTTCCTTGACTTCGATGCTCTAACAACACCAGTCATAGGAGTAACCCTCAAAAACACCTGATCTCCTTTTTCAAAGCTAAGATCTTTCCTCCTCTTATCATGATAACTCTTCTGATGACTCTGGGAAATCTTCATCTTTTCCTGAATCATCTTAATCTTATCCGTAGTCTGTTGAACTATCTCAAGTCTAACCACAACACTCTCACCAGATTCATACCAACACAAAGGCGTCCTACACCTTCTTCCATACAAAGCCTCAAACTGAGCCATTCCAATACTCGAATGAAAACTATTGTTATAGGTAAACTCAACCAAAGGAAAATAACTATCCCAAGCACCTCTATCCTCTAGAACACAAGCTCTCAAAAGATCTTCCAATGATTAAATCTTCCTTTCAGTCTGACCATCGGTTTGTGGATGATACGCCGAACTCAAATGCAACTTTTTACCTAAAGCACTTTGCAAACCTTCCCAAAAATCTGAAGTAAACCTCGGATCTCTATCCGAAACAATACTCAACGGAACACCATGCAAACTCACAACTTTCTCAATATACAACTTGGCAAACTTTTCCATAGGATAATCCATCAAAATTGGAATAAAGTGAGCATATTTTGTCAATCTATCCATAATAACCCAAACAGCGTCATGACTACTCGGAGTCCTCGGAAATACGAAAAGAAAATCCATAAAAATGCTATCCCACTTCCACTCCAGAATGGATAACGACTGCAATAAACCAAATAGTTTATGATGTTCAATCTTAGACTTCTGACAGATTAAAAAAGAATACACAAACTTAGCAATATTCTTTTTCATACCTGACCACCAAAATAACTTCCTCAAATCTTGGTACATCTTAGTAGCACTAGGATGAATGCTCATAACACTTCGATGTCCTTCATCAAGAATTCTCTTTCTCATATCACCAACATCAGGAATGCAAACTCTATCACGACATCTCATAATACCATTCTCATCAATCCAAAAATCACCACCGCGACCTTGATTGATAAACACCAACTTATCTACTAAGACAAAATTAGATTTCCGACCTTCTCGAATTTCATCCAAAATACCACTAGTAAGCTTCAACATACCAAGCTTAACACAAGAAGAATTCACTTCACAAACCAAACTCAAATCTCATTATTGTTTAAGCAAAACCATTTCTCACACCATCAATATCGATATGTGCAAAGACTTCCTACTTAATGCATCAGCTACACATTCACTTTAATCGGATGATAATTCAAACCAAAATCATAATCATTCAAGAATTCTAACCATCTTCTTTGCCTCATATTCAATTCCTTTTGATCAAACTGATACTTCAAAGTCTTATGATCGCTATACACCTCAAATCTCGAACCAAACAAATAATGCCTCCAAATCTTCAACACAAACACAACTGCGGCTAACTCCAAATCATGCGTCGGATAATTCCTCTCATGAACTTTAAGTTGCCTCGAAGCATAAGCTACCACTTGCCTATTATGCATCAGCACACATCCTAAACCCATCAATGAAGCATCACAATACACCATAAATGGTTCTGCCGGATTAGGCAAAATCAAAATAGTAGTGGTTGTTAACCTTCTCTTAAGCTCTTGAAAATTAGCTTCACATTGTAATGTCCAAGAAAAAGCTTGACCTTTCCTCGTCAAATGCGTCAAGGGTAACACCAACTTAGAAAATATTCCAATGAACTTACGATAATAACCAGCCAAACCAAGAAAACTTCTAATCTCAGAAACAGATTTCAGAGTTTCCCATCGAGATACAAACTCAACCTTAGAAGGATCCACATAAATACCACCACTCTAGATCACATGCCCAAGAAAAATTACTTCCTTCAACCAAAACTCACACTTAGAAAGCTTAGCATACAACTTCTTCTCTTTCAACACCGACAACACAATCCTGAAATGCTCATCATGATCTTCTTCACTCTTAGAATAAATCAGAATATCATCAATGAACACAAACAAAAATTGATCCAGATACTCATGAAAAATCTGATTCATATATTCCATAAATACATCTGGAGCATTAGTCACACCAAACAACATTATAGAATACTCATAGTGACCATAACTTGTTCTAAACGCAGTCTTCTGAATATCCTCAACTTTCACACAAATATGATGATAACCAGACCTTAAATCAATCTTACTGAAAACACAAGCACCAACCAACTGATTCATCAATTCATCAATCCTCGGAAGTGGATACTTGTTCTTAATCGTCGCCTTGTTCAGTTGCCTATAATCAACACACAACCTCATAGAATCTTCCTTCTTCTTAACCAACAAAACATGTGCACCCCATAGAGATACACTCGGACGAATAAATCTCTTCTCAAGCAAATCTTCAAGTTGACTATTCAACTCTTTTAACTCAAAAGCATACATCTGATACGGAGCCATCGAAACATGACTAGTTCCAGGAACTAAATCAATCGAAAACTCAACCTCACGCTCTGGCGAAAAATCACTTACATCTTCTGGAAATACCTCAGGAAAATCACAAACAACGGGAAATTCACCCATAGCTTGTTTCTCACCAAGATCCAACGATGCCAACAAAGCAAAAAAAACAACACTATCTTTTAAAGATTCATCCACTTGCTTAGCAAACAAAAACAAATCATTCTCGACATCAGAATCAAGAAAGATAACCGACTTGTCAAAACAGTTGATAAAAACAAGATTGAGTTCCAACCAATTCATACAAAGAATCACATCCAATTGATCTAATGGAAGATAAACTAAATCCATCCAAAAATATCTACCAAAAATACTCAACGGACAATTCAGACATGCAACAGAAGTACAAGCTGAACCAATAACAGGAGTATCAATAATCATATTTCCATGCATATCAGACAATTCAAGATTCAACCTCTTAACACAATCCACAAAAATAAAAGAATGTGTTGCACCAGTATCAATGATAGCAACCAAAGGTGTACCATTAATAAAGCACGTACCTCGGATAAGCTTATCCTCAACTAGAGTCTCAGCACCAGACAATGCAAACAATTTACCTCTAGCTTTCTCTTTCTTCGGCTTCTCACACTTAGTACTAAAATGACCTCATTCACCAGAGTTGTAACAAGTCACATCCGCACTAAATCTACAATCAGCAATTTTGTGACTTGACTTGCCACACCTAAAGCACTTTCTAACATCCTTTCCACCATCCTTTCCATAATCATAAGCACAATGTCCTTCCACACCACACTTGTAACACTTAAGAGAAGTAGATGATCCTCCCCCTCTTGGCTTCTTGCCACCACCAGCTTTGTTCTTATCATCATACGGTTTCCCACAGAATTGACCTTTTCCTTTCCTATCATTCACATTCTTGTAGTAAGAAGCACTCTCCCTACTATCCTCATCATAAATCCTACTCTTGTTCACCAACTTGGCAAAACGAGTAATCTGCTAATATCCAATAGCCTTCTTGATATAAGGTCTCAAACCATTCACAAACTTTAGACACTTAGATCTTTTAGCATTCATAGTATTGTAATGAGGATAATACTTATTTAGCTCTTGAAATGTTGCAACATACTCAGTCACGGTTCCATTACCTTGCTTCAACTCAAGGAATTCCACCTCTTTCTTTCCACGCACATCTTCTGGAAAATAGTTCTCCAAAAATTCATCACGGAAAAGAGCCCAAGAAACTTCAACACCTTCCTCATCAAATATCTGAACAGTGTTGCTCCACCAATCTTCAGCTTCCTTCTCCAGCATATGTGTACCAAACTGCACCTTCTACGCATCATTACAATTCATAACTCTGAATATCTTCTCAATTTCTTTTAGCCATGCTTGAGCCTTGTAAGGTTCATGCTCACCCTCAAATATAGGAGGATTGTTCCTCTGAAACTTCCCCAAAGCACGGAATTCATCTTCCTCTCCTCGGTGTCCAGCATTCGCATGCGGAATCTGCCCAAGAGATCCAGCCAACAATCTCAAAGCATCAGCAATAGCATCATCATTCCTTCCTGCAACCATCGTCCTAAGACATCCAACAATAGACAATAACATTGATTGTGTCAGATACACAAATCAAATACAACATGAATTAAATCAATTAATAACCTGGCCAAATAAATCTGACCGACCATTGCTTTGATACCACTAATGTAACACCCCCTAATTCCCCACATAAATATATTGCACAATCAGAGTAAAATAGAATGCATATCAAGAGGGCATTGCATATTTTTCTTTCAAATTAAAACAATACATATATACACTGGTCATAATCATAACACATATTCATTAATGACTCATGAGACAACAATGCAATGTGTCTCAATATGCATGTGGTACCATTGGGAACAATTTATTCACCTCGCTTACGATTCATTATCTTAGAATAAAAGCCATGCTACCGATCCGAAAAAGACCCAAGCCACCCTAGTTATCCATTCAAGGATCGAGCCAAATGTGAACCCAAAGTTTCACCGCTACTTATCCATTCAAGGATCGAGCCAATTGTGAACCCAAAGTTTCACCGCTACTTATCCATTCAAGGATCAAGCCAATTGTGAACCCAAAGTTTCACCACCTCAATTTTCAAGGTCAACCATGTATGCATGTGCAATTCAACAACATCATATGCAAATCAAGATTATCCACCAACCACAATTATCCAAGCATATCACCATAATTAAACTCGTGTGAACTATTCACCATTTGCACAACATCATGTTCCAACAACAACAAGCATTACATGTAGCATATACATATCACCACACATAACAAATAACATATAACATATAACATATCATTCCATCAATGTTATTCACAATATTCCATCAAATAAAATTCGCACATACTATACTCAAGTAATCTAGCATACATTGAAATAGTATTTAAAATAATCCAAAACTTATTTAATTTTAATCAGATCAATTAATCACATATATGAAAATACTACCATAAATATAATCATATGATATTCCATGTCAAAAGATCCTAAAAATAACATTTTTCATTCCAGGTCACGCTAAGCCCGACCTATCGCGCTAAGCGCCCTTTATTGAATTGACAAACCCAATCTTACAAAACATTTCGCGCTATGCTCGGTCCTGATGGCGCTAAGTACGGTCTGCGAAACAACACTTTTCTGCTATAAACCATCTACTTTCTCCCACGAAACTACCACACAAAATTCATTCCAAACAACCAAATAACATCATTAAAGGGTATCTTAACATGTTACTAGTCATGGGTCATCATTCTAAGTTGAAAATCACAATTCTTCTTCAAAACCCTAACATTCAAAGATTCTAGAAATTGAAATTAAACAACCTAGCATGTTACTAATCACTACCCAGCCACATACAAGTAAATAATAACTTGGATTCTCCCCCTTACCTCTTTAAGATTCATTTTCTAGGGTTTCCTCTTCACTTTTCTTCTTTCTCCTCTCCTCTTCTCTTCTTTCCTCTTTCTCTTCTTTCACCAAATGACAATTCTAATTATGATTTCCTTCTAACACTTTAATAACTAGTATTATCTTATTGGGCTAAATACGTAACACCTCTTCATTACTTATATTCATAATCTTAGGCCCAATATCAAATAACCATAATCCTACTCATAAAACTCAATTATTCAAATAGCACACATATTCGTTTCATTCAATTTTCATTTAAATCACCCAATTAAATTCATTACCACATAATAAAATAATAAATAATAATTAATAATTAGCTATTAAAATCGGGATGTTACATCATTCAGTTCTGAAAATAATAATGCAGTGGTTGTGGATGGAAATCATGATCAGTAAATTTTATCCATCATTTTAATATCAACGGAAGGATAAAGCAACATAATTTTCATGACATATTTTGTTATCTCCCATAAGAAATCAATGTTAACCCACATATCTAAAAGAGATAAAAAGAGTGTTTTTAGTGTTTCTTCTTATTAACAAAGAGAAATCAACTTTATTAATGATGAAAGAGAGTACATGCTACAATTATAAGAAATGAGCATTCTAATTAACATTTTTATATTTTATATGTAAATAACATTCTAATTAACTTATGGTGTATATTATATCAAATTAGAGTAATTAACAATTGGAAGTTGCTGCTACAAATTAAGGTAAAGAGAGTTTTTTCATCTTTATTATGTTTGACTTTAAGGTTTCGATTATAGTATAATTATCCTAAATTTTGGTAGATGATGAATTGGGGTTGTTTGGTGAAGAATGGGTAAATTGATGATGAACAATGACTTGTAATTGAGATATAATTGATATAGTATCATAGCATATTAATATATGATGAAAACCTATGATTATATGGTGTTTTAGGACCTATAACATCATAAAATCGCAAGATATTTGTACCGGTGCAATGTAAAAAATCGCAACAGGAAAACCCTATTCGCAGAGGATCGTTGAGCGATGAGGAGGCGTCGTCGGGTGACAATTATTTTTCCAGAAGAAAGTGGGAGCGAAGGGAGACAAAATTAGAGCTAGTTTTTGGAGTGCATCTCTTCTAACGTCACCGAGAAAAGGGTGACGCGAAGGTTGTGTCTCCAGATGACGGAGGTGTGTCTCCAGGCAACGGATGGAAAAATTGGATGGCTATTTTGGAAATCTTAAATTGATCATAACTTTAGTTCTAGAGCTCCGTTTGATGCATATTCGAAGCGTTGGTTAGCTAACACAATAAACTTGTAGTAGGTGAAATAAAATGAAGAATAGAAAGGTAATTTTAGTACCTATCTTAAGAATGAATTAGGTCCCCGAGTTGAATCGAATGACGTCTTGTTTATAATGATGATATGATGAATTTTTGCTTTATATGATGATGTGATGATGTGATGATGATGTGTTGATAAATATGGTGATGCTATGTTTTTATTTTTGTGATGATCATGATATGACATGTTTATGATGATTCATGAATGGTGATGCGTGTTGACTAGCCGTAGTCGTATTATTTATGTTGTTGTGTATCATTCCATTCATGGCATAGTAAGAATTCGGTCCAGTGATGGTGATTAGGACTTTGGTCTAGTGATGATGGTAGGATAATTATCCAGTGAAGGTTTTAGTATAACATGAAGATGTGATGAAGCATGATACTTTACCTATGTGCATATTTTTCTATATGTCTATTCCTTACGTCTTATATAATAATTATGATTTTCTCACCCTTTCTGTTTAAATGTTGCCTCCACGTGGGTAACATGTAGGTGATCAAGAGTAGTCCGTAGGAGCTTAGAGGATAACTTCATGATGAATTTTATTGCTTTCAGTAGAATAAGGGAGTATTGATCTGATATGTAACATTGGGGTTGAGATCGTTTGTTGAGAACTATATGTATCTATTTACTTTGATGTTTTCTAAATTGTCTTGTTATGGTATTAATATTCGAATTGGATCATGATGTTTAATTTGATGAATTATATGAGGTATTTGAATTAAGGATGATTTTAGATTTATGATTTCCGCAACAATAATTTGGAGTTGCTAAATTCATATTATTGGTTTTATACTTTTTTGCAACTCGTGTTACGAAGCAAGATGCATTCTTATGATGTTTTTGTGAAGATGTGACACCCTTGTTGGTGATATTATCCTGATTTATTTATTGAGTTAATTGAAAAAATTCTTTGGGTTTAGAAGTGTGTTACACTCATCGGGCTGGGTTATGCAGCCGTTAAAAAATGACGGATTGGGATGAGATTTTGGACCCGCTGTCTATCAAACTGCGCCCCGCTAAAGTCCATCATCCACCAAAGTTTGTCTTGCTTATTTGTTCAGTTCTTCCCGTCTTAACTCTGCCTTTTTAAGTTAATTATAGTAATTCTAATTTTTAATGATTTTTTTATAAAATTATTTATGGTTATATGCAATATTGTTTTTTTGAAGTTAATAAACTTTTGATTAATTGAAAAAAATGGTAATTACAAGCGATCCACTGAGGATCCAGCCACTATCAAATTAAGAAAACTATGAAAAACAAAAATAAAACTATTACCCTTCTATCATTAGAATAGCTATATATTTGGGTTAAATATGTTTTTAATCCCTATAAATATGCGACCCTTTAATTTTGGTCATTCTAAAATTTTCCTTCAAAATAATGGTCCTCGCAAACTTTTCCATCCACAATTTTGGTCTCTGTCGTCAACTTTCATTAACGGAGGGTGACTTGGCACTCCACATGGAAGACTTCTTGGCAAAAATATAAAAACGTTTGAAATTGCGGGGGTTTTAAACCTCCGTTAAACTAACTCGGGAAAATAACAAAAATATTGGTTCTGAACTTTTCTCAAACACGTTACAAGCAAGTTTGGCAACACATAAATTTTGAATTTTTCTTGATTGATCACAATATCTGATTTCCTACATTTCTCACCCCATATTCAGTTTGGTCTCAATTTCTACACAGTGAAGTTTGCATCAAAAAATTATCACAATTCAATCATGCTAATACCTGTTATTTTAGCAAGTTAATACCTATTTGTTTAACCTTTTAAATATAATTAACATGTTAGCAAAAAAAGCTAAACTTGCAGCCAAGTTTTTGTTTGGTCTAAATCAAAATGTGGGTAGGTGGCCATGACTCAAATAGTTAACCATGAAAATTTCCATTAGAACAAAATCAACCCTTATTTTTATTGGCTGAGAACTCATTCATTGTGACTATTTCTCCTTTATGCTTGATTCAACTAGTTTACATAAAAATAATAAAATAATAATGTTGGCCAAAATAATAATATGACCATAATAATAATGTGTATGAAAATGTGACACATGATGTTTTTAGATACCCACCCTTTGATTTTCATTCTTTTATTCTTCATATAAAACCATCTCACCCCATACATCTTTCACCACAATTCTCTCCAACCCTTTCCTTTTCTACAGCAAGTTCTGTAAACCAACTGAGTTTTGCTACCAAAGATATCAAGATGGTTAGTGTGTCTGAAATCCTCAGGGCTCCAAGAGCAGAAGGTCCTGCAACTATCTTGGCCATTGGTACTGCTAATTCGGTCCTATTTTTACTTCAAAGTCACTAATAGTGGGCAAAAAACTGTACTCAAAGAGAAATTCCAATGCATGTGTAAGTATTATTCGTAGAAGCAACTCATGATAAACTGTACTCAAAGAGAAATTGCAACGCATGTGTAAGTTCATAAACATGTATCCCATTTGAAAACACATTTTAGACACAAATTGACAACATAGATTCCTAAGTTTAACCTCACATTTTCCACACAAATTGAACTAATTATAATTTGAACTAAAATTTAAGAAATAAGATGAACCTGAATGTTCATAGAAGTTCATGAAAAAGAGAGGCGACTAAAATTGAAAGATAATTTTTTTGTTTGAGAGCTTCATCTTCGATGAACCAATTTTCCTTCTTCTTCTTGGTTTGAGAGCTGCTTCTTCTTCAAATGGTTTTGGAATTTGAAGATTATGAGATTGTCAGTATGAGAGACCTACTATACAGTGGAAATGGAAATGGAAACGGTGGAGTAGTGATTGAGAGACCTATTGAATGGAAGAAATCATAATTGAAATAAGTGGAGAGCTTCTTCTTCGATTGAGATTAAATAAGCGTTTCTTCGAATGTTCTTGGAATTTAAATATTGTGAGATTGCGAGAATGTTCCTAGAATTTAGGTGGAAAACTAAATGGTATACCTTATTCGAAATCGAAATCGAAACGGTGGAGATCTTCTTCTTTGAATGAGAATAAGAAGAGACTGAGCTTCGAACGAAAATGGTATACCGTTAGGAAGTTGGAACTGTGGAGATTCAGAGAGTGAGTGTGAATATGAAGAGACTGAGCTTCTTCTTTGTTTTAGTTTTTTCCTTGAGGAATGGTTGTGAAATGAATGTATGAAGAAGATGAATAAATTTACAGAGGTTTAAAACCTCCACAATTTAAAGTGTTTTTTCTGCATTTAATTGATGTGGCGTGCCACGTAAGCCTCCATTAGTGAAAACTAACGGGAGGGACCAATGTTGGAGACAAAAAAGTTTACGAGGACCATTCGTTGAAGAAATTTTCTATAGGAACTAAAATTGCAGGGTCGCATATTTATAGGGACCCTTGACATATTTAACCCTTCTATCATTTGGATAGCCATATACTTTCTAAGTTTCTTATTGTTTCAGCCTTTATAAATAATAGTGTATATAGCTTTCTTTCCTATATGCATGGTATCTGCCTCTTTGCCAAAAATTTTATTATTTCTCAGATTCCATATTTCATATGTGGTTTATGTGGCCACCAATTTAATTACAGAATCTCTTGCACCCTTCCCTTTAGTATGTTGAATTAACCAATTAATCTCCTTATGTCAATCTTCAGGTCTATGCGGAATCTGGATCCATTCCAGGATCTCAATCAGAATCTTCCTTGTAGTTAGGAATTCAAAAAATAGGTGCTTTATTGATTCGTCACCCGAAAAAAACAACAACAATTCATATTATCTATCACTCCAAACTCAAGCAATATATCCTTCGTGTCTAGTTTTTCATGATAAAAAAGCCAAATGATAAAACATGCTCGGGGTCTAGCATTATTGCCAAACATCTGTCCCCTCCAATCAACCTTTTCAATACACTCTTGCATCGTTTTGTAGACTTTGCCCATGTTGAATTTATTTCATCCCATGATTACATCCCATTCTTCTATACTTTTTACATCATATGTTTGATTGAGTATAGCCTTCATAATCCAAGTATAAGTAAGCTTAATTTCAATATCCATCACATGCTTGTTCTTCATATACTAAGCTTGTATTCACCTAACCCACAAAGAATCAAATTTATTACCACTCAAATTCCACGGAAGTCTAATCAAGTTGATTTTGTTCCAAACATCTATGTCAATAATATTTAGTCCACCTTGACATTTGGGTTTACAAAAACTATCTTCCAAGCTATTGGTGACTTACGGATGCCCTAAAAACCTCACGTCCATGAGAAAATACAATAAATGGATTCAATCTCTTGAAGCTTTCTTTTGGGGAAGGGGAAACATTTCAGCCAGAAATTAGTAAGTGAAAAAGGTACACTTCTAATAAGCTGCATTTACCATGTGTGTGTTAACATTCTAGATGTCCAATGTTTAATCTTGCAAATAATTCGGTCCACCAGTAGCATATAGTGATGGTAGAAAGCTTATTACTAGTCACATGTACCCTTAGACATTTGAAAGTTAATTGAGCTTCCTGGAATCCCGTTGTTTTAAACATGTTTTGTTTTGTTTCCCAATCGACTCCAGCATAGTAAAATCTGTTAATCAGTGGATTAACCACCAGCCATGTTACCTTCGAAAACCTATTGAAACCATTCATCATCATTTCTATAGAGATCTTATCTCCCCAAGAGAATATTAAAAGATCATATGCGAAGCAATAATTCGTAATTTTCAATCTTTCACATTTCGGGTGATAATTGTAGTTACTATTCTTTTGCATCTTGTATCCATATCTATTTAAACATTCCATCACCATGATAAAAAGCATAGGTGATATAGGATCACCTTGCTTTAGACGTCTATTTTTGCATCCATAATGTCAGTGTGAGATATTGGATCGAACTCTATTGGGTCGAAGGTAGTATCTTGGTTCGACGGTTCGACAGAGTTTAGCATGCATTCGAAGTTTGCTCACATGTTGTTGTTGAAGTGTTACAAGATGTAGTTGAAGTGTGTTCTAGCTTGTAGTGTCGAAGGATGCTAGGATTGTTAGCATCGAATTGGGCTTGTTTGTTATGTCCAATTGGTTAAGGTAACTTGTACCCTAAGTTAGCTTGTAATGGATATTTGTCATAAAAGCCCATAAGTTTTGTATGTTAGGTTTATTATAATTAGCATACTAGTCTCTCATTATTGCATACCGCAAATCCTATTTTAGGGTGAGAGGGTTATTTGTTATTCTTGTATACTTGTAATCTTATTTCAAGAGTAAGGAAAGAATAACAGTTAATAACCAATCCTTGTGTTCATCGTGCTCTTCATTATTTTTCCTACCCTAATTGTTTCTTGATCATTAAGAAACAAGTTTATATTTTGTTCCAAGGCATCCGATTCACAACAAATTGGTGCGGTGAGCATGGAGAAGATGTCTTCGACAAAGTATAAGATTGAAAAGTTCACCGGAGTGAACGATTTTGGTCTGTGGCGCTTGAAGATGAAAGCCCTACTGGTTCAGCAGGGTTGTTTGGAAGCGTTGAAGGGAGAATCAGCCATGAACGAAGCGTTAACGGCAGCTGAGAAGACGACAATGATAGAGAATGTCCACAGTGAAATTTTACTGAGCCTTGGTGATAAGGTTCTTCGACAGGTATCAAAGGAGACGACAACGACAGGGTTATGGGTGAAACTTGAAAGTTTGTACATGACCAAATCGTTGGTGTATCGACTCTACCTGAAGCAAGCTTTGTATTCATTCAAAATGATTGAAGACAAAGTGTTGGCTGAGCAGTTGAATATGTTCAACAAGCTGATTCTTGATCTTGAAAATATTGATGTGATGATCGATGATGAAGATCAAGCGTTGTTGCTGTTGTACATGTTGCCCAGATGAAATGCTCACTTCAAAGAAACTCTCTTATATGGAAGGGAGTCCCTGACCTTTGAAGAAGTTCAATCAGCCTTGTATTCGAAGGACTTGAATGAACGAAAGGAGCATAAACATTTGATAGTTGGTGAAGGTTTGGCCGTTAAAGGAAAATTCTTACGAAAGGATAATAAGTTCGACAAGAAGAAAGGTAAAAGTCAGCAGAAGTTTTACAATGGTGCAGCATCTGGTATTCGATGCTATCATTGTTAGAAGGAGGGTCACACAAGAAAAGTGTGCCATGAACGCCTGAAAGATCATGGAGGAAAGGATAATGGCAATGCAGCTATTGTTCGAGATGATTTCGACTCATCTGATGTTCTTGTGGTTTTGAGCAGCAATCCGTCGAAGGAGTGGATTATGGATTATGGGTGCACTTCGCACATGACTCCAAACAAAGACTTGTTCGAGGAATTATGTGATCAAGATGGTGGATTTGTATTGCTGGGAAACAACAAAGCTTGCAAGATTGCCGGTGTTGGATCTGTGAGATTCAAACTCCATGATGAGTCAATAAGGTTATTGACTGAAGTCATGTATGTACCTGATTTGAAGAGAAATTTGATTTCTCTTGGTGAATTCGACAAGAAAGGATATATTTTTCAAGGAGAGGAAAGTATCCTAAGAGTCATGAAGGGGTGAAAGGAATTCTTGAGAGGCGTGAAGAAACAAGGTTTGTATACCCTTATGGTTGAAGTTGTAAGTGATTCGACAAATGTTGCATCCATAAAACCTTTGTCAAAGACAGAAATTTGGCACATGAGATTAGGCCATGTCAGTGAAAGGGGTCTGGTCGAATTGGGGAAACAAAATTTGCTTGGTGGAGACAAAGTCGAAAAGCTAAAGTTTTATGAACCCTGTGTGTACTTGGAAAATCTTGCAAAGTGAAGTTCAACAAAGGTAAACAAAGAACACACGGATCCCTTGGTTACATCCGTGCTGATCTTTGGGGGCCTACAAGGTGTCCATCACATTCAGGAGCAATGTATTTTCTATCCATAGTAGATAACTATTCAAGAAAGTTATGGGTATTCATTCATAAGACTAAGGATGAAACTTTTGAGAATTTCAAAGGTTGGAAGACTCTGGTCGAAAATCAAACTGGCAGAAAGGTCAAGAGGTTGAGAACAGACAATGGTCTTGAACTTTGCAATGAGGCATTCGATAGTTTTTGTGCTGCCTTTGGAATTGCAAGGCACAAAACTACTGCAGGAACTCCACAACAAAATGGTTTGGCTGAAAGGTTTAATCGAACCATCATGGAGAGAGTTAGATGCATGTTGACTAGTGCTGGATTAAAGAAGGTGTTTTGGGCTGAGGTTGTTTCGACAGCAACATATCTGATAAACAGATGACCTTCGACTGCGTTAGATATGAAGACACCTGAAGAAGTTTGGTCGGGACATCCACCAAATCTCGACAAACTGAGATTATTTGGCTGCGTAGCATATGCTCACATTAGGAAAGACAAGGTCGAACCTAGAGCTCTTAAATGCATGTTCATGGGATACCCTGAAGGAGTCAAAGCTTATAGGCTATGGTGCCTAGAGTCAAGTCACAAAAGGATTATCACCAGTCAAGATGTTGTTTTTAATGAAGCTGAAATGGCTTTCAAGAAAACAGATGATGTTGGTCGAAGTGCAGAAGTATCTGACGAAGAGCTGGAACAAGTAGAGATTCATGTTGAGGTGGAGCATGTTGATGCTGAATTGTATATCCCACATAAAGTCGAAGAAGCAGAGGATGTTGATGAAGTTGAGGAAACTGCCGATCACTATCTATTGGCAAGAGATAGGAAACAAAGAATCATCAAACCACCTCAAATATTTGGGTATGCATATCTTATAGTTTATGCCTTAATATCTGCAAGTGAAGTTCTAGACGACGAACCAGTAGACCATAAGGAAGTTATGAGTAGTTGAAATAAGACTGAATGGCTAAAGGCCATGGATAACGAGATGAAATCTCTTCATGATAACAACACTTGGGAATTGATCAAGAAACCTGCTGGAGCCAGGTTAGTCAGCTATAAATGGATTTTCAAAGTTAAGGAATCGAAGGAGTGGCGTCGAAAAGATACAAGGAAATATTGGTTGCAAGGGGTTTCACTCAGAAACAAGGTGTAGACTTCAATGATGTGTTTTCTCCTGTTGTGAAGCATATGTCCGTTCGAATGTTGCTTGCAATGGTGGCACAGTTTGATCTTGAACTGGAATAGATGGATGTGAAGACTGCGTTCTTGTATGGTGATCTAGATGAAACAATCCTGATGAGGCAACCTGAAGTGTATGTCGAAAAGGGAAAGGAAGATTATGTGTGCAAGTTGAATAGATCTTTATATAGGCAGAAACAATCTCCTCGACAATGGAATAGGAGATTCGACAAATTCATGGCACACATAAGTTTTGTTAGAAGTCAGTTCGACCACTATGTTTACTTCAGATTTCGTCCTGGTAATTCATTTGTTATTTTGTTACTTTATGTTGATGATATTCTCATAGCAAGTCACAATGTCGAAGAGGTAATGAGGGTGAAGGCTGAACTCAATAAGGAGTTAGAAATGAAGGATTTGGGAGCAGCTTCCAGGATTCTTGGGATTGACTTTCGAAGAGATAGAAAGCAGTCGAAATTATGCTTATCTCAAGAGGCATATTTACGGAAGATTCTCGAAAAGTTTGGTATGTCGAATTCGAAGCCTATTGTGACTCCAACAAACCTTCAATTCAAGTTGATTATTGATTGGTGTCCCAATACTGAGTTCGAAAGAGCTTATATGAATAGCATCCCATATGCTTATATAGTAGGTTCTTTGAGGTATGTTATGGTTTGTACTAGACCCGATATATCATATGCAATAAGTCTTGTAAGTAGGTACATGGAGAATCCTGGAAAGGCTCACTGGCAAGCATTAAAGTGGATTCTAAGGTACATATATGGGTCTCTAAATAGAGTCTTAATTTATGGTGGAGCCTTGGGTGAAGATAGTAAAGCAGTAATCGAAGGATATGTCGACTCTGATTATGCAGGCTGTATGGATTCCAGAAAACCTATTTTTGGATATGTTTTCACTTTGTTTAGTACAACAATTAGTTGGAAAACAACACTTCAGAAGGTTGTTGCATTATCAACCACTGAAGCGGAATATATTGCTTTAACTAAAACTGTGAAAGAAGAATTATGGCTTGAAGGTTTGCTAAGGAGCTGAAAATTCGAGGTGAGGTTATCACTGTTAAATGTGATAGTCAAAGTGCAATACACCTATCGAAGAATTCAGCCTATCATGAGCGAAACCAAGCACATTGATGTGAGGCTGCATTTCGTTAGAGGGGTAATTGAGCGTGGAGAAGTCCAAGTGCTAAAGGTTTCGACAGATCATAATGATTTTGATATGATAACCAAGACATTGCCTAGTTGTAAAATTTTCTACTGTATGCAGTTGATAAAGCTGCATGAAGAAAACTAGTTCGTTAGTTGATAATAGAGTTTGTTCCAAGGTGGAGATTTGTGAGGTATTAGATCGAACTCTATTTGGTCGAAGGTAGTATCTTGATTTGAAGGTTCGACAGAGTTTAGCATGCAGTCGAAGTTTGCTCACATGATGTTGTCGAAGTGTTACAAGCTGTAGTCGAAGTGTGTTCTAGCTTGTAGTGTCGAAGGATGCTAGGGTTGTTAGCATCGAATTGAGCTTGTTTGTTATGTCCAATTGGTTAAGGTAGCTTGTACCCTAGGTTAGCTTTTAATGGGTATTTGTCATAAAAGCCCATTAGTTTAGTATGTTAGGTTTATTATAAATAGCATACTAGTCTCTCATCATTGCATACTGCAAATCCTCTTTTAGGGTGAGAGGATTATTTGTTATTTTATATACTTGTAATCTTATTTCAAGAGTAAGGGAAGAATAACAGTTAATAATCAACCCTTGTGTTCATCGTGTTCTTCATTATTTTTCCTACCCTAATTATTTCTTGATCATTAAGAAACAAGTTTATATTTTGTTCCAAGATATCCGATTCACAACAGTCAGTATAGTGTCTATTAACATAAAATCTATAAGACACGATTGTTAACATTGTATGCCATATTTATAAAAAATTAAATTTGTTAAATGATGTTTTACAAATAGAAAATTCAAAAAAAATTAATGAAAATTATAATTATAATGTATAAAAAGTCTATTAATCAATTAAAAAATGAAGAAAAGATATAAAAAAAAATAGGCGGGCAAACCCCCATCCGCCAAGCCGCCACTTTAATGGAGCGAGCTAAATTTTTATGCTCATTTTCACTTGACAGACTTGTTTGTCCTGCTCTTTTTAAGTGAGCTACAAAGCGAAGCGGCCCTGACAGTAGTGTTGTCACCCCTAATCATTACTCTCTCCAATCACAATTATATGATAAAATAACTATTTTTCACATGAATTAATAATGTTAGTTTTAAGGATGATTAATTTTATTGATTTCATGTCATATTATAATATATTTATTCATGTTTAAAAAATCAATTACCAACATTAAATATTTTAAAATTAATTAAAGAGTATAATAATAATAATAATAATAAAAATATTAATTAATTTAAATGTTGATGACTTTGTCTTATAATAATAATAATCAAGATTTAACGTGATTTTTTGTTTATAACAGTGATGGGAAGAAGTACTATGTAATAGAGGTACAAATTAATTATGTAGTGCGTTATATTCTATTATATTTATACACAGCGTTTTACATTCCAAATTTGACCGGACTTGAAGGCCGAAAGGATAGAAAAATTAAAGAAAGACAAAATGAATAGCAGATTCAAACTTTAGAGTCCATATTTTTGTGCTAAAATAATTAAGAACTATATTAAAAAGAGCATTCATATTCATGTTGCAAATAATGCGAATAATATAATGGCCCAATGACCTGTATGAGTCATCATTTTCTTCAATTGGCTACCCAATAAATTCTAAACAATTCATCTTGAGTTTCTATAAATACTAGACATATCTCCACTCATAAATCACACAGCTACTAAACATCTTCTAAGTTAGTATTATTAATTTGTTATCTTTCACACACCTAGCAAGCATTATAAACCATCATTATCATGGGTGTTTTAAAAATTGAAGATGAAAAAACTTCTACGGTAGCACCTGCAAGACTCTACAAAGCCCTTGTTATTGATGTTGACACTCTTACTCCAAAGGTTGTTGATATCATCAAAAGTATTGAAATCGTTGAAGGCAACGGTGGTGCTGGAACCATCAAAAAAGTAACTTACGTTGAAGGTCAGTATACTTACTTATGTTATACATGTGTTTCTTGAATATGCTCTTAATATATAAAGTTTACTTGCAAGTTTGAATTATATTTTTGGTTAAATATTTCACAATTTTATGTGCAGATGGTGAAACCAAGCATGTGTTGCACAAAATAGAGTTAGTAGATGTTGCTAATTTTGCTCACAACTACAGCATAGTTGGTGGTGATGGACTTCCAGACACAATCGAGAAGATCTCATTTGAGGCTAAGTTGTCTGAAGGACCAAATGGAGGATCTGTTGGAAAGCTGAGTGTGACATACTTTACAAAAGGTGATGCTACTCCTAGTGAAGAGGAGCTCAAGAAGGACAAAGCTAAGGCTGATGGTCTTTTCTCGGCTCTTGAGGGTTACGTTTTGGCTAATCCTGATTACAACTAAACTATACAATGATCAACTGCTTGTTTGTTTTATATATGGTGTGCTGTGACACATTATATATCTTGTGTGTTTGATTTGGCTTCCTTTGTAATTTTCTCTCCTTTTTTTCTTAATCCCTTTCCTTTTTGTTGCGGAAGTGTGAGTGAGATTGTAAGTCATGTTTCTACCTCTCCAATAAATTATATAATAATACTTCATCTATTTCTAGTTACATGTTTGTTTCTTTATAACACTTTTGTAGCGTCAAGAGATGCAATAGACTATATTTTTAGATATCTATAAGATAGTCCTTGTTCTAGACATCTAAGTTGCTTGAACAAAATTGAAATCTGACCATTTAACAAGCCTCTCTTCGTTCTTATTATTATACATTCGATCAAAGATATTCTTTTTAGATACTTGAGAATCCTCTTTTTTATAACTGGCATCATGTGTAGCGGTGAAAAATTTAGATCAAATTATTGATTGACTTAACCCAAAAAGTGTAAGGGTAACTATAACGAAATTGTGATTATTCTTCAACTATATATTTAGTAAAGTTATTGATCCTGAAAATTTAGATGAGTTAGAACATGGGGCAACAATTATGGTTCACTTAATTGTTCATCTAGTAAAGGATATTAGATTTTGTGGTCTAGTTTATTTAAAGTGGATGTATCCAATTGAGAGATACATGAAGATTTGATGCACTTCAAAGCCCTATAGAATAACAAGCGTTAAACCTAGGATAAAACACAGGTCTAGAGTCCATCGTTAGGAATAAAGAATATTTTGGATTTTATTATAATGAAAGGAGTAATCCTTATAGTCACGCCAAAGGTCTTTAAATACATAAAACAAACAAACAGTAATAGACTTAAACAGACCCTAATCAAATTTTGTCCAAAACTGAAATAAACTCTTATAATCTAAAACGAAATCAAATATTTTAATCTAAAACTAAATCAAATCTTTTGATCTAAAACGAAATCAAATCATAAATAGAATCAAATTCAAAATAGAATCAATCCTAAATATAATCAAATCCTAAATACAATCAAATAAAACAAAGAAAATAGAAATTGTTTATATATTAAAACAAAGAAATTGCCTACATATTAAAATATTTTCTAAACGCGCGATTTCTTCTTTGCGCTACTACAAATAACGCATTTTATGACGAAACATCCACTTCACTTATACAAAACTGAAGTGTAAACCATAGACGCATCATATTTATTTATTTTAAAAATATCATATATTCTCTTGGTTTTACCAAAAGTTAAGGGGTAAAGTATTTAGAGGACACGCTTTTGAATCCAAGTAAGTACATTTTAACATCTTTAAAGTTTTCAAATTTTTTTATGACTTATTACCTTGGTTTTACTGAAAACTGAGTGATAAAGTATTTAGATGACACGTCTTTGAATGTAACAAGTACATTTTATCACCTTATAGTTAAAAAATATAATTATGATATATTAACTCGGTTTTGCTGAAAACCGAGGGGTAAAGTAGTTATAGGGACCACGTCTTCAAATTCCACCAACTACATTTTGATTTATTTAAAATTTTTTATGAGCTATTACCTCGGTTATGCTGATAGCTGAAGGATAAAGTAGCGTATTTTTTATTTTTTATTTATGATCCATTTGATGAAAAATTTAGTAACAAATCTTTGACGTCCATTTATAAAGTAACAATGGTCAAGATATTTCTAATTCATCAATTCACGTGAAACATTAGTGATCTGTGTGAAACTCTCACTAGCCAATCAAACTGTGAATGCCACGACAATTCATCTTGGATGCAAAGTACTACAATTTGAACTTACGTTGTAGGATCTTTCTGTAAACAAGTATTTTTAATTATCGATTCCTCAGGGATTGGTGTATGTTATAGTCTTTCAATAGAAAAGTGTATTTTAAGAAATTGTAACCAAGGGGTTTGTTATCTATTCTACTAGAACCATGAGTTTCCAAACAATAACTAAATTAATTCTTTCAAAGAGAGTTATGGTTTGGATTAAAGAGAGTTTGAGATTGTTTTCAAATTAAGGAGGCATGTCAAGATTAGTTTCATTGATCTAGTTTCATACATATTTAATTAATCAAGTGATGAACATAGTAGATGATTTCTACAAATACATATCCTCTCAATCTTGTAGATTTCCCACCAAGATTGTGAATATTACCATGTTAATCCTTGCATGATTCCTCACTACAACTATTAACATGATAATCATTAAGTTCAATATTTTGTAAACACTAACACACAAATCTATCCCTAGCATTTGTTCATTAGAGGATGAATATCCTATGTCTACTTTGAAGTATCCTTTTCCAAGCAAAACTCAAAGCATAAAGATGAAGAACAAAGATATTCAACTATATTAATCATCAACCGTGTTCATACACAAATGGATTAAAAGAAATACATACTATAAAGATCAACTACCTCTAATCTTGACACAAAAAGAGCTTAGCCACTCATTTCCATGGTTGCTTTGCTCTCAAGATTGTTGGTAGAGATGATGAACATAAGAAAAATCAAGAGAAAAGCTATGGTATTTCTTACAATTCTTGCCCTAGATTTTTACAAAGATGAAAGATAATGATCATGAAGTGTTTCTTCCTTCCTTTACAAGCCAAAAAGTCAGTTGAAGTGATGGGTTGGTGGCTCAAAAGGTGAAAGCATGGGCTGTCCTTTTTCGAATTTAGATCTCATGGTAAGTTACCAGGCGCTTATCTTGGAATCATGTTGGCGCGACCTGTAGCATGCTTCCTTCATCCATAATTATCTTTAAAAAGAATCATCCCTAAAGCTCTTCAAAATTCTTGAATCCAAGCTTGGGAGAATTAGTCAATAAATTCCTACAATTAAGAGTGAAATAAGTTAAATAGTATATATTAAACACAAACTAAATAAAAACCTAATTAATTTAAAATACTAGAGTAAATAATACTAATTAATTAAAAAGACATTGTTAAGGACCACAAAATTATGTACAAAATAACTACAATTTGGTCCTTAACAACTCTCCCCAACTTACTTCTTTGTTTGTCCCCAAACAAAAGTCAATAATCTTACAAAGCTAGAAGAAACAAAATGCAAGCATGCAAACTCACACAAGAATAATGGTTCAAACTCGACATACCAGGCAAAAGCACACATCGATCGCTTCTTCGAAACACAACATGGCTATGAATTAAGTTCTAAACACAATATATCAAAACATGTAACAAAATAAAGGACATGTTCACACTTGAATCACCTAATTACTTCTTCACAGTTCATGAAGAACAAAATGCATATTCACACAGGACTAAACACTCTCACTAATAATTATGCACATCCAGAATAATTCATGCGTTCATCGAAACAAGTTAAATGACAAAATGGAAACTAAGATCACTAAGGACTTTCAAGGTTGTAACTTGGCTTAGGTTAGAAACAAGGGATATTTAAGTACAAAGCCATTGAAACGAATTGGGTCAAAGGATATGAAGAGCATTTCACAATTAATTCCCATTCCCTTCTTATTATTCTCAACCTCTTTATCTTTTTCACACAATGATCCTTTTCTTTCTTTTCTTTTTGTTTTCTTTTCATATACAAATTTTTCTTTTTGTAATTTTCTTTTTTTTTCTATACTTTTTCTTTCTTTAGGATCATTGTGTCATCAATTCTATGTTCTTTTTGATCCACCTCCCCAACTTCATTTATATCAATCCCCTTTTTTTTATTCAAGAACATGCTCTTCAAGGGTTAATTAACAAAAGGGTTGGTATTCACAAACAAGAAAAATTATAGAATGAATTATCATTGAATTTTTCAAAGATCATCAACAACTATTAAGTGGCCTACTTAACAATTAGTTGATTTGATACATTCATCCTACAAATACTATTTAAGCTCAAAAGGGTTCACAAGGATTCACTCACTCACGGGTAATTGAAGCCCTTTTAGAATTGGTGGTTTTTCTCATAATGCACAAAAAATTGCCTTGATCATCTCTAAGTTTCCAAGTTATCATAAACAAGTAAAGATTAAACATGAATCAAACGAGTTAACACAACTATTAGACACTCTATATTTGGTAAAATGTGGAAGCTTCTCACATATGTGGTTTATGTCCTAATGATTCGAATGTGAACACAAAATTTTTGTACATGCCAAGATTTTTTGCATAAAGAACAAATTTCATAGACATGTTATTATTCTACAAAACAATAAAATGTGTACCTTCTTTGTGGAATGAATCGCGAATTTTATCATCACCATCACTTTGGTGAAACACACTTACTAGCTTTGAAGAACCGTTTGAAAAATTGGACAACCCAAAAGAAGTAAATTCAAACTAAATAAACTATAATCTAAAAATAAAAATAAAATAAAATAAAACAAAATAAAATAAAAAGACACCCCAAAATGGTGTTTAAAACTTAAAAAGAAGTACTTAGGCTCCATGCCTACAAAATATCAATTGGAATTACAAGCCTATCCCCAAAAATGGATGGCAACCAACAAAATCCAGAAGTTTTAAAGTAAAATGCAGAAATAAAAACTAAAAACTAGAAAATGCTGAAAGTAAAATAAAAGCGGGAAAATAAAGAGATCATCAATCAGTGGCCTCGAGAATCGAATCCCCAATAGACCCCGAGTTAGAACCGGAACCCGAATCAGAATTATCTTCTCCATCATCCTCATCTCCCACCTCCTCCTCAACATTTGGCCCGACCCCGGGCCAACCAGCATATGCACTGAGCTGCTCTCCCGTGCGAGTGAAATGGTTCACTCCGGGCTCTCTAATCTGTAGAGCAAGGTGCTCCATGCTCTCGTGCATAAACATGAATGCTCTCTGATGAGCGAGATGCATCTGACTGTTCCATTCTTCTGATGGACTAGCCTGAGGTAGTGCCGCTGCAACTGGTACAGCCTGGGCAGCAGTATTATCACCAAGGGCCCTGCAAAGTCGATCACAGTAGTGATCATCGATAACTCCATCAATGGTGAGGTGCCCCACAGCAGGAAAGGCAACCTTCGCCTTTTTCAGCAAACCCATGATCAGCCCAGGATAGGTGAGAGCACACTTTATACGCTCCCCCTGGAGGTATAACTAAGCGCAACCCTCTTCAGCTCATTCGCAATCAGACGGCCAAAATCAATTTGCTCCTCATCGAGCATATAAGCAATCAAACCGGCCGTCTCCATGGGTATCGAAGATGTGTGGCTCCGAGGTTTCAGATTGTATAGAGCCACACACATCATAACTCTGGCACTTGTCTTCATACTGGACCTGTTGAATTTCAAGGGTTGTCCAGCACGGTTTAACTCATAGGAATGCCCAGATAAACAGAGTTTACTCCTCAGCATGTTAAAATCCCAATTACCACGAGCCAGGTGCTCATGGTAAACATCCAGTGGTCTCTGGGCTGCTTGATGCCTGACTGATTGCGGTGCGAGAGAAAGATACGGATTTGCCTCGAACAACAGAAGCAAACCTAAATTCACTCCCCTCGGCCGGAATAGCATTTGCGTAAAATTCCCTCACAAGCTCCACATTGACCTTTGTCTGAGGCTCACAAAGAACATCCAACCTGTAGTTGGAAAGAATAACATCGATCTCTGAATAATGACCATGCTCGCGGAGGCGGATGGCGTGCTCAGTCCAGATGTTGCGCTCCTCAAGCTCTTTGTATCGAGCCTCCTGAGCATGTCCCATGAAGCGAACAGGATCGAAAGCGGCTGGCCTAGAGGGCCCAGCCCCAGTAGAGGAAACTCTTTGTCTCTTAGGTGCCATCTGAAAATTCACACAAAAATCAACAAAAAAGTGACACCGAGGTGTCCATTAGCAAATAATCATGCAAACAACAGAGCAAATCAACCAACCAAAGCATTACGACTAATCGGAAAACACAAAAACACAGCAGAAGAATTTTTCAAAATTGCAGACCATTGGCGCTCTGCGATTTTCGAGAAAAATCTTACGCAAAGCAATTTTCTCCACAAAAACACATCCAATAGCAGCGAAAAATACCATCCTAATACTTCTCTATCATCTAAACAACCTAATTCTAAAAGAAAATTCGAAAATTCCTAACCCTAGGTTTTCAAAATCTAACCTAAACATGCAATGTACACACGAAATTGAGAGAAGAAAAGCATAGAATACTTACTAGGATGCCTTGGGAGATTGATTTGACAAAGAAATTCACAAAGATTTGAAGATTTTTGGTTGGAGATTTTTGGGGTTTTGAGAGAATGAAGAATGATGAAGAAAATAGGGAAAAAAGGTTTAAAAGAACCCTAACCCCTTTTAAACTAATCAAGCCACGAATTGGGCCTCCAAAATCTGATTTTTTTCAAAATCTGATTTTTTTTTTAAATCCCAAACCGCGCTGAGCGCGACCCCTACCGCGCTCAGCGCGAAAGTTTCTGCCAGATGGGTCAAAGTGCGCTCTGAGCGCGCTAAGCGCGGTCTGCAGAATTTTGAAATTTTTAAGAAAACAGCAAATTGAGAGTTCGAGCATGTGTAAATGAGTTCAAGGAAGAATACTTACAATGTTGGGGTGCCTCCCAACAAGCGTTTTGTTTAACGTCGGTAGAGCTCGACGGTTCATGATGATCATTGATCATCAAAGAAAATGTTGCCAACCTCATAATTTGCTCCTCCGAAATTGTAAACCTCCACAACTTCCTCCTCCGCCACATCATTTCGAGAAACGTCAAGTTCGACCTTGGTATGCGTTGTTCCTTCAAAAAGCTTAAAAGCAACCTCTTTATCTTGCACTCTCACTTTCATAATTTCATTGTCGACATCAATCATCATGCGAGCCGTCTTCATGAATGGTCTTCCAAGAATAATGGTATCTCTCGATCCTCCTTCATGTCAATTACCACAAAATCCACAGGAAACAAGTACTTGTCCACCTTTACTACCATGTCTTTAACAACTCCATAAGGTGAAATGGTTGACTTGTCGGCAAGTTGCAAAGCCATTCTTGTAGACTCCATTCTAGCATTCCCCAATCTTTTAAGAATGGATAACGGAATTAAATTGATGCTAGCCCCTAGATCGATCAAGCCATCACCCTTGAATGTCTCTCCAATGGCCACTGGCAACGTGACCCTCCCCGGATCGAATTCCTTCACTGGAAGAGCTTGCTTGAGTATGGAACTACAATTAACATCAAGTAATATCGTCTCCTTATCCTTGTGCCTCTTCTTCCTTGTGAGCATATCCTTCATAAATTTCACATACTTCGGCATTAGCTCCAATGCTTCGGAAAATGGAATGTTTATGTGAAGTTGTTTAAACATATCCATAAACCGAGCATATTGTTTTGCCTTCTCCTTCTTTGACGACGCATGAGGGTAAGGTAAATTTTGAATGGGAGCCGCGCTTTCTTCTTTACTTCCCTTTTTACTCTTCCTTGCATTCTTCTCTTTCTTTTTACTTCCTTTACCATTTTCTTTCCCCTTTTCAACTAAGGTTGCCTCCTTTTCAACTGCACTGCTCTTATTTTCAATCACATCTTCCGACTCATCTTCCTCTACAACTTCATCGTTTTTTTCAACTACACCCTCATCCTCTTTCTCAACCACTACATCATTTTCAACTAAATCATCTTCCACATCAACATCATTAATTTTTTTAGAGGGAAGGTGCGGATAAGGTAATTTTCTTAATGGGAAAGTAACTTCCTTCTCCTTCCCCTTTCTCTTCTTATTCTTCTTCCCCTCTACTTTCTCCTTTTCAACTACACCAATTTCCTTTTCATTTTCAACTAACACCTCTGATTCATCCTCCTCTACATCTTCATCGCTTTCACAATCCGTCATCTCATTTTGATTTATAGTGAAAATTGCTTTGCAATACTCCTTCGGGTTTGTTTGAGTGGTTGGAGAAAATGATGTTGAAGCTTTTTGTTCGGAAAGTTGCTTAGCTAGTTGCCCCACTTGAGTTTCCAAGTTCTTGATAGAAGCCTCCGTGCTCTTTTGATTAGCCATAGAAGCTTGCATAAATTGAGCTAGAGTGTCTTGAATGTTGGAAGACCTCACTTGGTTTTGAGGTTGATTTTGCGGTTGAGCTTGATTTTGATTTTGAGTTTGATATGGATTTTGCCTACCTTGATTGTTACTATCTTGCCTCCACCCTCCTTGATAACCTTGGTTACCCCTTTGTTGGTAACCTTGGTTTTGATTTTGATAAGGGTAAGGAGCTCGTTGTTGGTACCCTTGCCCTTGGTTGGCTATATAGTTAGCTTCCTCATTTTCCGGAGGACAAAATCCGGTTTTATGATCTCCTTTGCACAATTCACAACAAGATATTTGGTGAGCTTTCTTACTTGATGTTCCTTGTAACTCCATGATTTGTTGAGGGAGTTTAGCCATTTGTTTTGTCAATTCTTCAACTTGTTTCACAAACAATTTGTTTTGCGCCACAAGTGCTTCGTGACTTAAACCAATTTCTAGAACTCCCGTCTTCACTTGTACACCTCCTTGATCATGATGAGTTTGATGATCATTCCTACCCATTTTCTCAATTATTTGGATTGCTTCATATGGTGTTTTTGCCATCAAAGAACCTCCCGCCGTGGCATCCAACAACAATTTGTGTTGAGGTTGGAGACCATTTCGGAAAATATGAATTTGTGTAAGCTCGTCAAAACCGTGGCTAGGACACTTCCTAAGCATAGACTTGTACCTTTCCCAAGCCCGATTCAAAGGCTCGTTTACTCCTTGTGAAAATACCGAGATAGCTGTCTTTGCCTCCATGAAACGCGATTGAGGGAAAAATCGCTCAAGGAACTTTTCCTCCAAAACATTCCAATTAGTCATCGTCTCTTGCAATTGATCAAGATACCAATCTTTTGCCTTCCCCACTAGAGAATGAGGGAAAAGCCTTTGGAAGTATTGTTCTTCTTGGTCTTCCGGAGCCCCGGCCGCTCCCGTGATCTCATAAAACTTAGTAAGGTGAGTATAAGGATCTTCATGGTCATGGCCATGAAATGGACTTGCATAGAGAATTTGAAGCAAGCCCGTTTTCATTTCCGCGACCCTTGCATTTGCTTGTCGAGCAAATTGAGCATTGTGACGAGGGCTATTGACACACGGCCCCCGCGGTGGTGGTGGTGGTAGTGGTTGTGGTTGATTCTCCGCCATAGTGGTGACTTCTCCAAACATGGGTGGTGTTGAAGAAGTAGATGCTTCTCCTCTTTCTCCTCTTTCTTGCCTTTGTCGAGCTAGTCTTTTCCGTCTTTTAGCACTACTATTAAGTCTTCTAGCCGTCCTTTCAATTTCGGGATCGAAAAGGAGTTGGTTGACCGGAATACTTCCCCGCATAAACTAATTCCTGAAAAAGTCTAGCCACACAAAAGAAACAAAGAGAGATTAGTAGAAAAAGTCTTAAAACACACAACTATTGCTATACTAACAACATCAAACGCCAATCCCCGGCAACGGCGCCATTTTGTTGTAGGATCTTTCCGTAAACAAGTATTTTTAATTATCGATTCCTCAGGGATTGGTGTATGTTATAGTCTTTCAATAGAAAAGTGTATTTTAAGAAATTGTAACCAAGGGGTTTGTTATCTATTCTACTAGAACCATGAGTTTCCAAACAATAACTAAATTAATTCTTTCAAAGAGAGTTATGGTTTGGATTAAAGAGAGTTTGAGATTGTTTTCAAATTAAGGAGGCATGTCAAGATTAGTTTCATTGATCTAGTTTCATACATATTTAATTAATCAAGTGATGAACATAGTAGATGATTTCTACAAATACATATCCTCTCAATCTTGTAGATTTCCCACCAAGATTGTGAATATTACCATGTTAATCCTTGCATGATTCCTCACTACAACTATTAACATGATAATCATTAAGTTCAATATTTTGTAAACACTAACACACAAATCTATCCCTAGCATTTGTTCATTAGAGGATGAATATCCTATGTCTACTTTGAAGTATCCTTTTCCAAGCAAAACTCAAAGCATAAAGATGAAGAACAAAGATATTCAACTATATTAATCATCAACCGTGTTCATACACAAATGGATTAAAAGAAATACATACTATAAAGATCAACTACCTCTAATCTTGACACAAAAAGAGCTTAGCCACTCATTTCCATGGTTGCTTTGCTCTCAAGATTGTTGGTAGAGATGATGAACATAAGAAAAATCAAGAGAAAAGCTATGGTATTTCTTACAATTCTTGCCCTAGATTTTTACAAAGATGAAAGATAATGATCATGAAGTGTTTCTTCCTTCCTTTACAAGCCAAAAAGTCAGTTGAAGTGATGGGTTGGTGGCTCAAAAGGTGAAAGCATGGGCTGTCCTTTTTTCTGAATTTCGCAGATCTCGCTGAGCGCGGGTAAGTTGCACTGAGCGCGCTTATGCTGGAATCGCGCTGAGCGCGACCTGTAGCATGCTTCCTTCATCCATAATTATCTTTAAAAAGAATCATCCCTAAAGCTCTTCAAAATTCTTGAATCCAAGCTTGGGAGAATTAGTCAATAAATTCCTACAATTAAGAGTGAAATAAGTTAAATAATATATATTAAACACAAACTAAATAAAAACCTAATTAAACTAAAATACTAGAGTAAATAATACTAATTAATTAAAAAGACATTGTTAAGGACCACAAAATTATGTACAAAATAACTACAATTTGGTCCTTAACAACTCTCCCCAACTTACTTCTTTGTTTGTCCCCAAACAAAAGTCAATAATCTTACAAAGCTAGAAGAAACAAAATGCAAGCATGCAAACTCACACAAGAATAATGGTTCAAACTCGACATACCAGGCAAAAGCACACATCGATCGCTTCTTCGAAACACAACATGGCTATGAATTAAGTTCTAAACACAATATATCAAAACATGTAACAAAATAAAGGACATGTTCACACTTGAATCACCTAATTACTTCTTCACAGTTCATGAAGAACAAAATGCATATTCACACAGGACTAAACACTCTCACTAATAATTATGCACATCCAGAATAATTCATGCGTTCATCGAAACAAGTTAAATGACAAAATGGAAACTAAGATCACTAAGGACTTTCAAGGTTGTAACTTGGCTTAGGTTAGAAACAAGGGATATTTAAGTACAAAGCCATTGAAACGAATTGGGTCAAAGGATATGAAGAGCATTTCACAATTAATTCCCATTCCCTTCTTATTATTCTCAACCTCTTTATCTTTTTCACACAATGATCCTTTTCTTTCTTTTCTTTTTGTTTTCTTTTCATATACAAATTTTTCTTTTTGTAATTTTCTTTTTTTTTCTATACTTTTTCTTTCTTTAGGATCATTGTGTCATCAATTCTATGTTCTTTTTGATCCACCTCCCCAACTTCATTTATATCAATCCCCTTTTTTTTATTCAAGAACATGCTCTTCAAGGGTTAATTAACAAAAGGGTTGGTATTCACAAACAAGAAAAATTATAGAATGAATTATCATTGAATTTTTCAAAGATCATCAACAACTATTAAGTGGCCTACTTAACAATTAGTTGATTTGATACATTCATCCTACAAATACTATTTAAGCTCAAAAGGGTTCACAAGGATTCACTCACTCACGGGTAATTGAAGCCCTTTTAGAATTGGTGGTTTTTCTCATAATGCACAAAAAATTGCCTTGATCATCTCTAAGTTTCCAAGTTATCATAAACAAGTAAAGATTAAACATGAATCAAACGAGTTAACACAACTATTAGACACTCTATATTTGGTAAAATGTGGAAGCTTCTCACATATGTGGTTTATGTCCTAATGATTCGAATGTGAACACAAAATTTTTGTACATGCCAAGATTTTTTGCATAAAGAACAAATTTCATAGACATGTTATTATTCTACAAAACAATAAAATGTGTACCTTCTTTGTGGAATGAATCGCGAATTTTATCATCACCATCACTTTGGTGAAACACACTTACTAGCTTTGAAGAACCGTTTGAAAAATTGGACAACCCAAAAGAAGTAAATTCAAACTAAATAAACTATAATCTAAAAATAAAAATAAAATAAAATAAAACAAAATAAAATAAAAAGACACCCCAAAATGGTGTTTAAAACTTAAAAAGAAGTACTTAGGCTCCATGCCTACAAAATATCAATTGGAATTACAAGCCTATCCCCAAAAATGGATGGCAACCAACAAAATCCAGAAGTTTTAAAGTAAAATGCAGAAATAAAAACTAAAAACTAGAAAATGCTGAAAGTAAAATAAAAGCGGGAAAATAAAGAGATCATCAATCAGTGGCCTCGAGAATCGAATCCCCAATAGACCCCGAGTTAGAACCGGAACCCGAATCAGAATTATCTTCTCCATCATCCTCATCTCCCACCTCCTCCTCAACATTTGGCCCGACCCCGGGCCAACCAGCATATGCACTGAGCTGCTCTCCCGTGCGAGTGAAATGGTTCACTCCGGGCTCTCTAATCTGTAGAGCAAGGTGCTCCATGCTCTCGTGCATAAACATGAATGCTCTCTGATGAGCGAGATGCATCTGCCTGTTCCATTCTTCTGATGGACTAGCCTGAGGTAGTGCCGCTGCAACTGGTACAGCCTGGGCAGCAGTATTATCACCAAGGGCCCTGCAAAGTCGATCACAGTAGTGATCATCGATAACTCCATCAATGGTGAGGTGCCCCACAGCAGGAAAGGCAACCTTCGCCTTTTTCAGCAAACCCATGATCAGCCCAGGATAGGTGAGAGCACACTTTATACGCTCCCCCTGGAGGTATAACTAAGCGCAACCCTCTTCAGCTCATTCGCAATCAGACGGCCAAAATCAATTTGCTCCTCATCGAGCATATAAGCAATCAAACCGGCCGTCTCCATGGGTATCGAAGATGTGTGGCTCCGAGGTTTCAGATTGTATAGAGCCACACACATCATAACTCTGGCACTTGTCTTCATACTGGACCTGTTGAATTTCAAGGGTTGTCCAGCACGGTTTAACTCATAGGAATGCCCAGATAAACAGAGTTTACTCCTCAGCATGTTAAAATCCCAGTTACCACGAGCCAGGTGCTCATGGTAAACATCCAGCTGGTCCTCTGGGGCTGCCCAGTTGATGCCCAGAAAACTGTTGATTGCGGTGCGAGAGAAAGATACGGATTTGCCTCGAACAACAGAAGCAAACCTAAATTCACTCCCCTCGGCCGGAATAGCATTTGCGTAAAATTCTCTCACAAGCTCCACATTGACCTTTGTCTGAGGCTCACAAAGAACATCCAACCTGTAGTTGGAAAGAATAACATCGATCTCTGAATAATGACCATGCTCGCGGAGGCGGATGGCGTGCTCAGTCCAGATGTTGCGCTCCTCAAGCTCTTTGTATCGAGCCTCCTGAGCATGTCCCATGAAGCGAACAGGATCGAAAGCGGCTGGCCTAGAGGGCCCAGCCCCAGTAGAGGAAACTCTTTGTCTCTTAGGTGCCATCTGAAAATTCACACAAAAATCAACAAAAAAGTGACACCGAGGTGTCCATTAGCAAATAATCATGCAAACAACAGAGCAAATCAACCAACCAAAGCATTACGACTAATCGGAAAACACAAAAACACAGCAGAAGAATTTTTCAAAATTCTGCAGACCGCGCTGAGCGCGCTCTGCGATTTTCAGAAAAAATCTTCTGCAAAACAGAATTTTTCTCCACAAAAACACATCCAATAGCAGCGAAAAATACCATCCTAATACTTCTCTATCATCTAAACAACCTAATTCTAAAAGAAAATTCGAAAATTCCTAACCCTAGGTTTTCAAAATCTAACCTAAACATGCAATGTACACGAAATTGAGAGAAGAAAAGCATAGAATACTTACTAGGATGCCTTGGGAGATTGATTTGACAAAGAAATTCACAAAGATTTGAAGATTTTTGGTTGGAGATTTTTGGGGTTTTGAGAGAATGAAGAATGATGAAGAAAATAGGGAAAAAAGGTTTAAAAGAACCCTAACCCCTTTTAAACTAATCAAGCCACGAATTGGGCCTCCAAAATCTGATTTTTTTCAAAATCTGATTTTTTTTTTAAATCCCAAACCGCGCTGAGCGCGACCCCTACCGCGCTCAGCGCGAAAGTTTCTGCCAGATGGGTCAAAGTGCGCTCTGAGCGCGCTAAGCGCGGTCTGCAGAATTTTGAAATTTTTAAGAAAACAGCAAATTGAGAGTTCGAGCATGTGTAAATGAGTTCAAGGAAGAATACTTACAATGTTGGGGTGCCTCCCAACAAGCGTTTTGTTTAACGTCGGTAGAGCTCGACGGTTCATGATGATCATTGATCATCAAAGAAAATGTTGCCAACCTCATAATTTGCTCCTCCGAAATTGTAAACCTCCACAACTTCCTCCTCCGCCACATCATTTCGAGAAACGTCAAGTTCGACCTTGGTATGCGTTGTTCCTTCAAAAAAGCTTAAAAGCAACCTCTTTATCTTGCACTCTCACTTTCATAATTTCATTGTCGACATCAATCATCATGCGAGCCGTCTTCATGAATGGTCTTCCAAGAATAATGGTATCTCTCGATCCTCCTTCATGTCAATTACCACAAAATCCACAGGAAACAAGTACTTGTCCACCTTTACTACCATGTCTTTAACAACTCCATAAGGTGAAATGGTTGACTTGTCGGCAAGTTGCAAAGCCATTCTTGTAGACTCCATTCTAGCATTCCCCCAATCTTTTAAGAATGGATAACGGAATTAAATTGATGCTAGCCCCTAGATCGATCAAGCCATCACCCTTGAATGTCTCTCCAATGGCCACTGGCAACGTGACCCTCCCCGGATCGAATTCCTTCACTGGAAGAGCTTGCTTGAGTATGGAACTACAATTAACATCAAGTAATATCGTCTCCTTATCCTTGTGCCTCTTCTTCCTTGTGAGCATATCCTTCATAAATTTCACATACTTCGGCATTAGCTCCAATGCTTCGGAAAATGGAATGTTTATGTGAAGTTGTTTAAACATATCCATAAACCGAGCATATTGTTTTGCCTTCTCCTTCTTTGACGACGCATGAGGGTAAGGTAAATTTTGAATGGGAGCCGCGCTTTCTTCTTTACTTCCCTTTTTACTCTTCCTTGCATTCTTCTCTTTCTTTTTACTTCCTTTACCATTTTCTTTCCCCTTTTCAACTAAGGTTGCCTCCTTTTCAACTGCACTGCTCTTATTTTCAATCACATCTTCCGACTCATCTTCCTCTACAACTTCATCGTTTTTTTCAACTACACCCTCATCCTCTTTCTCAACCACTACATCATTTTCAACTAAATCATCTTCCACATCAACATCATTAATTTTTTTAGAGGGAAGGTGCGGATAAGGTAATTTTCTTAATGGGAAAGTAACTTCCTTCTCCTTCCCCTTTCTCTTCTTATTCTTCTTCCCCTCTACTTTCTCCTTTTCAACTACACCAATTTCCTTTTCATTTTCAACTAACACCTCTGATTCATCCTCCTCTACATCTTCATCGCTTTCACAATCCGTCATCTCATTTTGATTTATAGTGAAAATTGCTTTGCAATACTCCTTCGGGTTTGTTTGAGTGGTTGGAGAAAATGATGTTGAAGCTTTTTGTTCGGAAAGTTGCTTAGCTAGTTGCCCCACTTGAGTTTCCAAGTTCTTGATAGAAGCCTCCGTGCTCTTTTGATTAGCCATAGAAGCTTGCATAAATTGAGCTAGAGTGTCTTGAATGTTGGAAGACCTCACTTGGTTTTGAGGTTGATTTTGCGGTTGAGCTTGATTTTGATTTTGAGTTTGATATGGATTTTGCCTACCTTGATTGTTACTATCTTGCCTCCACCCTCCTTGATAACCTTGGTTACCCCTTTGTTGGTAACCTTGGTTTTGATTTTGATAAGGGTAAGGAGCTCGTTGTTGGTACCCTTGCCCTTGGTTGGCTATATAGTTAGCTTCCTCATTTTCCGGAGGACAAAATCCGGTTTTATGATCTCCTTTGCACAATTCACAACAAGATATTTGGTGAGCTTTCTTACTTGATGTTCCTTGTAACTCCATGATTTGTTGAGGGAGTTTAGCCATTTGTTTTGTCAATTCTTCAACTTGTTTCACAAACAATTTGTTTTGCGCCACAAGTGCTTCGTGACTTAAACCAATTTCTAGAACTCCCGTCTTCACTTGTACACCTCCTTGATCATGATGAGTTTGATGATCATTCCTACCCATTTTCTCAATTATTTGGATTGCTTCATATGGTGTTTTTGCCATCAAAGAACCTCCCGCCGTGGCATCCAACAACAATTTGTGTTGAGGTTGGAGACCATTTCGGAAAATATGAATTTGTGTAAGCTCGTCAAAACCGTGGCTAGGACACTTCCTAAGCATAGACTTGTACCTTTCCCAAGCCCGATTCAAAGGCTCGTTTACTCCTTGTGAAAATACCGAGATAGCTGTCTTTGCCTCCATGAAACGCGATTGAGGGAAAAATCGCTCAAGGAACTTTTCCTCCAAAACATTCCAATTAGTCATCGTCTCTTGCAATTGATCAAGATACCAATCTTTTGCCTTCCCCACTAGAGAATGAGGGAAAAGCCTTTGGAAGTATTGTTCTTCTTGGTCTTCCGGAGCCCCGGCCGCTCCCGTGATCTCATAAAACTTAGTAAGGTGAGTATAAGGATCTTCATGGTCATGGCCATGAAATGGACTTGCATAGAGAATTTGAAGCAAGCCCGTTTTCATTTCCGCGACCCTTGCATTTGCTTGTCGAGCAAATTGAGCATTGTGACGAGGGCTATTGACACACGGCCCCCGCGGTGGTGGTGGTGGTAGTGGTTGTGGTTGATTCTCCGCCATAGTGGTGACTTCTCCAAACATGGGTGGTGTTGAAGAAGTAGATGCTTCTCCTCTTTCTCCTCTTTCTTGCCTTTGTCGAGCTAGTCTTTTCCGTCTTTTAGCACTACTATTAAGTCTTCTAGCCGTCCTTTCAATTTCGGGATCGAAAAGGAGTTGGTTGACCGGAATACTTCCCCGCATAAACTAATTCCTGAAAAAGTCTAGCCACACAAAAGAAACAAAGAGAGATTAGTAGAAAAAGTCTTAAAACACACAACTATTGCTATACTAACAACATCAAACGCCAATCCCCGGCAACGGCGCCATTTTGTTGTAGGATCTTTCCGTAAACAAGTATTTTTAATTATCGATTCCTCAGGGATTGGTGTATGTTATAGTCTTTCAATAGAAAAGTGTATTTTAAGAAATTGTAACCAAGGGGTTTGTTATCTATTCTACTAGAACCATGAGTTTCCAAACAATAACTAAATTAATTCTTTCAAAGAGAGTTACGGTTTGGATTAAAGAGAGTTTGAGATTGTTTTCAAATTAAGGAGGCATGTCAAGATTAGTTTCATTGATCTAGTTTCATACATATTTAATTAATCAAGTGATGAACATAGTAGATGATTTCTACAAATACATATCCTCTCAATCTTGTAGATTTCCCACCAAGATTGTGAATGTTACCATGTTAATCCTTGCATGATTCCTCACTACAACTATTAACATGATAATCATTAAGTTCAATATTTTGTAAACACTAACACACAAATCTATCCCTAGCATTTGTTCATTAGAGGATGAATATCCTATGTCTACTTTGAAGTATCCTTTTCCAAGCAAAACTCAAAGCATAAAGATGAAGAACAAAGATATTCAACTATATTAATCATCAACCGTGTTCATACACAAATGGATTAAAAGAAATACATACTATAAAGATCAACTACCTCTAATCTTGACACAAAAAGAGCTTAGCCACTCATTTCCATGGTTGCTTTGCTCTCAAGATTGTTGGTAGAGATGATGAACATAAGAAAAATCAAGAGAAAAGCTATGGTTTTTCTTACAATTCTTGCCCTAGATTTTTACAAAGATGAAAGATAATGATCATGAAGTGTTTCTTCCTTCCTTTACAAGCCAAAAAGTCAGTTGAAGTGATGGGTTGGTGGCTCAAAAGGTGAAAGCATGGGCTGTCCTTTTTTCTGAATTTCGCAGATCTCGCTGAGCGCGGGTAAGTTGCACTGAGCGCGCTTATGCTGGAATCGCGCTGAGCGCGACCTGTAGCATGCTTCCTTCATCCATAATTATCTTCAAAAAGAATCATCCCTAAAGCTCTTCAAAATTCTTGAATCCAAGCTTGGGAGAATTAGTCAATAAATTCCTACAATTAAGAGTGAAATAAGTTAAATAGTATATATTAAACACAAACTAAATAAAAACCTAATTAATTTAAAATACTAGAGTAAATAATACTAATTAATTAAAAAGACATTGTTAAGGACCACAAAATTATGTACAAAATAACTACAATTTGGTCCTTAACAACTCTCCCCAACTTACTTCTTTGTTTGTCCCCAAACAAAAGTCAATAATCTTACAAAGCTAGAAGAAACAAAATGCAAGCATGCAAACTCACACAAGAATAATGGTTCAAACTCGACATACCAGGCAAAAGCACACATCGATCGCTTCTTCGAAACACAACATGGCTATGAATTAAGTTCTAAACACAATATATCAAAACATGTAACAAAATAAAGGACATGTTCACACTTGAATCACCTAATTACTTCTTCACAGTTCATGAAGAACAAAATGCATATTCACACAGGACTAAACACTCTCACTAATAATTATGCACATCCAGAATAATTCATGCGTTCATCGAAACAAGTTAAATGACAAAATGGAAACTAAGATCACTAAGGACTTTCAAGGTTGTAACTTGGCTTAGGTTAGAAACAAGGGATATTTAAGTACAAAGCCATTGAAACGAATTGGGTCAAAGGATATGAAGAGCATTTCACAATTAATTCCCATTCCCTTCTTATTATTCTCAACCTCTTTATCTTTTTCACACAATGATCCTTTTCTTTCTTTTCTTTTTGTTTTCTTTTCATATACAAATTTTTCTTTTTGTAATTTTCTTTTTTTTTCTATACTTTTTCTTTCTTTAGGATCATTGTGTCATCAATTCTATGTTCTTTTTGATCCACCTCCCCAACTTCATTTATATCAATCCCCTTTTTTTTATTCAAGAACATGCTCTTCAAGGGTTAATTAACAAAAGGGTTGGTATTCACAAACAAGAAAAATTATAGAATGAATTATCATTGAATTTTTCAAAGATCATCAACAACTATTAAGTGGCCTACTTAACAATTAGTTGATTTGATACATTCATCCTACAAATACTATTTAAGCTCAAAAGGGTTCACAAGGATTCACTCACTCACGGGTAATTGAAGCCCTTTTAGAATTGGTGGTTTTTCTCATAATGCACAAAAAATTGCCTTGATCATCTCTAAGTTTCCAAGTTATCATAAACAAGTAAAGATTAAACATGAATCAAACGAGTTAACACAACTATTAGACACTCTATATTTGGTAAAATGTGGAAGCTTCTCACATATGTGGTTTATGTCCTAATGATTCGAATGTGAACACAAAATTTTTGTACATGCCAAGATTTTTTGCATAAAGAACAAATTTCATAGACATGTTATTATTCTACAAAACAATAAAATGTGTACCTTCTTTGTGGAATGAATCGCGAATTTTATCATCACCATCACTTTGGTGAAACACACTTACTAGCTTTGAAGAACCGTTTGAAAAATTGGACAACCCAAAAGAAGTAAATTCAAACTAAATAAACTATAATCTAAAAATAAAAATAAAATAAAATAAAACAAAATAAAATAAAAAGACACCCCAAAATGGTGTTTAAAACTTAAAAAGAAGTACTTAGGCTCCATGCCTACAAAATATCAATTGGAATTACAAGCCTATCCCCAAAAATGGATGGCAACCAACAAAATCCAGAAGTTTTAAAGTAAAATGCAGAAATAAAAACTAAAAACTAGAAAATGCTGAAAGTAAAATAAAAGCGGGAAAATAAAGAGATCATCAATCAGTGGCCTCGAGAATCGAATCTCCAATAGACCCCGAGTCAGAACCGGAACCAGAACCAGAATTATCTTCTCCATCATCCTCATCTCCCACCTCCTCCTCAACATTTGGCCCGACCCCGGGCCAACCAGCATATGCACTGAGCTGCTCTCCCGTGCGAGTGAAATGGTTCACTCCGGGCTCTCTAATCTGTAGAGCAAGGTGCTCCATGCTCTCGTGCATAAACATGAATGCTCTCTGATGAGCGAGATGCATCTGCCTGTTCCATTCTTCTGATGGACTAGCCTGAGGAAGTGCCGCTGCAACTGGTACAGCCTGGGCAGCAGTATTATCACCAAGGGCCCTACAAAATCGATCACAGTAGTGATCATCGATAACTCCATCAATGGTGAGGTGCCCCACAGCAGGAAAGGCAACCCTCGCCTTTTTCAACAAACCCATAATCAGCCCAGGATAGGTGAGGGCACACTTTATACGCTCCCCCCTGGAGGTATAACTAAGCGCAACCCTCTTCAGCTCATTCGCAATCAGACGGCCAAAATCAATTTGCTCCTCATCGAGCATATAAGCAATCAAACCGGCCGTCTCCATGGGTATCGAAGATGTGTGGCTCCGAGGTTTCAGATTGTATAGAGCCACACACATCATAACTCTGGCACTTGTCTTCATACTGGACCTGTTGAATTTCAAGGGTTGTCCAGCACGGTTTAACTCATAGGAATGCCCAGATAAACAGAGTTTACTCCTCAGCATGTTAAAATCCCAGTTACCACGAGCCAGGTGCTCATGGTAAACATCCAGCTGGTCCTCTGGGGCTGTCCAGTTGATGCCCAGAAAACTGTTGATTGCGGTGCGAGAGAAAGATACGGATTTGCCTCGAACAACAGAAGCAAACCTAAATTCACTCCCCTCGGCCGGAATAGCATTTGCGTAAAATTCTCTCACAAGCTCCACATTGACCTTTGTCTGAGGCTCACAAAGAACATCCAACCTGTAGTTGGAAAGAATAACATCGATCTCTGAATAATGACCATGCTCGCGGAGGCGGATGGCGTGCTCAGTCCAGATGTTGCGCTCCTCAAGCTCTTTGTATCGAGCCTCCTGAGCATGTCCCATGAAGCGAACAGGATCGAAAGCGGCTGGCCTAGAGGGCCCAGCCCCAGTAGAGGAAACTCTTTGTCTCTTAGGTGCCATCTGAAAATTCACACAAAAATCAACAAAAAAGTGACACCGAGGTGTCCATTAGCAAATAATCATGCAAACAACAGAGCAAATCAACCAACCAAAGCATTACGACTAATCGGAAAACACAAAAACACAGCAGAAGAATTTTTCAAAATTCTGCAGACCGCGCTGAGCGCGCTCTGCGATTTTCAGAAAAAATCTTCTGCAAAACAGAATTTTTCTCCACAAAAACACATCCAATAGCAGCGAAAAATACCATCCTAATACTTCTCTATCATCTAAACAACCTAATTCTAAAAGAAAATTCGAAAATTCCTAACCCTAGGTTTTCAAAATCTAACCTAAACATGCAATGTACACGAAATTGAGAGAAGAAAAGCATAGAATACTTACTAGGATGCCTTGGGAGATTGATTTGACAAAGAAATTCACAAAGATTTGAAGATTTTTGGTTGGAGATTTTTGGGGTTTTGAGAGAATGAAGAATGATGAAGAAAATAGGGAAAAAAGGTTTAAAAGAACCCTAACCCCTTTTAAACTAATCAAGCCACGAATTGGGCCTCCAAAATCTGATTTTTTTCAAAATCTGATTTTTTTTTTAAATCCCAAACCGCGCTGAGCGCGACCCCTACCGCGCTCAGCGCGAAAGTTTCTGCCAGATGGGTCAAAGTGCGCTCTGAGCGCGCTAAGCGCGGTCTGCAGAATTTTGAAATTTTTAAGAAAACAGCAAATTGAGAGTTCGAGCATGTGTAAATGAGTTCAAGGAAGAATACTTACAATGTTGGGGTGCCTCCCAACAAGCGTTTTGTTTAACGTCGGTAGAGCTCGACGGTTCATGATGATCATTGATCATCAAAGAAAATGTTGCCAACCTCATAATTTGCTCCTCCGAAATTGTAAACCTCCACAACTTCCTCCTCCGCCACATCATTTCGAGAAACGTCAAGTTCGACCTTGGTATGCGTTGTTCCTTCAAAAAGCTTAAAAGCAACCTCTTTATCTTGCACTCTCACTTTCATAATTTCATTGTCGACATCAATCATCATGCGAGCCGTCTTCATGAATGGTCTTCCAAGAATAATGGTATCTCTCGATCCTCCTTCATGTCAATTACCACAAAATCCACAGGAAACAAGTACTTGTCCACCTTTACTACCATGTCTTTAACAACTCCATAAGGTGAAATGGTTGACTTGTCGGCAAGTTGCAAAGCCATTCTTGTAGACTCCATTCTAGCATTCCCCAATCTTTTAAGAATGGATAACGGAATTAAATTGATGCTAGCCCCTAGATCGATCAAGCCATCACCCTTGAATGTCTCTCCAATGGCCACTGGCAACGTGACCCTCCCCGGATCGAATTCCTTCACTGGAAGAGCTTGCTTGAGTATGGAACTACAATTAACATCAAGTAATATCGTCTCCTTATCCTTGTGCCTCTTCTTCCTTGTGAGCATATCCTTCATAAATTTCACATACTTCGGCATTAGCTCCAATGCTTCGGAAAATGGAATGTTTATGTGAAGTTGTTTAAACATATCCATAAACCGAGCATATTGTTTTGCCTTCTCCTTCTTTGACGACGCATGAGGGTAAGGTAAATTTTGAATGGGAGCCGCGCTTTCTTCTTTACTTCCCTTTTTACTCTTCCTTGCATTCTTCTCTTTCTTTTTACTTCCTTTACCATTTTCTTTCCCCTTTTCAACTAAGGTTGCCTCCTTTTCAACTGCACTGCTCTTATTTTCAATCACATCTTCCGACTCATCTTCCTCTACAACTTCATCGTTTTTTTCAACTACACCCCTCATCCTCTTTCTCAACCACTACATCATTTTCAACTAAATCATCTTCCACATCAACATCATTAATTTTTTTAGAGGGAAGGTGCGGATAAGGTAATTTTCTTAATGGGAAAGTAACTTCCTTCTCCTTCCCCTTTCTCTTCTTATTCTTCTTCCCCTCTACTTTCTCCTTTTCAACTACACCAATTTCCTTTTCATTTTCAACTAACACCTCTGATTCATCCTCCTCTACATCTTCATCGCTTTCACAATCCGTCATCTCATTTTGATTTATAGTGAAAATTGCTTTGCAATACTCCTTCGGGTTTGTTTGAGTGGTTGGAGAAAATGATGTTGAAGCTTTTTGTTCGGAAAGTTGCTTAGCTAGTTGCCCCACTTGAGTTTCCAAGTTCTTGATAGAAGCCTCCGTGCTCTTTTGATTAGCCATAGAAGCTTGCATAAATTGAGCTAGAGTGTCTTGAATGTTGGAAGACCTCACTTGGTTTTGAGGTTGATTTTGCGGTTGAGCTTGATTTTGATTTTGAGTTTGATATGGATTTTGCCTACCTTGATTGTTACTATCTTGCCTCCACCCTCCTTGATAACCTTGGTTACCCCTTTGTTGGTAACCTTGGTTTTGATTTTGATAAGGGTAAGGAGCTCGTTGTTGGTACCCTTGCCCTTGGTTGGCTATATAGTTAGCTTCCTCATTTTCCGGAGGACAAAATCCGGTTTTATGATCTCCTTTGCACAATTCACAACAAGATATTTGGTGAGCTTTCTTACTTGATGTTCCTTGTAACTCCATGATTTGTTGAGGGAGTTTAGCCATTTGTTTTGTCAATTCTTCAACTTGTTTCACAAACAATTTGTTTTGCGCCACAAGTGCTTCGTGACTTAAACCAATTTCTAGAACTCCCGTCTTCACTTGTACACCTCCTTGATCATGATGAGTTTGATGATCATTCCTACCCATTTTCTCAATTATTTGGATTGCTTCATATGGTGTTTTTGCCATCAAAGAACCTCCCGCCGTGGCATCCAACAACAATTTGTGTTGAGGTTGGAGACCATTTCGGAAAATATGAATTTGTGTAAGCTCGTCAAAACCGTGGCTAGGACACTTCCTAAGCATAGACTTGTACCTTTCCCAAGCCCGATTCAAAGGCTCGTTTACTCCTTGTGAAAATACCGAGATAGCTGTCTTTGCCTCCATGAAACGCGATTGAGGGAAAAATCGCTCAAGGAACTTTTCCTCCAAAACATTCCAATTAGTCATCGTCTCTTGCAATTGATCAAGATACCAATCTTTTGCCTTCCCCACTAGAGAATGAGGGAAAAGCCTTTGGAAGTATTGTTCTTCTTGGTCTTCGGGCCCGCTCCGTGATCTCATAAAACTTAGTAAGGTGAGTATAAGGATCTTCATGGTCATGGCCATGAAATGGACTTGCATAGAGAATTTGAAGCAAGCCCGTTTTCATTTCCGCGACCCTTGCATTTGCTTGTCGAGCAAATTGAGCATTGTGACGAGGGCTATTGACACACGGCCCCCGCGGTGGTGGTGGTGGTAGTGGTTGTGGTTGATTCTCCGCCATAGTGGTGACTTCTCCAAACATGGGTGGTGTTGAAGAAGTAGATGCTTCTCCTCTTTCTCCTCTTTCTTGCCTTTGTCGAGCTAGTCTTTTCCGTCTTTTAGCACTACTATTAAGTCTTCTAGCCGTCCTTTCAATTTCGGGATCGAAAAGGAGTTGGTTGACGGAATACTTCCCGCATAAACTAATTCCGAAAAGTCTAGCCACACAAAAGAAACAAAGAGATTAGTAGAAAAGTCTTAAAACACACAACTATTGCTATACTAACAACATCAAACGCCAATCCCCGGCAACGGCGCCATTTTGTTGTAGGATCTTTCCGTAAACAAGTATTTTTAATTATCGATTCCTCAGGGATTGGTGTATGTTATAGTCTTTCAATAGAAAAGTGTATTTTAAGAAATTGTAACCAAGGGGTTTGTTATCTATTCTACTAGAACCATGAGTTTCAAACAATAACTAAATTAATTCTTTCAAAGAGTTACGGTTTGGATTAAAGAGAGTTTGAGATTGTTTTCAAATTAAGGAGGCATGTCAAGATTAGTTTCATTGATCTAGTTTCATACATATTTAATTAATCAAGTGATGAACATAGTAGATGATTTCTACAAATACATATCCTCTCAATCTTGTAGATTTCCCACCAAGATTGTGAATGTTACCATGTTAATCCTTGCATGATTCCTCACTACAACTATTAACATGATAATCATTAAGTTCAATATTTTGTAAACACTAACACACAAATCTATCCCTAGCATTTGTTCATTAGAGGATGAATATCCTAGGTCTACTTTGAAGTATCCTTTTCCAAGCAAAACTCAAAGCATAAAGATGAAGAACAAAGATATTCAACTATATTAATCATCAACCATGTTCATACACAAATGGATTAAAAGAAATACATACTATAAAGATCAACTACCTCTAATCTTGACACAAAAAGAGCTTAGCCACTCATTTCCATGGTTGCTTTGCTCTCAAGATTGTTGGTAGAGATGATGAACATAAGAAAAATCAAGAGAAAAGCTATGGTTTTTCTTACAATTCTTGCCCTAGATTTTTACAAAGATGAAAGATAATGATCATGAAGTGTTTCTTCCTTCCTTTACAAGCCAAAAAGTCAGTTGAAGTGATGGGTTGGTGGCTCAAAAGGTGAAAGCACGGGCTGTCCTTTTATCGAATTTCGCGGATCCTGTGGTGAGTAAGTTCTTGTTGGCGCTCATCTGGAACTACTGGAGCGACCTGTAGCATGCTTCCTTCATCCATAATTATCTTCAAAAAGAATCATCCCTAAAGCTCTTCAAAATTCTTGAATCCAAGCTTGGGAGAATTAGTCAATAAATTCCTACAATTAAGAGTGAAATAAGTTAAATAATATATATTAAACACAAACTAAATAAAAACCTAATTAAACTAAAATACTAGAGTAAATAATACTAATTAATTAAAAAGACATTGTTAAGGACCACAAAATTATGTACAAAATAACTACAATTTGGTCCTTAACAACTTAAAATATTGAAAACAAAGACAATGAAATCAAGAGCAGGAAAACATTTAATGTTTAATTTTTTCTCTAGCTAGAAAATCATGAAACTATCTTATTAATGTTAGTTTTAGTTGTATCACATAAAATGATTAATATTTTTGTTGTTCTTGTTGTAGTTGTTGTTATCGTTGAAATTTAGTATTTAACAATTCTATTGATTTTGTTTATTTGTTGTTGTTGTTGTTAAGATTTAATGTTTAAAGAATTCATGAATTTTGTTGTTGTTGTTGTTGAAATTTAATATTTAAGGATTCTATTGATTTTAATTTTGTTGTTGTTGTGGATGAAAGATTTAGAATTTGTTAACAAATTTGATGTTTTGCAGATTAAAACAAACAAAATAGGCCAAATTATTTTTAGTAAACAAGACTTTACCCATGATTATTGTTAAAAATCGAGATAAAAAGTAGCGTAGTTTTCAAAATGCAAAAAATGCAGTTGTTGGGGATCAAACTCATGACCCGTGCCACTTTTTCTCCGAGTTATTCAATAATCGATGTGTAAAGTGGTAGCTTTTCATGTCGAATTTCATTACTTCTCTTTCGTACTTGAGGTCAAATGTATTATGCGTCATACGTTAGAAGTGTTGTTTGTAGTAGTGTTGATACGCACAACCCTCATACATCATTCTCCTTCACTTCTGAAGAACTCGACACCAAGTTCTCTTCGTGATAAAGAGCTTCATCTGGATGCAGCTTGCTATAAGTACCAACTGGAAACCTCTCCTTATGCAAAAATGCCATAACATTTTTACCCCCATTGAAAAATTTATTCTCCATGCGTTTATCTCGCAGATGAGTCAAATTGTTTGGTAGTTCATCTGCGGTCAACTCCTTGAAATCCTTTAGGACCCCTAGAAGTTCTTTTGGAATTTTTATTTTCTACTTTATAACACTCATCGCCTCTTTAGTCAGTATTGGACATGAAATTTTAGTTTCTTTTATAGCCTCATCAAACTCCTTTTCACTTTGTGTCATCACCAATAAACTAGATTTTTTCTCCTAGATTCTTATCAAAGTACAAAACATGAGCCATAGCAATTTATATGTGTATCATGTAAACATCATCACGTTATCTCTTCCTCGATAAGTGATATCATTATCATATTTCTAAAGTCTACCAAGTAAAACATGAGAAAAATCCATTTCAATAGTTCCATCTTGGCAAAATACCCTTTTTAGTCCCTTAACTTTATCTCGAGGTCCATTTTTATCCCTTAATTTTTAAAAAGATCAATATAGTCCCTTATGTCTTCAAACATCGTCATTTGGGTCCTTTTCGTCCAATTTTCACAAACAACGTTATTTTTTCATGTGTGGCATATGACGTGTGCATGTGTGGCATCTTACATGGCAACTATTAATCACCAAGTTCATTAAAAATTAAGCGACCGAAATGAACCCGAAGATAAAGTTAACATACTTAAAAGGGTATTATGTCTTCCATATTTTACATTATTGATTTGAAAGTGTTCCACTTTTTATCCTTGTCATGATTTTAACCTTTGCTTACAGGCATATTAGAAGTTAGTAGCTTTAAATTTTATTTAAAAGACATTGCTCCTCAGATTTCAAAATAAATGCCATTTACCTAATTTCCTCTTCATTGATTCTTGTTGTTTTAAGCTTTATTTACCTAATTTCCTAAATTCTCCATTTGTTCACTCAAAGTAGTTAGAGTCACTATAAAAGCCACGATAATCCCCTAAAAATCTACTTGGATTGTCGGTTGATTACAAAAAGAACACGAGACAACCTAAAATAAAACACAGGGTTGCAAGTGCAAAACCTATAAGACAAGCTCTGAAGTCCACCAAAATTTTTTTAAAAAAAACTTAGGATTTCATTATAATTAAAGGATTAATACTTATGGTCAGGCCAAAGATCTTTAAATACAGAAAACAAATAAAATCTAATGAGCTTTTAATCTAAAACAGAAATAAAACTCTTATAATCTAAAATCAAATCAAATCTTTTAATCTAAAACAAAATTAAATATTTTAATCTAAAATGAAATCAAATCCTTAATAGAATCAAATTCAAAACAAAATCAATCATAAACAGAATCAAATCCTAAATAGAATCAATTAAAACAAATAAAATAGAAATTGCTTAAATATTAAAAGGACCAATTATGCATTGACACATGGCATCTGATAACTATTTAGTAAATAATATTTAAGACTTAATTTTTAAAAAATGTGACATGGCAAAAATGTGTGACGTGGCGCCAAATAGCCTTGCCACATCACTGCCACCTTGGCAATATGAAGGGGGGCCTACAAAATTTCAAGAAATATTTAATAGAAGGACCAAAAAGTTGGTTTTTTTAAAGAGGGGCTAAAAGATTAAAAAACTTAAAATAGGGGGACCAAAAATGCATTTAAGTCATATTAAAATAAAGAAATTTTTTAAATATTAAAATGCTTTCTGACGTGTGATTTCTTCTTAGACACGTGCAACCTTCCTACATCAAGATAATTAATGGGTATGTAAAGAATCATCATAATATGGAAGCTTCGATCGTTTAATGCTACATCACATAAGAAGCTATTCAATTTTGTACAAACTATTTGTTAAAAGAAAACTCAATAGGAATTCATGATTCTCATCATGATGGATGATATGGATGTTTAGGTAATCAAGGTTTAAATGGTAAGACAATGGTCCGAAATGTAGTTCTTCAAGCACATTTGTATATATTAAATAATGTTAATGAAGTCCAGCCTTACTTGTCCGCTCATAAAAGTCTTACCAATGAAAAATTCCCCCAGATGAGTGAAAAATTAATGTTGACGGAGCATAACAAAACTTTCATAAGTTAGTTAAATGAAAGGGTTTCTAAATATAGTGGTACATCTGAGACAATTAAATGGATGTCATAAATGCTTAAATTTAATGTAATAACTTGGAGTTTGTTGTATCCCAATTTCCCCCTTAAGATTCTCTAATATCTCATGCCATTACATTGCACAAAGATCAGTTTTTGGATCTCCCTCTCTCTTATCTTGGAGTTTGCCCCTGGGAGATCACCAAGCACCTTATGAATGTGTTTATTTCTTGTGTGTGATAATTGATACTTGAATAATCATGATTTGTATATCAGTTATGAAACAACCAGATAAAAATCATCTGATTACTATATCAATGAAGTCGCCATCGAACGTTATAATATATATCTTGTGTGTTTGATTTGGCTTCCTTTGTAATTTTCTCTCCTTTTTTTTTAATTCCTTTCCTTTTTGTTGCGGAAGTGTGAGTGTGAGATTTTAAGTCATGTTTCTACCTCTCCAATAAATTATATAATAATACTTCATCTATCTCTACTTACATGTTTGTTTCTTTATATTACTTTTGTAGCGTCAAGAGATGCAATAGATTATTTTTTTAAGCTAACGATAAGATAGTCCTTGTTTTAGACATAAAAATATAAAATGAAGTGTTTATTCTATCATCTAAGTTGCTTGCACAAAATTGAAATCTGACCATTTAACAAGCCTTTCCTCTTCTCATTATTATACATTCGATCAAAACTAGGGGTTCTTTCTAGGTACTTGAAAATCCTTTTTTTATAATTGTCTTCATGGGTAGTGGTGAAAAATTAAGATCAAATTATTAATTGATTTAACCCAAAAAATGTAAGGGTAACTATAACCAAATTGTGATTATTCTTCAACTATATATGTAGTAAAGTTATTGATCCTGAAAAATTTAGATGAGTTAGAACATGAGGCAATAATTATCTTGTTTCAATTAGGGATGCATATCCCTATATTATTTTTTGACATTATGATTCACTTAATTGTTCATTTAGTAATGGATAATAGATTTTGTGGTCTAGTGTGTTTAAAAGGGATGTATCCAATTGAGAGATGCATGAAGATTTGATGCATTTTAAAGCCCTAGAGAATAACAAGCATTAAACCTAGAATAAAACACAGGGTTGCAAGCGCAAAACCTGTCAGATAACTTCTAGAGTGCACCATAAGAAATAAAGAAAATTTTGGATTTTATTATAATGAAAGGATTAATCCTTATGGTCACGGCAAAGGTCTTTAAATACATAAAACAAACAAACCCTAATGGACTTTAAGAGACCGTAACGAGATTTTAATCCAAACACTACACCAAAAAAGACCTACGAAAGCGTTTTTTTTTGCCTTTAAAAGCACTTAAAAGCACTGCCGTAGGTGGCGCTGCTATATGTTTTAGAAGCACTTTTTGTTTGGGCAAAAGCGTTGTCTAAAGTAGGCCTAAGGCAACGCTTTTTCCTATAAAGCGCTTTCTAAAGTAGGCCTTTAGCAGCGCTTTTTTTTGGAAAAACGCTTTCTTAGGTCTACTTTAGAATGCCTTTTATGCTTTCTGTAGGCATTTTTAGAAAGCATTTTTTCAAGGAAAGCGCTGCCTTAGGCCTACTTTAGAAAGCGGTTTTGAAGAAAAAGCGCTGCCTAAGGTATACATAAGACAACGCTTTCAAAAGCGCTGCTTTTTGTACACCTTTAGGCAACGCTTTTTCTTAAAAAGTGCTTTCAAAGATAGGCCTAAGGCAGCGCTTTTCATGGAAAAGCACTTTCTTTGGTGTTTTTAATAAACCTAAAATTTTTATAATTCATAAACTTGCATTTTTGGCAGCATTATTTCTTAAGCCTGTAATTTACAATTGTAATCCCATAAACCTGTAATTTACAATTGTAATCCCATTATTTCAACAAAGAAGCGATTATATACAAAAAAAAAGAATTATAATACCATTACATTATATACCATTGTAATCCAAAATATATATAGACCATTATAATTCAATTCAGATATTTCTAACACAACTAAAACCAGTCTTACAAAGTCATCCATAACAATAACAAAATCAGCCCTAACAACAACTAAATCAGCCCTAATTAATAAAATCAGTTCAAAATCGCCAAAATTCGACGAGCGGGCGGTCTTGGTCCTGCAAGGTATGAACATAATAACACGGTCAATAATGTATTCACACAATAATATATTCATAACACTTTTCATACAATAATGTATTCATACCTTATATGATTCTTTGCTCAATAAAATGCACACTTGTATTCATCGAAGTACTACATAACAAAACATAATATACAAGATTTAGTTAAAAGTAATAAATTATATGAAATATCCTATAAATAATAAAATAAATCCTAAGTTATAAATCCATACCGTGATTGGAATCTCTATTTGATTCATTTGAAGGATTTCTTTGATAAACCTCAAAACGAAGTGTCTGCAATCTATATCGTTTTGTTGTTGAGCACACTACATAGAAAACAAATAAGAATGTATAATTGTCCTGTTTTATCAAGTAGCATCACTATTATAAGCAAAATTGTGAAAATTAATGTACCTGCACTTTGATCCATGTAATGTTGTTGGATTTAGACCGTTGTACTCGAGCTTTTCTTTGACTTTGGAACACTTGTATTGATCTAAAAAAATAAAAACATATATTTAGAACAACCTCACATAAACAATTAAATATATAAATATACACGAATATTTAGAACAATATCACTTACATATCAATCATTAATTTCATATTTGGATAATTAGTCCAATTACCATCTACCGAACTCAGATAATAGACCACTTCTTTTATAGGATCCATAGCAACAAACAACCAGTGACGTCTATAAATTGAAACAAACATTTATTCCATTTACAATCGTAATCCCATTATTTCAACAAAGAAGCGATTATATACGGTTCAACCTCAATCTCATTGTGTAGAACATACAAATGCACTTGATCCCGTTCGACCCTTGATACTATCACAACTTTATTTCCAACTAGCTTCTTACCTTCTTTTTTTTCAACAATATGAGATTTGGGGAGTCCAATTGATTGAACTTTGACATATATTCGATACAAAACTCAACCGCTTCTTCAACAATGTATCGTTCGACAATACAACCCCTTGGTCGACTACGGTTTTTCAGATACCCTTTTAATATTTTCATATAACGCTCTGCAGGGTACATCCATCTCATATAAGCTGGTCTGCACAATTGTTTCTCTTTCACAAGATGAACCATTATGTCAAAAAACGGGGACGAAAATACATTTCAAGATCACACAAAGTAACAACTATTTCTTTTTGCAATGTTGGTAAGATCTCAGGATCGATCAACTTAATGCAAATTGACTTGAAGAAAAAACACAGTTTAGTTATTGCGCTTCTTACTTTTCTGGCAGAATAGAACGTATACCTATCGGTAGAAAATATTCCATTATAACATGAGAATCATGCATCTTTAAACTCTTTAACTTGAGGTCTTTCATAGACACAAGTCCTCTAATATCTGATGAGTAGCCTTCTGAAACTTTAACTTCACTTAGGAACTTACATAATATTTTTTTCTCCTTTCTAGATAGTGTAAACAGCAGGTGATATATATGTCCGTCTTCCTTTCTTCACGGGTCCCAATTTAGTTCTTATTCCCATCTCTACCATGTCCTCCCTTGCTTTAAGGCCATCCTTAGACTTCCCTTTTATATTGAGTAACGTACCAATAACACTGTCAAATACATTTTTTTTCAATATGCATAACATCAAGAAAATGTCTTATGTAAAAAGATTTCTAATATGGAAATTAAAAAAAAATCGACCTCTTCTTCCACCTACCTTTGACAAATTTATGTGCAAAAGACTTGCCAAACTGAATACTCACATCTTTCACCTTTTCAAAAATTTGATCACCTGTAAATCCAGGTGGAGCTCTACATTGTTCGGTATCTCCGTTGAACGCTTTTCTCCATCCACGATATTGATGTTTAGAATTTAAGAATCTACCATGATCGAGAAAGACATTCTTATGACAAGCTTTCAATCGCGTCGTATCGGTTCCATCTTCACATATAGGATACGCTTTTCACCTTTAATGTTATACCCTGATAGATTTTCGTATGCTGGAAAATTGTTAATTATTCCAAACAACATCGCCCTCAAGTTGAAACTTTCTTTCCTATACCCATCATAAACCTCTACACCGTTCTCCCACAAAATCTTCAAATCTTCGATTAAAGGTTCCAAGTATACGTTTATGCCATTCCTTGGTTGTTTAGGCCCAGAAATTAACATAGATAACATCATGTACTTACGCTCCATACATAGCCACTAAGGTAGGTTATAAATCATAAGAATCATAGGCCATGTGCTATGCGAGATACTTTGAATACCGTGTGAGTTCATTCCATCAGTAGAAAATGCCAAACGAAGGTTTCTTGCTTATTTTCCAAATTCAGAATAATCATTATCAATTTTTATCCACTGTGGTGAATCTGCCGGATTCCGAAACTTTCCATCAATAATTCTTTCATCTGCATGCCAAGTCAAGTGTCTTGAATCGGTTTCACTATGATACATGCGTCTAAATCTCGGAATTATAGGAAAATACCATAAGACTTTTGTTGGAGACAACTTTTTCTTATATCGAGGGGCACCGCATTTATGACACTCATTTAACAATGCATACTCGTTTCGAAACATAACGCAATCTTTTGGACAGGCATGTATCTTATCATAGCTCATTCCAATAGAGTACAACATCTTTTTTCCCTCATACGTTCGATTGGGAAGAACATTGTCCTCTGGTAGCATATCTTTCATAAGGGCTAATAACTCTGTGAAACTTTTATCCTACCATCCATTGCCATCATTTAAGTTGTACAACTTTAATACCGTAGACAATCTTGTGAATTTTGTACAACCATTATACAAAGGTTTCTCTGCATCGCTTACCAACCTCTCGAACATTTTTGGGACAATCATTAAGATCTTCTTCAAGCGCTTCTACAATCTCTTCGACTCGATCATAATCGTATGTATTTGTGCAGTTGTCATTTGAAGCATAGGCCGTATTATCCCCCTATTCAACATTCCCGTTACTTTTCTCGCCATCCATATTCCAACATGTATAACTTCTATCAATTCCATATCGTATTAAATGCGATACCAACTGAATCGCGTCAACCCGACTCCCATAGCAGCAACCCAAACAAGGACATGTCATTCGACTAGGGTCTTTGGCGTACACAACAACAAACTTAACGAATTCTGATACCCCACTCTCGTACTCTTTCGACAATCGGTTGGAATACATCCATGTCATATCCATGGTTTTACTAATTAAGCTAAACAAAAACAACTAATTAAGGCACAAACGGTATAATGGGTTTCTGTCAAAACACAAAGTATAAACGGAATGGACCCAAAGCAAGAAAATGCAACATATTCACACAATTTTAGACAAGTGCATCATAATACCAGTAATTTGAGGAAGAAATTTACCTCGGATTTACCGAACATCAACATCGAGAAGTTGAAACGAGAAGGTAAAACTGACAAAATTATAGAGAATGAGCGTTGTACATATAAAACAACATCAAGGATAAGTCATAACATATAAAACAATTCAAGAAACTTATATGATGCACATGAACAATTTAAGAACCAAGTAATTGATCATTCAAGAAATTCAATTCACAAATGAAACTAAAACCAATGAAACTCAAGTTATTATTCAATTCACATTCGAAACATGGAAAATCGAATTCAATGTAAGTTATAAACCCCTAAATCAAAATTCGGGCAGCAACTACCTAAATCCAATCATGCTCAATGAAATTAGAATGTATGAATGTACATGAACAATGCGTATTTACAATGGAATTAGAATGAACCGAATGAAACTTGCATGAATGATATGAACAAAATAATATTTACAAGTTAGAAATAAGAAAAAACAAGTTAGTATTCAATGTACATGTAAAAAATCAGCATTATATACATTGTACTAAACAGTCTTAAACTCAAGTAAACGCAATGGTAAACATGATTATCGCTTCACAAACAAAATCGGGAATCCAAAAATGCATGCTATTTGTTCAATTCAACTTCAAAACATGATAAATCAAGTTCACAACAAGCCATAATCAAACAAACAAACCTCCAGACAGCCACAAGTAAGAATTAAATAACGACCCGAAATTCAACTTAAATCAATCAAACATCTATCGGAAATACAATGGTATCACAAACCTATTTTCTCATTTAAGTCCAATCCCAAAAAATTATCACTATCTCTAACATTTACACTCAAATAAACATCCTCTAATCTTCAATAATGAACTCACAATATCAAAGTCGAATTACAAACAAGCTCAACAACAATATCACAAAACCAAATGTATAAACTCTATTTCAAAATATATCAGCAATGTAAATGTACATCCAAAAGCAAACTATGCATCTAAATTTGAAACAGATCACAACTGGAATTAAACAACAATCACTTCATTTATAACAAACAGAATTGGACAACATAATATTTGTATATCGATCAAAACACTTTCTTCAGATTTGTAGCGTAATAGTGGAATCAAATTATCATAACCGAACCGAGATTATCAAAATCAAACCAACAGATTTCACAGCATAATAGTCTTAACTGCCTAAATCCAATCATGCTCAACGAAATTAGAATGTATGAATGTACATGAACAATGCATATTTACAATGGAATTAGAATGAACCGAATGAAATTTGCATGAATGATATGAACAAAAGAATACTTACAAGTAAGAAACAAGAAAAAATAAGTTAGTATTCAATGTACATGTAAAAAATCAGCATTATATACATTGTACTAAACACACTTAAACTCAAGTAAATGCAATGGTAAACATGATTATCGCTTCACAAAATAAAACCGGGAATCCAAAAATGCATGCTATTTGTTCAATTCAACTTCAAATCACTTTCTTCAGATTTGTAGCGTAATAGTGGACACAGTTGAATTCAAATTCAAAATTAATCCACTAAAACAAATTCAGGCAGCCACAATTCAATCGATTACTCAAAATAAAATAAATTTTCTCGCTCAAATTCACACAAAAGAAACGGCATGCTTCCCCATAAGTTTCTCGATTATATCTTATGCGGGTAAACGCGGCGATATCAAACCTTCACCGAAACTAGAAAAAATATTAATCAATATAACTTTAACTAAAACAAAAAACACCTTAACATTATCATCCCATTTCGACACTACCTAAGCATACACTGATAACTCAGAATAACCTAGCATTATTAACATAGACAACAACATTTCTACTCAAAAACGGATCGAACCTAACACAACAAGATGTCTTCATACAGTTCCTAACAAAATAAGTTTATCACAATCATTTTATCACCATACAGTTCATGAAACAGATTTACCAATATAAGTAGAGAAGATGAAGTTGCTCGACGGAGGGAGTTCGAACGATAGCTGCTCGACGGAGAGACGGAAGAGAATGAATCAAAAAATCGATGAAGTAGGGGGAATGAGCGTTAACAATCGACGGAGGGAGTTTGAAGATGAAGGGCCTTTTTAAGAACTAAAACGATGAAGGACAGAGGGACGGCGGAGGGATGGAGGAAGTTGGAGAGGATGAAGGAAAGAAGGAGACGGAGGAGGTAGTATGAAATCGTGTTTTTTGAGAATGGGTTTTTCTGAACAGAAATCGTGTTTTGATATTTCAGGGTTTTAGAATTTTAATTATAAAATTAGTTACGAAATCGCTTTTGAAAAGCGTCTTCATAGCTCCAAATTTACCTGTGCTTTTTCCCTAAAAAGCGCTTTCATTTCATATGCCTATAGCATTGCTTTTAAAAGCGCTTTCGAAAGGCCAACTTTAGCAGCACTTTTAAAAAGCGCTTTCTAAGGTTAACCTTTAGCAGCGCTTTCTAAGGTGGGTTCTTTGTAAGGAATTTAGCAGCGCTTTTAAAAAGAGCTTTCTTAACTTTTTAAGAAAATTTTTTTTTACAAGCTATAGCAGCGCTTTTTGATAAAAGCGTTTTCTATGTAGTGCTGCCAAAATTCATTTTTGGCGTAGTGAAAACAAAAATAAACTCTTATAATCTATAATGAAATCAAATATTTTAATCTAAAACTAAATCAAATCTTTTAATCTAAAACTAAATCAATTTCTAAATAGAATCAAATTCAAAATAGACTCAACCTTAAATATAATAAAATCCTATACAAAATCAAATAAAACAAATAATATAGAAATTACTTAAATATTAAAACAAAGAAATTACTTAAATGAGAAAATATTTTCTGACGGGCGATTTCTTCTTTGCACTTCTACAAATAACATATTTTATGACAAAACTTTCACCTCACTTATACAAAACCGAAGTGTAAACCATAGACGCACCATATTTGTTTATTTTAAAAAATATCATATATTCTCTCGGTTTTACTGAAAGCTGAGGGATAAAGTATTTAGAGGACACGCCTTCGAATCCAAGCAACTATAACATCTTTAAAGTTTTTAAATTTTTTATGACTTATTACCTTGGTTTTACTAAAAACCAAGGGATAAAGTAATTAGATGACACGTCTTCGAATCATAAGAGCTATACTTTATCACCTTATAATTTTAAAAACATGTATAATTATGATATATTAATTCGGTTTTGCTGAAAACCGAGGGGTAAAGTAGTTAAACAAACACGTCTTCGAATCCTACCAACTATATTTTATCCCTTTTTTATTTATTTAAAAACATTTACCTCGATTTTTGATAAGTGCCAAAATGTAGTTATTTTGTATATATATTTTCTGGCACATATCTGTTCTTGTTTGTTAATAATCGTTGAATAACCCCACTTTTTGTTGTAAATACGTTTTATTGTGTTTTGTGTACATAATATATCTTTTGATTAGTTTTAATGTAATTTTGTAGGTATTTGTGCGTGTTGGAGCATCGAGGAATAAAGTGTCGAAGACACGGCTCCGAAGACGCGGTTTTGATGAATAAAGGACCAATTTTGTTCAGTGGAGGCTGCTGAGCACAGTGAGGCCGCTCAGCGCGAGTCCGCTCAGCGCGTTTTGGAACGTGTTGAGTGCTTTGGTACTGTTGTGATAGAAAGAAAATTAGTTTTAGAGGCCGCTCAGTGCGCCCTCTCTGCTGAGCGATATTAAGGCGGTTTAACGTGTAAATATCAGATGGTGCTCAGCGCGCTCACGCCGCTGAGCGCGGTCGTCTGAGATTTGTTTTATGAATTCATTTTTCTTACTTTTTAGGTTATGATTTTGGGGTGGATTTTGATCCCCATTTCCATCAACCTTTATTTTTGATAGATTAGCTTAGAAAACAACATTAGGGATTTCTCATGGATGATTGGAGGTGGATTGCTCTTCGATAGGCGTTCAAAAATCGGTGTAAATGAGTGGTTTATCTCTTCTCCTCTTTGTGTATTTCTCTATTTATTGGTTATGTATGTATATCTACTCTTGCTCATGTATATTTGTCTCCCTTGGCATTGTATAAAGTTTGCTTTACAAATTTGTGTTGGTGATTGTCTTAGGTTTTTACTCTATGTTAGGGATTTGAGCTTTGCTATATATAGATTACTTAAATTCTTACCTAGGATGATTATCTGTTTTTTTTTCTGAATGCTCGAAATAGGTCTAGAGCTTACATTCACTTAGGGTATCTGAGCTTAATGTCTCTCTGTTGGTGAGATATGCTAGAGATGGATATTGAGGTGACGCAGTTGAATTCTCAATTTGGTTTAGAAATAGCTTAGGTTGTGAGAGGTGTGAGATTACACGGGCGAGTATCGTAGGCTGAGTATAACTAGAAGGTACATTTAAGTCTGTGACGGGTAGTGTGCATTCATTCCGGGCAAGCTGTATATCCTTTATACTTTTTGTTCATTTACTTTTTGTCTTTGATTTTCATCTCATTTAATCTCAAACTCATTAACAATAGAATTGTCGAATGACGAATCACTAACCAATCTTTGTGGACACGATACGATATAACCTAACCGATATATATCACCCAGTAAAAATAAATACCTCACTTTTTGCTTGCTCACTTCACCGCTTCAACAAAATGGCATTGTTGAGTTTTGTAATTAATGTATATGTTGCATATAAACTTGTATATTGTTGTTTGTACATGTTATGTGTTTACTTTCCATACTTGTACATATGTGTGTTTTCCCTTGTTTTTAAGTATTGTTGTAAGTTTTCTCGTAACTTTTGTTGTATGGTTGTTAGGAAACTTTCTTTAGGTTTGTGCGGTGTGGCAATACCATGACATGACGAGAGGAGGTTACTAGCTCGCACAATAAAGGCGTCAAGCTTATGATGTAAAACAAGCATGTTTGGTTTGTGTTTGTTTATGTGTGTGGTGGCTATTGCTTTAACAAGTTGAAATATGACATGTTCTAAATTTCAAATCTTCACTTTTCAACTTGTTAATTCATTTTCACCAAGTTTTTTTGTATTGTTATTTGTGTTTGTTTCATTATGTCAATTTGTTGTTTTCCACATGTTTGTAGTGTTTTAGTTTGTGGAAGTGTGTATGTATTGTAAATATTATTTAGATGTGTACATGAGATTTTGTAGGTGAAGTGGAGCTTGCATAGCAGTTGCACCTGTTGTTGTATTTTTTTGCATCTAGTTAGTGCGCTCCAGGCTGCTTAGCGCGCTCTGTTGTGCAGAGCCAGTGAATTCTTTTTAAATTTCACTTGGTTTTTCATTTTTGTCCACTTCCACCAAGGTTTTTTGTATTGAATAAAATTAGTATTATTTTTCTAACTCTTTTATTATTGTTTGGACTCAAATTTTGGTCCGGTAGTTTGAGGTTACATTTGGTGATTTTTTGAGTTTGATAGTTTCAACTCGCGGATGTATGATAATGATAGTTTTCAAAGTTGGTAAACATCAGGTACATGTTTATCTCTTTCTATAGCATAACATGTTTAGGAAATTTATCATTTGTATAATTACCATGTCATTCATTCTTTTTGCATTACTTGCTCATTAGTTGAATCACTTTAGTTCCCTTTTTATCCATAAATGTGAGAAAGTTTTCCATTATTCATATGCTGGAGGCCACATTTTTGTTTTAACTAGATTTTATTATGCTTAATATTTTGTTTTGTGTTGATTGTATGAATGTATGTGAAACAACCGGCTGAACATCATCCGATAACTATATCAATGAAGTCGCCATCGAACGTTTTTTATCTCGCAAAAAGGAGAAAGGCAAACGCATCGCGAAAACCTGAAAGGGATAAGGCACGGTCTTGCGACCGAGAGATAGGGTAAGGGAATCTATTACGCGAAGGGAAGGTATTAGCACCCCACGCGCCCGTAGTACTCTACGGTATCCACTTCTATTTTCTATCTAATGGGTGTGTTTAAATCTATTTACTGCTTAATTACTATGTTTGTATGCTAAAAGAGAACGTATGTGAAAGAAAAGGAAAATAAAGAAAACACGGGGAAAAGAAGGAAGTATTTACAAAGTTTGCTCGATCGAGCCCCGTGACAAGATGCCTACGTATTCCCGCGTGCAATGGGAAAGTCAGAGCGTCGTAGTTCGGCTCACATGTTTTGGTGGGTTATGTGTTTTTTAATTATGAAAATAATTTAAAACACAAAAGAAAACCCGTAGGCAAAAAGTTTGCATTTGGTTGGTTGTTTTTACCTTGAAAAAGGAGTTTGAACCATTATTAAGTGTTTTGATGTGCAAAGGAAAAAAAGAAAACAATTTTTAGTTTTATTATATGCATGGATGCAAAAGAAACTAGAAAATGAACAAGGGAAACTATCTAATGCTATCCCTAATGTCATCATGCATGGATTACATCCTAAGGTCTAACTCGAATCACTAACTAAGGTAGAGTCGAGAGAATCCTAAAGGAACATGCAAAGGTTTACCACCTAGATCTATGTCTATCTCGAACCACCAGCTAGAATGGAGTCGAAGATGACAAACAGGAGGAAAAATGTTTACAACCTAAGTCTATGTCCATCTCGAATCACTAACTAAAGTAGAGTCGAAGACGACAAAAGGGATGAAGCAAACAAGTGCTTTGACAGAAGCACACAAACAATGCAATGCAAACAAACAAATGGCACACAAGCGGAGAGAAGGAAGTCCCATAGCCTCGGATGTGAGCATACCGTGAGTCAACCAGGAGCCGACACATCCAATTCCTGTTGAAGAGAAAATGGTGCGAGTTCTGCAATAAATGCGAACCCCATGAATGAGTGGAGAGTTAGAATAGGGAACTCTTGCCACTTTTTATTGACTCGATAAAAGCAACACGATTCGGCGTGTGCGGGTGACACGGACTAGAATGCGGGGTTCGTTCTTGACCCTACCTTCCGCTTGCCCATATCAATGACTCGATGATGGAAATATAAAAGCGGGACTTCGCTTAGTGGTACCACGTCGGGCGTCTAACCACTCGACCTATGCAAGCACAAATGTAAACACTTCGAGAATTACCTCCCTATGCAGATGGAGGATTTAAAACAAACCAAACACAATTAGCAAACCAGAATTGCCCAAAACGGGTCTTTAAATAAACCAGAGGGGTTCCTGAACATGCTCCAACTACGGAAGCCCCTTCATACATCTCTATTCCTACTTCTCATGGCAAGGAAAGCAGTAAAATCCTACTTCTCATGCTCTCTAGAAAAGCGGTAAAGAAATGCGGTAAATAAAGTAGAATAAATACCCGACGGATATTAAATCCGAAGAGCACGCAAGCTGTAGAAATACTCCGGAAAACTTCGAGTAAACTTCCATCAACAAAGCAATGATAAGAGATAGCTCGATCAATATAATCCACAAGGTGATATCGTGCAACATGTGCGTGTAGCAAGCAAGTCCTCATAACAATCAAAACACCTGCACAAAGGTACATATCCAGACAAAACAACAGAATACGTGTTTCTCGGAAATATGAGAAAACACAAAGCAAAATGCGTTTAAAACGCAAACAGAACCACAAGAGAAGTGGTAACCACAGGAGAAGTGGTAGGTTAGTGTACCAAGATTAGGTACCTAGCCAAAATATCCTCAATGTACCTTGCACAAGTCAACAAACATGTCAAAAATAACAAGGAGGCAACAATATAATTGCATATTCACATCACATGTCAAAATATGATCCAAAGGTGGAGAAATGGAATGTAAATGTGTATAGCAACATAAGAATGGAAAACCGGGCAGCAACACACACACATAATGCAAAATAACCCATGAGCAACATCAAATCGAGCTAAGTCCATCAAAACATTTCTCAAATGCAATGTTAAAACATAGTTAGAGACCTAGAGTAGTTAGAAATAAAAAAAATCTACACTAAAATGACTTAAAATGCATTATTTACAAAGAAATCAGAATATCAAAAATAAATTTGAAATTTTACTTACAACACTAAGATAACATACACTTCCAATTATAATTAGACGGTAAAAACTATCTTAGAGTTTCTAAAAAAAAATGGCATTATACTTCCTAAGTTAATTCAAATTAGAAACATCTAAATGTATTAATAAAATGAATTAAAAAAACTAAAAGGAATTGATTAAGAAAAATATTTAAAAAATGTCAAAAAATATTCAAATGTCCTAAAATATCGGAATATGTTTTTTATACGTTTTTTTATACTTCGAAACAATCGAAGAAAGCGAAAGCTAAATCGAATGATGTATCAAGATTATAAAGCACGAACAGGGGGGTGTAAACCAGAATTCCGAAATTGAACTAATTTATGTTTATAGTATTCTGGGCCTATTAGCAGGGGGGTATGACTCAGTAAGTATTAAGTCCAGTCCGGAATGATCTACACTAAGTCCAGTTTGTATTTTTTTGTCCAATTAACAGCCTTTTTTAATGAGTCCAATATTTTATATCCAAATAGCAATACTATTACTATTATTTTTTTATTTCAGATTTTATTTAAATTAAACCCACATGTCACACTTATATTTTTTCCTATGTACATACTTATATATCAATTGGTCACATGTATTAATTAAATATTCAGATTTTAATTTTTATTAAATAAAAATGAGATGCCACGTGTCGCAATCTGGACGGTTAACACAAAAAAAGTCATGCACCAATGAGGGACAGCCACGCATAGGGCTTGGAATAACGGTCGCCGGAACCAGTCGTCTTCTCCGACGATAAGAGTGGCCGGAAAAACGATTTTTCGCCGTGAATGGACCTGTATGATACCACTTGACTCGGAATTTTATAGATTCAGGATCCAAATCTCGTTTCTACTAAAACACATTCAAATACAGGGATGTCCATACATGAGTTTCGAGATCACTTACTCGACGGAGTTCGTCCGCCGCGTCTTGAATCTTGCACGAGAAAGATGAGAATTCCTGTTTCCGCTTCGAAGATCTCTCGCGACGACTGAAACTTTCTTGTTCTTCTTCAACAAACCTTGCAACATATGCTTCCGATGGCGCTAAAGATGAAATAAAAAGATCCTTGATATGCTGAGAAGCAAACTCAATACAAAGTTCAAATCCTTGAAGATGAGGACGATATAGCGCGAAGATGATTCAAAGAGAAAGAGTATCATCCATGGCGAGAGAAAGCTGCAGTGATTCTTGATTGCAGAATGTTGTAGCACGGTTATACAGGAGATTCAAGGTTGATGTTGATTCGGTTACAGATCGAGAAAGATTATTGCCGTCAATTCGTTACGGTCGCTGTGGTGGTTCGGCGAGAGAAGAAAATCAGAGAGTGAGCAGCGACGAAAGTGATGTTATTGTTCTTTCTCTTTTTCTGTTATAGACTTTCTTGAATTATCCAGAACAGAGAGTGAGGTAGAGGTTAGAGAAGAAGGAGATCGAGGTGGTTTGTTAATGGTGAGATGATGAGAGGAAAGAGATGGCTGTAGTGTGAAAGGGAGGTTGAAGATGACGGTTACGGCGAAGTGAGTTGGATGAGAGGGTTGTTATGGTTTTTGCCAAGAAGAGAGAGTGGTGATAATTGTGTTGTTGTTCTGTTATGAGGAGAATGAAGATTGGGATAATGGATGGTGAAGGTGGTTAACGAGAGAGAAAGAGAGAGAGGAAGGTGGATTCTGTTTGTGTTACGGTGCAACAGTGAGGATGCATAGTAAAAGAAGGTTGACGCGTGAATAACGGTTATGGCTGTTATGAGGATTTCTGTTAGCAGTGAGTTTGTTTGGAAGAGATGAAGGTGGTGTATGGAGGAAAGAAGAGGGAGAGATGGAGAGAGAGTTCTATGAAAGAGGGAGTGTGGGAGTTTTTTTTAGTTTGTTAAAAAATGATGGTTGTTGTAAAGAAAAAAAGAAGGAGCATTATGTTGATTCTTCACGAGGTATTTACTACTGTGTGAGAAAAAAAGTAAAAATGGATCCTGTTAATCTCAATTATCATAAAAATCAACTCACGCTAGCAACTTTGGATACTTCTATCTTGGTGTGTAATAGTCCGATCGGTACAATGAGAACGTCGACTCGAAGATCACACTTAATACAACAACATTGATGTTGAATGCCCGACGAAAAAATGATCATACGCTCGCCGTATTCAGCTTCGAAGTCACGACGGCACAAGCTGACTTGAATGTCTTAGGATTTTCTCTAAATGTCATGTTTAATACATCAATCCGTGCACACCACTTTGCAGCCCCGTAATTCCTTCGGTACTCGACCGGATGACTCGAACCCGGTACCATTGGAAAGCTCGCGTGACATATAACAACTTTGTAGTTAAACGTTTTCCGATACGGAGTCAATAGCTATGAGAAAATCGACCCTGAAGCTGTCGGCTTGAGCATAGAAACAAACACTTAAAAATATTTCTAAGTGTTGAAATTTGAGAAATGATAAACCGTAACTTCCAAGCTCCGTAATTTTTGATCCGTTTCTCGAATGTATTCGATCTCTTCAGCAAAGTTGTAGATTGCCACTAAATGAACAACTTTGATTTTTAACTCGACTCGAATCGATGCCTCAAAACACGTGTAAAATACCTCCGAAGTCGAGCACTTGAACACCTTAAAAAACACTTAAAATTTTATTAAGTGTAAACTTCGAAAGTTGTGAACTTCAAACTTCGGAGCTTTATAACTCGAAATCCGGGCATTTCTGGAAAAAATTTCACAAAGACAAAGTCGGAGTACGAAATACGCTCTTTCCAACGACTATCAGTTCACAAATTTCTGACCACAGACGGGCAAAATACGGATGCGGCAACATGGCTCCGTGAACACAAAGTGCTTAAAACTTAGAAATTTTTTTCTAAATCCAAGATTACTTAAAATGCAAGAAACCTCATTTTCACCCGATTCTTCCAATTTTCCTCAACAAATGATCGCATTTTCTCAAATGTCGACTTTTGACAATAATTTTGACCCGAAATTCCGCCCGGTCAAACTTTGACTTTTGTTGACTTTTTGATACATGCACTCAAATATCATTTTATCCGTCCGTTCTTGATTTTCTGATAAATCGCGTGGATTGATAAGTCGTATACTGATACTTCACCACTCACAGAAGTCCATATAATCAATTCAGGCTCAAATATTTGACCACCACACACTGTAGCTCGAAACTATAATCGATATCCACCTGATAGGCGATCAGAACACCACAACCTCAACTCGCGAGATAATCAACAGCTTTCGGATGTTCACATCTTGTATACTGAGAGGATGCTTGAATTGACAGAACCTCAGATATCCAGCTTTTGAGAACCAAACCTCTTCTTCAGAATTGTACAGATTCACACGATTTAGAAACTTCTGAACCCATGATCAATGCATGAATGATACGTATACGATGCACCTATTAATTAAGTGTTAACCAATTATTTATTAACAAAATGAAGAGGGCGAATTTTGGGGTGCAACAATATGAAAATGATCAAGGCATTTTTGTTTGATTTTGAGCATAACTACCTTGGCCAAATATTCAATTCACCTTGTGAGTGTGTGAACCTTTGGTTTATCAATATCCATGTTTATTTGAATTTGATACTTGTATATGAGTGTCAATTCACCTTTTTTTTTATAAATGTTGATTTCTTTATTTCTTGAACCCTCAACTATACGTTGTTGAATGAATTTTTACCTTGCCTTAGAAAGTAGGGAGTATTCACATAATGATGTTGGTTGGATTCAAGTTGGGGAGATGAATATTTATGTACTTATATTGTGATTGGTATGGGGTTAAGAGAAAAGAAAAAGAAAAAGGAAAAAAAATTAGAGAAAAAGAAAGATTAGAAAAAGAAAGAAAAAATAAAGTTTAGAAAAAGAAAAACAAAAGAGTATGAATAATGTTGTGTTAATAAGTAAGGTGTTTTGGTGGGGAATTTGTGATGAAGAAGAAGTTTGATTGAAATTGTATTGTTTGGAACTTTGTGAATTGATCACTCCCTTAGGTTTAGGCAAGTTTTTGTTTCGATTAGCTTTCGAACTTATCACTTGTTTGTTAACCAAGCCACATTACAACCTTAAAAAGCCCTTGTGATTCTTGCATTTGTATTTTCAATACGTTTTTGGATGAATGCATAACTTAGTCTTTTGTTTGCAAGATTGTGGATGAGTGTTTTTTATCCCTCACCTTTGTGTGTTCTTCATCTACCAATGAATTTTTGCTAGGTGTGATTCATGATTGAGCTTGTTTTGTTTTAGAATGTTTTGCATGATTTTTGTACTTAGGATTTGTTTCGTTTATATGTTATTGTTGTAGGATGTGGTAAGTAGGTATTTTGCGTGTACGTTTTTATTTGAACCATACATTTGTTTTCCATTTTAAAAACTTGTTGATTCGTAATTATTTGATTACCATTCTTTGTTTCTTTGAGTTATTTGACTTTGTTTGAGGATAAATATTGTGTCAAGTTGGTGAGAGTTGATAGGTGCCAAAAGTAGTTATTTTGTATATGTGTTTTGTGGCACTTATCCGTTCTTGTTTGTTAAAAATCGTTGAATAACCCCACTTTTTGTTGTAAATACGTTGTAATACGGTGGGAGAACTGACTTGTTTGTTTTGCATTTTATCGCAAATGTTGCGGATAACAAGAGTCGCCACCGACTTTTCTTTTATCCATTTAAGGGAAGGCGAAAAGAACAGGAAAAGACCTTCGTTAGATTCTGAGTACGGGAGGCAGTTATGAAAAGGGAAGGTATTAGCACCTTTTCCATCCGTAGTTATCTACGGGCCCTTAATTGCTTAGCTCACTTCATAAATTGCTTTGTGTGTGTGTTTGAAAAGATATTTTGAAAAGGCATTTCACTTTGACTTCGTAATGATTCTCGCTGGAATGTATACGAAGTGTTTGGAAATGTGTTTGTTTTGGAAAAGACTTTGTAATTATTCACGCTGGAATGTATACAAAGTGTATTGAAAAGTTTTTGAAAAGTGTGAGGTGTAAAAAGTATTTTGATAGATTTGAGCAAGCAAAAGAATCTTATTACCTATTCAGAATGGTCGTTTCCATGTTATTTTGCTTTCCTTTAGGGTAGCGCTATCCATACCATTAGTTGGTAAGTAACTCTATCCATTGGATGTAAAGGGACATTCGAAGGGTCATCGTATGATCATAGAAGGAAACATGTAGGGATACCTTAGCGTATTCGTAGGGACGATCATCATTTTTTGTAGGAAACAATCGAGGGACGAGATCATATATTCATAGGCAACATCGAGGGTCATCAAGGGACTATGATCTCTATATCGAAGGGACTAAGATGATATTGTTTGTAAGCATCTTAGCTAAGATATCCCCATGTTTGAGGGACATGACCATGTATTCGAAAGGCAACAAAAGAGGATACCCTAAGGTGAGTGCAAGTGTGAAAAGTATGTTGTATTCAGATATGTTATCTTGTATTTAGAAGTGATCTATATTTCTTGATTTAATCTTTCTATACATGCCTAATTACTAGCAGTTAAATATATGCAGAAAGTAAATTGCGGAAAGTAAATCCTACGCTATTACATGGCTTTGGGGTAGATACATAATATAGGAGTGCAGATAGTAAATCCTAATTAAGCTATTACATCCCATGAGCAGTTACATAATATTGAAAAAAAGATGCGAGAAATTAAAGTCCTAACTATTACAACATGTGAACAGTTACAATATTAAAAATAATTTCGCGAAAAGAATCGAATTGTAAATGGTAGAAAATAATGTTAGTAAAAAGAAAATTTTTGAGTTAGGAAAAAGTTTTTTTGGGTTAGTAAACCTAATTAAATTAGAAAAATATTTTTCTGAAATTTTCTGGGTTAGTTTGATATGGAAAAGTCATTTAAAAGTTAATTTTCGATTAATTAACAATTAAAATAAAACATGAGTGAAATATATTTTTTTAATGAAAAAAACTAAATTAGAGTTTTTCTAACCTAATTATGAAAAGAAATATTTTTTGGTGATTTTTTAGTGTATTAAAAAAAATGTTTGAAAGAAATTAAATAAAATAAGAAAAATGTGGAAATAAATGAAAAAAGGTTTGTTTTGCAAAGGGATAAAAAATAATTGATAGAGCCAGGGATCGAACCCCTGCCCTTGCCTTCATACGCGCGCTGCCTTGCCACTGGACCAAGCCTACATTTGTGTTAGTAGCATGGAATAAAAAGATTATAAGGGAAATAACTTTCTGAACATGAAAATAAAAATGCGCCAAGGGGGGGGGGGGGTCGTCGTCCCCATTTGAATTTCCCAGGCTTTTAGCTACGGTTTTCATCCGTTGCTATAGCCTTTACCTACAGATCATTCCCGTAGCTAAATCCCTGCAAGAATCAAACCAGAAAAATACAAATGATAAATGAGTTATGAGGCCATGGATCAACTCAGTTTGATCCTCTGAGTATGATGGAGTCATTGGTTTCGTCCAATTTTTCCTAATTCGCAAAGCCCTAATTTCAAGCTTGGAACCCTAACCATGGAAGATTCGTATACTTGCAATCAAACTTAAATCGAACCATGCAGAAAGCTTCGAAATAGCATCAGGAACGCAAATGTATAATCAACTCGTGTTAAAAGTGCATGAATCATTGAAATTGATTTTGAGTTTAGAGTATGCAAACCGTGACTTCGATTTCTAGATTCTGGACGTGTTCGGGCTTGGTGATGGTCTGGAACAATTCAGAGGACTCCCAGGAACACGTTGCAATGCTTAGAATGCCTTGAATTGGTGCAAAACTGTGGCTGCTAGTTGCTTGCAACACACGTTTTTTTTAAAGCTTTTTTAGGGTTCTTGGAGGCAAGAATTTTTGTTCTTGTGCATCTGGGATCACTGTGCATATATACCGTATGGCATTAGGTCAAGAATTGATGAGAAAATATATCCTCATCAATGTGAAAATATTTGATTGAAATCAAACTTTATTTTGCCTTTTTTGAGCCAATTTCAATCAAATCTCTTGCCAATATCAATAACTTCGAAATTGATAGCTTGTATGGCTTGCTTGGACCTCAAGAATGAGAGAAAATCAACCTTGCACTTATTGTTTTGATTTTATATCTTTTATTTTAATTAAATTGGTTTTAAATGAATAAAAATCCAAAATAAATAAAAATAAAAGATAAAAGACGTGGCCTTGGGCTTGGAGGTTCTAATTCATATAAGAAACAAGTTTAAACCAAGAAAAGTTAGGCCCATTTAGAAAAAATTTGATTTTCTCAAGTATTTCTCTTCATGCACTTCCTCAAAAATGCTCAACTTGTACAATTCGTATCTTGCTCAATTTTCAACATTTTTGGGTGTTCCTGTAATTTTTAGAAAGCTAAAGATGTCCTCTAAAAACTCCTTTTGGTTTCATCTTAATTGAAGTTTCCATGTTCATGAACACTTCTTTGCAAAAAGATGACTTTTTGTTGACTTTTAAAAGGGCCTGTAATGTTTTGATCCATAACTTCCAAATGAAGCATTTTTGGGCAAAGCTTGTGAGACATGAAGTTGTAGAGAATTGAATTCCCTTCAAAATGAGCTTTGATGGAAAAATTTCTGATAAAGTATGTGAAAGTTATGTCTGGTCAAAGTTCTGTTGACTTTTGTCTAAAAAACCCTAATTTAGAAACTTTGACTTTTGATCAAATCTTGACTTTTCTTGAGGAATCATGATCAACCCTTGATCAAATGATGAATATTACTTCAAAATATTGATGTTGACCGAAAATTATGAAGTTTGACTATATGTTGACCACAGTTGACTTTTTGTCCAATACAGTTGATTTTCAACCATCTGAGCAATTGGATGGACAAATCTGATTTGTAAGGCTTAAAACTTGGCATGGTGATCCTTGAAGCATATGATGAGGTATGATGACCACTTGAAGCATTGGAAATCCATTTTGACCTGAGAGGAGCAAAACCCTAGTTTGGATTGATTGCTTAGGAGAGGGTTTGTCTGGTCAACCCTTAAGAAATTCTTAAGTATGGAGATGTGAATTGTCTTGAGAAGTAGGAGGGAAAATTTTGGGGTATGACATACGTTTTATTGTGTTTTGTGTATATAATATACCTTTTGATTAGTTTTAATGTATTTTTGTTGGTATTTGTGCGTGTTGGAGCATCGAGGAATAAAGTGTCAAAGACACGGCTCCGGAGACGCAATTTTGATGAATAAAAGACAAGTTTTGTTCAGTGGAGGCTGTTGAGCAAGGTGAGGCCGCTCAGCTCGAGTCCGCTCAGCGTGTTTTGGAACGCGTTGAGTGCTTTGGTACTGTTGCAGCAGGAAGAAATTTAGTTTTAAAGCCGCTGAGCGCGCCCTCGCTGATGAGCGACATTAAGGCGGTTTAACGTGTAAATATCTGATGGCGCTCACGCCACTGAGCGCGGTCGTCTGAGATTTGTTTTATAACTTCATTTTTCTTACTTTTTAGGTTATAGTTTTTGGGTGGATTTTGATCCTTATTTCCATCAACCTTTATTTTTGATAGATTAGCTTAGAAAACAACATTAGGGCTTGTTCATGGATGATTGGAGGTGTATTGCTCTTCGATAGGCGTTGACAAATCGGTGTAAATGAGAGGTTTATCTCTTCTCCTCTTTGTGTATTTCTCTATTTGTTGGTGATGTATGTATATCTACTCTTGCTCATGTATATTTGTCGCCATTGGCGTTGTATAAAGTTTGCTTTACAAATCTGTGTTGGTGATTGTCTTAGGTTTTTACTCTATGTTCAGGATTTGAGCTTTGCTATATATTGATTGCTTAGATTCTTACCTAGGATGATTATCTATTAGTTTCTGAATTCTAGAAATGGGTCTAGAGCTGACATTCACTTAGGGTATCTTAGCTTAATGCCTCTGTGTTGGTGAGATATGCCAGAGATGGATATTTAGGTTACTCAGTTGAATTCTCAATTTGGATTAGAAATAGCTTAGGTTGTGAGAGGTATGTGATGACATGGGCGAGTATCGTAGGCTGAGTATAACTGGACAGTAGATTTAAGTCTGTGATGGGTAGTGTGCATTTGTTCCGGACAAGCTGTCTATCCTTTATACTTTTTGTTAATTTATTTGTTGTCTTTTATTTTTAACTCATTTAATCCCAAACTCATTAACGAGAGAATTGTTGTACGACGAATCAATAACCAATCTCAATGGACACGATACGATATAACCTAACCGGTATATATCCCCCGGTAGAAATAAATACCTCGCTTTTTGCTTGCTCGCTTTACCGCTTCAACAATTTTGCTGAAAACTGAGGGGTAAAGTAGAGTATTTTTTATATTTTTTATTTATGACTCATTATGAAAAATTTAGTAACTAATCTTTGACGTCCATTTATAAAGTAAAAATAGTCAAGATATTTCCAATTCATCAGTCCACGTGAAATATTAGTGATCCGTGTGAAATTCTCAATAGCCAATCAAAACGTGAAAGCCACAACTATTCATCTTGGATGCAAAGTGCTAAAATTTAACTTAACATATTGAAAACAAAGATAATGAAAGCAACAGCAGGAAAATATTTAACGTTTAATTTTTTCTCTAGTTAGGAAATCATGAAACTAACTTATTAATGTTAGTTATAGTTGTATATATCAAATAAAATGATTAATATTTTTGTTGTTCTTGTTGTAGTTGTTGTAGCTTCTCCTGTAACCTTGGTTCGTAGAATGCGTTTTTTGCGGAGATCATGGGTGTCATTCTGGCCATGGAATATGATATTTCTAATAACTGGTGTAACATTTGGCTTGAAACCATTTCTCAGCTAGTGGTCCGTGCTTCTAGCAATCATTCTACAGTTCCCTGGGGGATTCACAATAGATGGGTCAAATGTTTGTATAGGTTGTGAAACTCTAGTTTTTTGGCTTCGCATATTTACTGGGAAGGTAATCATTGTGCGGATACGCTTGCTAACATAGGATTAGAGATTTCTTATACTATTTGGTGGAATGTGTAGCGGCAAAAACTGCGAGTATAAGTCATTGAATTGACTTAACTTAAAGAATAACAAAAGATTCACCACCGCGCTTTTACTTTATCCAAAGGACTAGGAAAAAGAGCGAATAAAATCCTATAGTATCAGAGATATGAGATCAAGGGTTAGTTATGCAAAGGGAAGGTGTTAGGCACCCAAAGCATCTACGGTACTCCGCAGGAACCTTTTTGAAAATTTGTATATGTGTGCCAAAAAGAGTTTGTACGAAAGTGTCTGGAGGGTTTAGAAGAAAACAAGAAAAGTATTATTTTTTAGGATTTTTGGTTTGATAGAACTTCCAATGAGTTCTAGGCCTATATACAAACAATGTGTAATGTTGAAATCAAAACCAAGTAGTTCAGCTAAAAAAGACCAAAATGATGTGTTGGTTGATTTTAAGAAAATGTTAATTTGGAAAAGCTACAAAGAGCTCAAAAAGGGTTTGTATGAGGTAAGGTGTTTTTTCGTCTTACGAAAATGGAAGTCAAAGTATAATTAAATGGATTGAAAGATTATTAAGAAAAGAAGTTTGAAAAATTCATGGACCTAAGTCTAAGTTTTTTATGAAAGCGGTTTGAGTTTTGAAAACAAGAATCCTTTGAAAAAGAGGGAAGATTTTGAAAATTAAAGAATGAGAAGGAGATGAAGAGGCTAACTTAAGTACATAAAGTAAAAGGTAAGGGTAAAGAAATATCTAACCGGGTGAGAAAATTAGTGCTTGACATCAAGAGCCAATAATACATCCCATCCTTTGGATAACCCACACAAGCAACAAATAACTAGACAAAAAAACCATGCTTCAGATAATTTAATGTCTCAGATGAATTCTTGTCTATAAAAAAATGGGTAGAGTAACAGGTGTATTTTGAGGAAATCCACTCATCATTTGAGTATAACGGAATAACCTGCATACAAAGATAATAACCAGACAAAGACAGAATAACACCAAGAGCACAAAGGTCTCCTAAGCCGAGGTAAAGGTCCTAATCCTAAGTCCAAAGATCAAGCTCCAAGCACAAGGATAATAACCAAGTCCAATTAAAAGTTTTTTTTATGTTTAAGTTGAATTATTAAGTATTTTGAAAATAAAAAATAAAGCTCAAGTGAGCAAATTCAAAATAACAAGAAAGTAAAATGCTCAAATGAGCAAAAGGAAAAATGACATGAAATGTAAATGCTAAAAGTAAAGTGTGTAAAAATAAAGATCATAAAAATAAATGCGGAAAGTAAAGAGCGGAAAAATAAAGAACAATTGATAAATGTTAGTGAGATTATTAATTAGTTATCAGCAAGGTGACCATCTTGAAACTAACGCATGAAGGCTTGCCAGAAGTTTGATAAAATCAACGTGACCCCACGACATGTTTCAATTGTTTTTTGTCATGTATATCACTGGTTTTGGAATTATCACATCACTTGATCAAAAATGATTGAGAGTTTCAAATGGTCAAAGTTAGTTGAAACTTGCCAGAAGCTTGATTAGAAATCAACGCGACCACACGACAAGTTCCACAAGTGTTGAACCAAGATCAAAACTCAAGTCATCTTTTGGGGCTTATTCTTGAACTTTGAAGTTCATGCCACCAATTAATCACTTTTTCCGAATCGGGACAAAACAAAAAATAAGATGGAGCAGATGGAATAAATTCCAAGTTTATTTTGCATCAGATGAATTAAATCGATCTAACTTCGTCAAAAGCAATCAACTCTCTTGGTGGATTTGGCCAGGAGACCTATCAACACCCAAATTCCATTGATGTTGAGGAAATTTATGACTTCAAATTAAATTCAAAAATTCAGTAAAATAAAAATGGAAATAAAGAATTAAATAAAATATTGAAATTAGGTTATTTAATTGGATTTTATTGACGAAATACATAAATAGTATTTTTTTCATCAAAATAAAATTCCAAGAAAATTACTTAACGTCAATCAGAGGTAACCAAGTGTTAACAAAAATTTTTTTAGAATTTTTCTAAGTCAAAAACTATTTTTAAAATAAAAAGAAAATGATGAAATAAACCAAAAATAACAAATAATAGAAAAAATCAGAAATAAAAACAAAATGAGGTTACCAATATTTGTCAAATGACTATTGGATCCTTCCATAATTTTTACAGAATTTTAAAATGTCAAAAAGTATTTTAAAACAATTAAAAATATCAAATAAAAGGGAGAAATCATAAAAAATATCAAATCTGAAAATAAAATTATGAAAAAATAAAATTCAGAAAGATAATATTTTAAAATATTTTTTTGAATTTTTTCATGATTTTTGGACTAGAAATGAACTTTATATGAATTTTTGAAGTTTAAAACATTTAAAATATAAAATCAGAAAATAAAATAAAAGTAGAAAAATATGGGCCATTTGATCAATGTCAAAACGCGTTAGTAAGCAGATATGATGGATCTGACGCGCTGTGCGTGTTATGGGCCTCTTGGAAATCACACCGGATCACCAATTAATTGAAAATTTAAAAAATAAAATCAGAAACGATGTCACGCGTTGGATTGATACTGACTAATAAAAGTAATCAAATCCACGGGCTCCAGAGACGCGTGCATGATAAAACGTTATCATACGATCCAATTCAAAAAAAAACATGGCGTGCTCTCATTGGTTGAGACGAGACATGTCATCGTCTTCAACCTCCAGCCACTACAAAATTGGAGTTCCTCAAACTGTGAAATAAATTCCTCAGACCGGTGTCATTTGCTTCATCTCTTCAAGCCGATTCTTATGGTACCCTCGTGAAAAATTTATTTCACCTCTATCATGAACAATTTGAAAAAAAACCAAGAATAATAGCGAGCACTTGTTTTCAGAAATTCTCAGTCAATTCTCGATGAAAATGCAAATGGTGAAGATCACGAGGATCAAGGAGATGATGAGAATGCAATGATGTTTTATTTTACAAGGTTTGATGGAGATTTCTACCTGAACGGAATTCACTTTCAAAGCTCTGAAACTAGACTTGGATAGCACGACGTAGGAAGCTTCAAGGTGTAATTCTTGTTATGTTAGCTTCAGTGAGGTTCAAGGAAGAAGAATCAAAGGTTAATTTCAAACTGGAAGTGGTTTAAACTTGAATTCGAAGTTGCAGAAAATTTGGTTCATGAGAGAATTTGGCAGAGGTTTTTTGGCTATACAAGCTTGAGGAAATGAGTGGAATGAGTCCCTTATTTATAGGAGAGCCGAATGGAATCAAAATGAGGGGTGGATGATGACATTTGAGTGGAAATCATGCACACCCGTGTTCATGAAGTAAGTGTGACCTTATGTGCATCAAAACTCAATCTTTCCTTGCGTTTTGATGTACTAATTAATCCTGGGAAGTTTCTAATCACAATTAGTCGCAAAAGCAAGGCTTAATTTGGCTTAAAATCAAGTTACACGCGCAAATGCACAAACTGATGGTGAGTGTAAAACATGTTTTGGCTCAAACTTTGAACTGAGGCCAAATCCAATTCTCTCGTGCGTTTTCTGATTTTCCTTGAGCCAAATGAAGTATTTAAATAGTAGAACACAATGCAAAAATAATCAGATCAAATGGATGCTTGAGCTGAGAGATTGAGCTTTTAGGATTCTTGAAAAATCATTGAATTTTCTGGTCAGGCCTTGGTCAAGCATGCTTCTTCTTAAAAAATGACCTAAAATGTTTCTTTCTCAAAAATTCTTTTCCACTCAAAATTTTCTCTTTATTTTCAAAGGTGATATGAATTAGACCTATCAAAGAACATTTGGCAAAAATAATCACTCAAAAACGCCAAAAATTGAGAAAGTTATGGCCTTGTGAAGTTGATGAAAATTTGGGAAATGACCTATAATCTTTTGATTCTTCCAAGCAATTTCCAAACAATTTCAATCTTCAAGGCTTATATGGAGGTAAAGTAGACATCTTCAAGATTTTTGTGCAAATATAATGACTTCAAAATGATAAATGATGATCAATATATGTTCATTTGAAGTTGATTGACTAAAGGTTGAGGAATTCATCAAGGACTTGTAATCTTTTGACCTCATAGGAAAACTTACAAGCATTTTATTTTCTCATCAATTGAACTAAGTTGTTGTAAACATCCTTAGGTTCATTGTAAAATAAAAATGAGCTCAAAGAGGCAAGTGATGACCAAGAAATGATCCTTTAAAGCATACAAGATAGATGAAGTATCAATCTAGAGAGTGGGAAACCATAGGTCTTCAAAACAATCTTCTCATCACTTAAACTTATTGAATTAAATCATATACATATTAGAAGTCCTTTAAAAATCAAATGATCCTGAATTTATCCACAAACTTCCCACACACATCAAGATATGGTCCTAAGAAGTCTAAAACCCTAATTTCAAGAGAGATGGCCATGGGATGAAGGAATTCTTGAAGTTGATGATCTCTTTCAAGCATGGAATCCATATTCAAGATAAGAGAGCATGATTGATGATAAGAGGAGTCTTCAATGAGATATAACACTTTCAAAATCTTGAGAAATGATGAGAGAAGACATGAAAATAAACACATGAATCCTACCAACTCTTTGAGGAACTTGTGCACCATTCACCTACAACATTTAGAGAGCAAGGGATACACATCATGGTTAATCCAATATCAATCATCACACACAAACAATAGTCATTTGTACAAGGTGCTTGGTGATCTCCCAAAGGCAAACCCTAGAGATAAGAAAGAGAAAGAACCAACTTGTGATCTTTGTTCAATGCAATTGTATGAAGTATCAGAGAATCTTAGGGGCAAAAATTGGGGTACAACAGCTGCCCTTATTTAAGTGTTTCCATCCGGAGATAAGAATGGAACCTTCGCCTTGACAGGATAGAAGATACTTAAATATAACACAAGCCCTATTTTTGGCCCTAAGATGTCATGCAATGTTTAAGGGTTATGCAATACAAAAGAATGAAACTCATATGAGACAAGACACCACTGGGGAAAATGATAACTCCACCTTGAAAAGGGGAATGTCATGATACGAGTTTAACTAATAGGCAAGAGCATAATCCTTAGATAGACGACGAATTATCCCCTCACAGAGAAGTTAGCATAAACAAAATAATGTCATCGTCTTTCCAAAGAGAGTAGACCATTAATCCCGAATAAACGTCAAGAACTGCTTCTGAACAACAGATGGTAAGAAGATAATATCAACAAGGACTGAATCTCTAAAAACTCTAGCACTCCATCAAAGACGGGCTAGAAGTCCTTCTTTAACCAGGATACTTCATCATTCATCGGAATAACAGATCTTTGACAAACTACCTCCAATAAGGACGAGGCTACCATTCATCAGAATGACTGATCTTGCTGCAAACAGCTATCGGAATTTATCCGCAATGAGTTTGTAAATCACCCAAAGGATTGCCGAATGACTAATCATCAATGAGCTTGTAAATCGCCAAAAGAGACTTTCAACAACGAGTTTGTAAATCACCCATTGGGAATAAATGGTTAAATAAGCTATGAGCTTGTAAATCACCCAAAGCAATGTTCAATAGTGAGCTTGTAAATCACTCAAAGGAACTGCCATCGACGAGCTTGTAAATCACCCATCAAAGATAAAGAGTTCATTCGTAATGAGCTTGTAGATCACCCAACGGAAAACCAAAGAAACATTCAACAATGAGCTTTTAAATCACTCAAAGGAACTTCCATCGACGAGCTTGTAAATCACCCATCAAAGATAAAGAGTTAATCCGCAATGAGCTTGTAAATCACCCAACGGAAAACCAAAGAAACGTTCAACAATGAGCTTGTAAATCACTCAAAGGAACTTCCATCGACGAGTTTGTAAATCACCCATTAGAGATAAAGAGTTAATCCCCAATGAGATTGTAGATCACCCAACGGAAAACCAAAGGAATGTTCAACAATGAGCTTGTAAATAACTAAAAGGAACTTCCATCGACGAGTTTGTAAATCACTCATCGGAGACTTCCACAATACGTTTTCAACTTTTTGGAGGTGAACGGTCAATCCCTAGCGAGAGATTCCTCGTTAGGTTACCGAAATAAGATTAGGTTGGCATTAGCGGACTTGCTGGGGATAATCAACTATTCACACAACAAGCCTGTTGTAGCTTGGGGAGAAATATGATGTCAATATTGTTGGAGAATGAGAACGGACTTCCTGAGAAGAGTCAAATTCGCTCCGGCTGAAGAGATAAAGTCTTCTTTGTGCAAAATAAACGCAATATCCATCCAGAATTTACAACCTGAGCGACAAATCTACCTGGAGATTTGAATCCAAACCAAGACTGCGCTGGGGAAAGAGAATTTATTTCTCCACGAAGGATAATTGTGGGGAAAGCGAAACAAATGAACCTTTATACTCAAGGCTGAAGATTATGAGATACAAGGCATACTCGGATTATCAACACATGAAAATGGGTAATGAATTAAAGCGATGCATGGTGTATGAATGAATGCGCTTGTAGACGCTTTATTGAGGATCAATCAAATAAAATCAAGTAGTGCACGAGTAACACTCGACCAACATGAAATCCTCTGGAACCATGGGCTTGAAAAGGCAAACCCCTGTCAGGGGCATTGTTGACATTCCCAGGTAACATTTAACTAACATATTCCGTGAAGATGTCAACACGCTTCAATCAAGAAAATAGTTTGTGTAAACTCTTCTGGGGAGAACTGAAGTATTCTTCTAGGATAACCTGCTTTGCACTGACATTCATGTTTGGGAAAAAAAGAATTCTACAGTGCTTTCATAAATTCTCCATATGTTCAATTAAATTAGTTAGAGTCATTGTAAAAGCCACGATAATCCCCTAAAAATCCACTCTAGTTGTCAGTTGATCCCCCACGGTTGTAAAGTTACAAAAAGAACATGAAAAAACCTGCTCTAAATGTTGGTGTAAGCCCTAGAGGCCAATACTTTTGGTACTTGTATCGAATTATTTAATAATAATAAAAGGCATTTCTTTTATATGTTTGTTTTTTCAAAATAATAAAGTCCCTAGACTAGTTAGTTTGTTTAATGAAATGTTAAGTGTGACTTAATCATGAGATCCCATTAAACATAAAGACATTACTCTTAAAGTGTCTGTAATCGAGCTTTATTGTGGGATAACATTAAAGCATTGAGATTATTATGAAGATAGACTGATGATCACATATCATGGATCATGGATAAGGAGTTATCAAGTCTTGACATAGGTATGAATATTAGGGTAATATTTATATTGGATTGACCCGCTATGAGAATACTACATAGAATATTATGCAAAGTGTCATAAGTTATTCTCATGGTGATAAGTGGTGTATACCACCCTTAGACTTGAAACCACTATGGACCCTAGATGTAGAGTCAAGTGCTTTATTGTTGATCGGATGTTATCCATAACTAGATGACAATAAAGATAGTTGATGGGTACTTCACAAAGCATGTTGAGGGACATGAGTGACCTAGATGGAATTTCCCATCCTGCGTAACATGATAAATGTGTAAAGGCCCAATATTGAACTGGACAAGGGTGACACAATTTATGCCTTATGTTCAATATAGGCATGAGGGAAAAAGGATAATTGTACACACAAGTATTATCACTATAAGGTTCTGTTAGATCACATGAAATTTTTGTGACTTGGATAACAGTGATGTGTTGCTAGATACCGCTCACTATTTATTATGTTAAATGTAATTTAATATAATTGCCAACATCGCGAAAACCTACAGGGTCATACACATAAGGACAGATTAATGAGAGATAGAGTAAATGAGGAACACCGTAAGGTACAATGAACTTAAGTGGAATACATAATGTGGTAAGGTAGAACGCGCTTAAGTGATTTGTGGTACATTATAAGGTATGATACTTGTATGCTTATTTGGGTTTTTAGCTTATAGCCTTCATTGGGCTTTTAGCTTGCAACTCACACTTGTGGTTCTATAAATAAAACCCTTGTACTGAAGCATTTCACTTGATAAAAATTCGGTCTTGAAACGCTAGCCATATTTTCTCTCACTCTCTCACTCACAGATTTCGTTCGTAAGCAGCTAACACTGTGACCAAAAGTGATTTGTTCGTGTGGACTGAGTAGAGGCGTTGTTCTTCATCAGCACTCATGATCACAATATCAAAGATCCAAATCTCCACAAGAGGTAATAGATTTTATCATTGACCATGCTCATTCATAAGGATCACTGAAGGTAATTTTTTAATTTCTGCTGCGTTTATGATTGCAATTTTCCTTCAGTGGTATTAGAGCCACTTACTAAACCATGGATCTGATATTTGTTTATGTTATGCACATTTTGTATTAATATGATTAAAACACAAAATGAATTGAATAGTAATCAATTAAATTAAATTTTGGCATCATTGTGTGTACGATTTGGATGAATCGATGTTGACTCTGCTTCGGAATCCGACACTAGTATGGTGAAGCAGCGATACATCGATTGTCCATAAGTTACACTAGTATGATCAATCCACTTTATATATGATATAAATAATTCTGGTGCAAATATGGTATATTGGATATACTATTTCGATTTCTTCCATTTAATCATATAATAATTGTTATTCTTTTGAGAGATCATAGTTCATTTGCTTCGGAATTCGACATTAGCATGGTTAAGCAATGGCATGTTGATCGATCATACTGAATTATCAATAGATTTTTGTTGGGTGGAATTAAATTATTTGCATTAGGGTTCATGACGGCACAAGGGTTGTGTTGTCGGAGAGTTATGCGATTAGGGTTGTAAAAACACAAGAGTTGTTAATCTCCGAATTTTAATTTGATTTATTTAATTAACAGAATTTCAATTAATAATAATAGGTGTTTTATTATTTTTCTTGTGGTTATCAATTATTGTCTTAGATTCCTTTATTTTGGTTTTGGGATTTTAAAATACGACCTGTGTGTCGTACCTTTCTCTAAATCTCTTGATGTTACTTCTTTTCTCATCTCACTCCCTCATATGTAAAACGAGTATTCTTTTATGTAATGTAGTGTTATGTTATGAAGAAAGAAAAGATTACAATATCAAAGGAGGACAATGTTGTAGGATTTTTCCGTGAACAAAGTATTTTAATTATCGATTCCACAGGGATTGGTGCATGTTATAGTCTTTCAATAGAAAAGTATGTTTTAAGATGATGTAACCAAAGGGTTTGTTATCTACTCTACTAGAACCATGAGTTTCCAAACAACAACTAAATTAATTCTTTCAAAAAGAGTTATGATTTGGATTAGAGAGAGTTTGAGATTGATTTCAAGTAAGAAGGCATGTCAAGATTAGTTTCATTGATCTAGTTTCATACATATTCATTTTAATCAAGTGATGAACATAATAGATGATTTCTACAAATACATATCCTCTCAATCTTGTAGATTTCCACCAAGATTGTGAATGTTATCATGTTAATCCTTGCATGATTCCTCACTACAACTATTAGCATGATAATCATTAAGTTCAATATTTTGTAAACTCTAACACACAAATCTATTCCTAGCATTTGTTTATGAGAGGATGAATATCCTAGATCACTTTGAAATATTCTTTTCCAAGCAAAACTCAAAGCATAAAGATGAAGAACAAAGATATTCAACTATATTAATCATCAACCATGTTCATACACAAATGGATTAAAATAAATACATACTATATAGATCAACTACCTCTAATCTTGACACAAAAGGAGCTTAGCTACTCATTTCCATGGTTGCCTTGCTCTCAAGATTGTTGGTAGAGATGGTGAACATGAGAAAAATCAAGAGAAAAGCTATGGTTTTTTTTCCTAAACTTGCCCTAGATTTACAAAGATGAAAGATAATGATGGTCTATGTTTTCTTGCTTCCTTTACAAGCCAAAAAGGTCTGGTGAAGTGATGGGTTGGTGGCTCCAAAGGTGAAAGCATGGGCTGTCCTTTTTCAAATTCATGACGATAAGTCAGTGTGAGCATCATGCAGCATGGCGACAACATGCTTCCCTCTTCCAAAATTATCTTCAAAAGAATCATCCCTAAAGCTCTTCAAGTACCCTTGAATCCAAGCTTGGGAGAATTAGTTAATAAATTCCTACAATTAAGAGTAACTAAAGTCAAATAATACATATATTAAACAAAACTAGATAAAAACCTAATTAAAGCAATATACTAGAATAAATATACAAATTAAATACAAAGACATTGTTAAGGACCACAAAATAATGTACAAAATAACTACAAATTGGTCCTAACAACTCTCCCAACTTACTTCTTTGTTTGTCCTCAAACGAAAGTCAATAATCTTACAAAGCTAGAAGGAACAAAATGCAAGCATGCAAACTCACACAAGAGTAATGGTTCAAACTCGACATACCAGGCAAAAGCACACATCAATCGCTTCTTCTAAACACAACATGGCCATGAATTAAGTTCTAAACACAACATATCAAAACATATAACAAAATAAAAGATATGTTCACACTTGAATCACCTAATCATTTCTTCAAAGTTCATGAAGAACAAAATGCATATTCACAAAGGACTAAACACTCTCACTAATAATTATGCACATCAGAATAATTCATGTGTTCATCGAAACAAGTTAAATGATAAAATGGAAACAAAGATCACTAAGGACTTTCAAGGTTGTAACTTGGCTTAGGTTAGAAACAAGGGATATTTAAGTACAAAGCCATTGAAGCGAATCGGGTAAAAGGATATGAAGAGCATTTCACAACTAATTCCCATCTTATTATTCACAACCTCTTTTCTTTTCTACACAATGATCCTCTCTTTCTTTTCTTTTCTTTTGTATCTTTTCATAAACAAATTTCTTTCTTCTTTTGTATTTTTCTTTTTCTATTCTTTTTCTTTCTTAGGATCATTGTGCCATCAATTCTAGGTTCTTTTGATCCACCTCCCCAACTTCATTTATATCAATCCTTTTTATTCAAACTCATGCTCTTCAAGGGTTAATTAACAAAGGGTTGGTATTCTAAACAAGAAAATTTATAGAATGAATTATCATTGAATTTTTCAAAGATTATCAACAACTACTAAGTGGCCTACTTAACAATTAGTCGATTTGATACATTCATCCTACAAATACTATTTAAGCTCAAAAGGGTTCACAAAGATTCACTCTCTCACGGGTAATTGGAGCCCTTTTTAGAATTGGTGGTTTTCCTCATAATGCACAAAATTGCCTTGATCATTTCTTAGTTTCAAGTTATCACAAACAAGTAAAGATTAAGCATGAATCACACGAGTTAACACAACTATTAGACACTCAATATTTGGTAAAAAGTGGAAGCTTCTCACATATATGGTTTATGTCCTAATGATTCGAATGTGAACACAAAATTTTTGTACATGCCGAAATATCTTGCATAAAGAACAAATTTCATAGACATATTATGTTTCTATAAAACGATAAAATGTGTACCTTCTTTGTGGAATGAATCAAGAATTTTATCATCACCATCACTTTGGTGAAACACGCTTACTAGCTTTGAAGAACCATTTGAACAATCCGGACAAACCACAAGAAGTAAATTCAAACTAAATACTATAATCTAAAAATAAAATAAAATAGAACAAAATAAAAGAAACTAAACTTAAAATAAAAGACACCCCAAAATGGTGTTTAAAACTTAAAAAGTATTTAGGCTTCATGCCTACAAAAATTAATTGGAATTACAAGCCAATCCCAAAATTGGATGGCAACCAACAAAATCAAAGTTTAAAACTAAATTGCAAAAGTAAAATCTAGACTAGAATCTTTGAAAGTAAAATAAAAGCAGAAATAGGAGAAAATCAATCGGTGGTCTCGAGAATCGAATCTCCAATCGACCCAGTCGAGCGAACGAACCGAACTCTCTTCACCATCATCCTCATCTCCCACCTCCTCCTCCATTTGGCCCGACCGGGCCAACCAAATATCTTTCTGAGCTGCTCACCCGTGAGTGAAATGGTTCACTCCGGGCTCTCTAATCTGTAGAGCAAGGTGCTCCATGCTCTCATGCATAAACATAAATGCTCTCGATGAGCGAGATGCATCTGTCATTCCATTCTTCGATGGACTAGCTTGAGGAAGTGCGCTGCAAGCGTACGGCGGGCAGCGGTATTATCAAGGACCCTACAAAGCGATCACGGTAGTGATCATCAACATCAATGGTAAGGTGTCCTCTGCGGGAAAAACCACATTCGCTCTCTTGACAAACCCATAATCAAGCCGGATAAGTGAGAGCACACTTAATCGCTCCCCACGGAGGTATAACTCAGTAACCCTCTTGACTCATTCGCGATCGACGGCCAAAATCAATTTGCTCCTCATCGAGCATGTAAGCAATCAAACTGCCGTCTCCATGGGTATCGAAGATGTGTGGCTCCTAGGTTTCGATTGTATAGAGTCACACACATCATCACTCTGCGCTAGTTTTCGGTGGTCTGTTGAATTTCAAGGTTGACCAGCCGATTCGTTTCATAAGAATGCCGGACAAGCGAGCTTATTCCTCGGCATGTTGTAATCCCAATTACCACGAGCGGTGCTCATGGTAGACATCCATTGGTCCTCTGGGCTGTCGGTTGATGCCGAGTGATTCTTGGCGAGAGAAGGAAGCGGACTTGCCTCGAACAACTGAAGCAAACCTAAACTCACATCCCTCGGCCGGGATAGCATTAGCATAGAACTCGCGAACAAGCTCCACATTCACCTTTGTTTGAGGGGTACAAAGAACTTTCAACCCGTAGTTATCCAGGATGACATGAGGGGTGTGGTAGTGCCCTTGCTCACGGAGGCTGATGGTGCGCTCAGTCCAGATGTTGCGCTCCTCGAGCTCTTTGTAGCGAGCCTCCTGAGCAGGCCCCAAGAATCGCACAGCATCGAATCGGCGGGCGAGAGGGCCCAGCCTCAGCAGAGGAAAGTCTTTGTCGCTTAGGTGCCATCTGAAATTTCAACACAAAAATCAACAGAAAAGTGACACCGAGGTGTCCATTAGCAATGAATCATGCAAACAGCAAAGCAAACCAACCTACCAAAGCATTACAACTAATCGGAAACACTAAAAACACAGCAGAAGAATTTTTCAAAATTCTGCAGACCGCGCTGAGCGCGCTCTGCGATTTGCAGAAAAATTCTTCTGCAAAACAGAATTTTTCTCCACACAATTACTTCCTAGGGCAGCGAAAATAACATCCTATTACTTCTCTAACACAAAAACATCCTAAATCTAAGAAAAAATTCGAAAATTCCTAACCCTAGGTTTTCAAAATCTAACCTAAACATGCAATGTAGACGAAATTGAGAAAGGAAAAACATAGAATACTTACTAGGATGCCTTGGGGGATTGATTTGACAAAGAAATTCGCAAAGATTCGGAGATTTTTGGTTGGGGATTTTTGGGATTTTGAGAGGATGAAGAATGATGAAGAAAATAGGGAAAAAGGGTTTAAAATAACCCTAACCCTTTATAAAACTAACTAGGCCACGATTTGGGCCTCCAAATCGATTTTTTCAAAATATTTTTTAAAAAATCCCGGACATGTTGGCCTATCCTATCATGAAAGTTTGCAGATGGGTCAAAATGCTTGGGCCTCTGATCTGCGAATTTTAAGAAAAGCAGCAAAATTAAGTGCGGGCAAGTGTAAATGAGTTCAAGGAAGAATACTTACAATGTTGGGGTGCCTCCCAACAAGCGCTTTGTTTAATGTCGGTGAGCTCGGCGGTTCATGATGATCATTGATCATCAAAGAAGGATCGGCTATGTTGCGGCTCACCTCTCGCCAACGTACCGTTTCAACCGCTGCCCATTCACCGTCCATTCTTTTGTTCGTGCAAGATCTTGCAAGACAATTGCACCATATTCCTTGACTTCTTTGATTAAAAGCGGACGGACCACTTTGTTTTGAGTTTTCCGGAAAAAGCCTCATCCGGAGTTGAACAAGAGAACCTTTTGTCGGCCTAAATTCCTTGATCTTTATCTTCTTATCATGAGAAACCTTAACCTTTGCTTTATACCTCGGTTTGAATGATAAGCCTCGTCACATTTCGTCCAAATGAACAAGTTGTATTTTTCGCTTTTCTCCGCCAAGGATGGATCGAAATTTAAGAATCGGAGGGCCCACAATGCTTTGTGCTCCATCTCTACCGGGAGGTGACAAGTTTTCCATACCAACCTGAAGCGGGGTTAGTCAATAGGAGCTTTATAGGCGGTTCGATCGCCCACAAAGCTTCATCTAATTTTGCGACCAATCTTTTCGAGAACCGAAGCAGTTTTTCTAAAATCTTTTGATTTCTCTATTAGACACCTCGGCTTGGCCATTTGCTTGAGGGTGATAGGGGTCGTCACCTTATGTTTCACCAAATTGTTTCAAAAGTTTTTGTAACAATGCATTGCAAAAGTCGACCCACCATCACTAATGAGCACCCTAGGCACACCAAAACGAGAAAAAATGTTTCTTTTCAAAAATTTGATAACAGTTTTGGCGTCGGCCTTAGGCGAAGCAATGGCCTCTACCCACTTTGACACGTAATCCACAGCTACAAGGATATATTCATTTGAAAGCGAAGATGGAAAAGGACCGACAAAATCAATCCCCCAACAATCAAATACCTCCACTTCCAACATATTGGTCAATGGCATTTCATCTCTTTTTCCTATCCCACCACTTCTTTGACATTTGTCACATGATTTAGCGTGAGCACACGCATCTTTGAATAGCGAAGGCCAATAAAACCCGATTGTAGGACTTTGGTGGCCGTCCGCATTCCATTATAGTGTCCCCACAAATTGTGACAATGCCAAAGAATGTTTTGGCCTCTTCATCACTCACACACCTTCTTAGCAATCCATCACTACTCAACCTAAAATGTAAGGTTCATCCCACACATAATACTGTATCGGCTAAAATTTTCTCTTCTCATTCCAAGTCAAATCTTAGGCATTAATCCATGACCTTGTAATTTGCCATGTCGGCAAACCAAGGTCGCTCTTGGATACAAATAACTTCTCATCCGGAATTCCTCCTTCACCTCTTTTTCCTTGTCCGTAATTTTTATGTTCACTAAGCGAGACAAATGATCCGCTACCAAATTTTCGAACCTTTTTATCACGGACCTCTAAATCGAATTCTTGCAAAGAAGAATCCATCGGATTAGCCTTTGTTTAGAGTCCGGTTTGGTAGCGATATTTTATCGCGAATGATCCGTGAAAACTACAACCTTGGAACCAATTAGGTAAGGACGAAACTTTTCAATGCATATACAATTGCGAGCAACTCTTTTCGGTTGTTGCATAGTTTATTTGAGCATCATTCAAAACTTTGCTCGCATAATGTATAGCATGGAAGATTTTGTTCTTCCTTTGGCCTATCTGCTCCCACATAATCACTAGCACCACACATTAGTTCAAAATCAAGTTTCCAATTAGGTGCGGTGATTATGGGTGCATTATCAAATTCTCCTTTAATTTTTCAAAAGCTAACAAACAATCATTATCAAACAAGAAAGACTTATCTTTGTTGAGCAAGTTGCTCAAAGGTTTGGCTATTTTGGAGAAGTCCTTGATGAATCTTCGATAGAATCCCACATGACCCAAAAAGCTCCGAATGCCTTTGACATTGGTAGGTGGAGGAAGCGTCTTGATAACATCAATTTTTGCTTTGTCAACCTCGATTCCTCTTGAAGATATCTTGTGGCCAAGGACAATTCCCTCGGTCACCATAAAGTTGCATTTCTCCCAATTCAAGACCAAGTTGGTTTGCACACCTCTTCAAGGCGGTGTCCAAATTTTCAAACATAAATCAAATGAAGCTCCAAAAACGGAAAAGTCATCCATAAAAACTTCAATTGTCTTTTCAATCAAATCGGCGAATATAGCTTGCATGCACCTTTGGAATGTTGCGGCGCATTGCACCGAAAGGCATCGCCTATCTGAAAATTCAAATGGACATGTGAACGCCGTTTTCTCATGATCTTCGGATTCACCGATATTTGATTATATCCGAATAACCATCCAAAACAATAGTATTGTTGTCCCAAGTCTTTCTAACATTTGGTTCATGAACGGAAGAGGAAAATGATCTTTTCTCGTCGCTTTGTTAAGCCTACGATAATCAATACACATTCTCCACCCCGTCACTTTTCTTGTTTGCACTAGCTCATCCTTATCATTAGATACAACCGTCAATCCTCCTTTCTTAGGAACCACATGAACCGGGCTCACCCACGTACTATCCGAAATTGGGTAAATCATCCCCGCTTCAAGCATCTTCACTACTTCTTTGCGAACTACCTCCTTCATCACCGGATTCAATCGCCGTTGAGGTTAGGCTACCGGTTTGTACTCATCCTCCATCATAACGTTGTGCATACAATAAGCCGGGCTTATGCCTTTCAAATCGGCTAAGACCCAACCAATCGCATTTTTGTTCGATTTCAAAACTTCAATTAAGCTCTCCTCCTCATTCTCCGACAATGTATTGCTAATGATTACGGGCTTTTTACCTCCCTCCTCAAGAAACACATACTTTAAATGAGACGGTAGCTCTTTCAACTCAAGTTTTTGGTCGTCATCTTTTAGATCTTTCTTCAAACTTTCCTCTTCTTCCTCCCAAGGGTGCATTTCCTTTGAAATCTCCACTCCTTCCAAACACTCCTCAATATCTCGACTATCATCATCATCATTCACTTCTTGAGTTGCTTCCTCAATAACGTCAATCTTAAAACAATCTTTCTTATCCATGGGATGCTTCATTGCTTCAAAAAGATTAAAGCAAATCTCTTCATCTTGTACTCTCACCTTCATTAGGCCATCATTTATATCAATCATCATCCTTGCCGTCTTCATGAGCGGTCTTCCAAAATTAAAGGTGCATCAACATCTTCCTCCATGTCTATGACTACAAAGTCCACCGGAAAAAAGAATTTGTCCACTTTTACCAACAAATCTAAAGCTACGCCATGCGGACGAGTAATAGACTTGTCCGCTAATTGCAATGTCATTTTCGTGGACTTTAATTCAATCTCCCCCAATCTCTTCACAATGGATAATGGAATCAAGTTGATGCTTGACCCCAAATCAATTAATCCTTTTCCGACATACACATCCCCAATAGTAACGGGCAAAGTTACACGCCCCGGATCACTTTCTTTCTTCGGAATGGTGCGTTGAATTATTGCACTACAACTAGCATCCACCATTATGGTTTCTTGATCCGTATACCTCTTCTTTTTCGTCAAGATATCCTTCATGAATTTTGCATATTTTGGCATTTGCTCTAATGCTTCGGTAAATGGAATATTTATTTGCAATTGCTTGAAAATATCCATAAACCTAGCATAGTGCTTTGCATCATCCTTTTTAGAGGGAAGGTGAGGATATGGAAAACTTCTCAATGGATAAGTTACTTCCTTCTCTTTTCCTTTCTTCATTCTTTTATTTTTCTCATCTATTCTCTCCTTTTCAACCACACCATTGTCCTTTTCATTTTCAACTAACACCTCATTTTCAACTAAATCATCCTCCACATCAACATTATCATGTTTTCAACTTCATCCTCTTCATCTTTTCAACTACCTCTTCCTCCACTATTTCTTCTTCATCCTTCTCCACTACTTTCTTTTTTCTTTCAACTATCTTCCTTTTCTCATCACAAACTCTACCACTTCTTGTTGTTATGGCTTTGCAATGCTCCTTAGGATTTGTTTGCGTAGTTGGGGAAATGATGTCGAAGCACTTTGTTCGGAAAGTTGCTTAGCTAGTTGTCCAACTTGAGTTTCCAAGTTCTTGATAGATGCCTCCGTGCTCTTTTGATTAGCCATTGAGGCTTGCATAAATTGAGCTAGAGTGTCTTGAATGTTGGAAGATCTCACTTGACTTTGAGGTTGGTTTTGTTGTTGACTTTGATTTTGTTGTTGTGTTTGATTTTGATTTTGTGTTTGATATGGATTTTTCCTTCCTTGGTTATTGTTATCTTGCCTCCACCCTCCTTGATAACCTTGATTACCCCTTTGTTGGTAACCTTGGTTTTGATTTTGATAAGGGTAAGGAGCTCGTTGTTGGTACCCTTGGCCTTGGTTGGCCACATAGTTAGCTTCCTCATTCTCCGGAGGACAAAAGCCGGTTTATGATCCCTTTGCACAATTCACAACAAGCTATTTGGTGAGCTTGCTTATGTGATGCTCCTTGTAACTCCATGATTTGTTGAGGGAGTTTAGCCATTTGTTTTGTCAATTCTTCAACTTGTTTCAAACAATTTGTTTTGCCAAGTGCTTCATGACTCGAACCAATTTCTAAAACTCCGTTTTCACTTGTACACCTCCTTGATCATGTTGAGTTTGATGATCATTCCTACCCATCTTTTCAATTATTTGGATTGCTTCATACGGTGTTTTGCCATCAAAGAACCTCCGCGTGGCATCCAACAACAATTTGTGTTGAGGTTGGAGACCATTTCGGAAAATATGAATTTGTGTAAGCTCGTCAAAACCATGGCTCGGACACTTCCTTAGCATAGACTTATATCTTTCCATGCCCGATTCAAAGGCTCGTTTACTCCTTGCGAAAATACCGAGATAGCCGTCTTAGCCTCCATGAAGCGTGATTGAGGAAAAAGCGTTCAAGAAACTTTTCCTCCAAAACGTTCCAATTAGTCATTGTCTCTTGCAATTGATCAAGATACCAATCTTTTGCCTTCCCACTAGAGAATGAGGAAAAGCCTTTGGAAATATTGTTCTTCTTGGTCTTCGGAGCACCCGCGCTCCAGCGATCTCATAAAACTTGGTAAGGTGAGTGTAAGGGTCTTCATGGTCGTGGCCATGAAATGGACTTGCATAGAGAAGTTGAAGCAAGCCGTTTTCATTTCTGAACCCTTGCATTTGCTTGTCGGGCAAATTGAGCATTATGGCGAGGGCTATTGACACACGGCCCTGGTGGTGGTGGTGGTGGTGGTTGATTCTCCTCCATAGTGGTAACTTCTCCAAACACGGGTGGTGTTGAAGAAGTAGATGCTTCTCCTCTTTCTCCTCTTTCTTGCCTTTGCCTAGCTTGTCTTTTTCTTCTTTTAGCACTACTATTAAGTCTCCTAGCCGTCCTTTCAATTTCGGGATCGAAAAGGAGTTGGTCGACGGAATACTTCCCACATAAACTAATTCTGAAAAGTCTAGCCACACAAAAGAAACAAAGAGAGATTAGTGGAAAAAGTCTTAAAACACACAACTATTGCTATACTAACAACATCAAACGCCAATCCCCGGCAACGGCGCCATTTTGTTGTAGGATTTTTCCGTGAACAAAGTATTTTAATTATCGATTCCACAGGGATTGGTGCATGTTATAGTCTTTCAATAGAAAAGTATGTTTTAAGATGATGTAACCAAAGGGTTTGTTATCTACTCTACTAGAACCATGAGTTTCAAACAACAACTAAATTAATTCTTTCAAAAAGAGTTATGATTTGGATTAGAGAGAGTTTGAGATTGATTTCAAGTAAGAAGGCATGTCAAGATTAGTTTCATTGATCTAGTTTCATACATATTCATTTTAATCAAGTGATGAACATAATAGATGATTTCTACAAATACATATCCTCTCAATCTTGTAGATTTCCCACCAAGATTGTGAATGTTATCATGTTAATCCTTGCATGATTCCTCACTACAACTATTAGCATGATAATCATTAAGTTCAATATTTTGTAAACTCTAACACACAAATCTATTCCTAGCATTTGTTTATGAGAGGATGAATATCCTAGATCACTTTGAAATATTCTTTTCCAAGCAAAACTCAAAGCATAAAGATGAAGAACAAAGATATTCAACTATATTAATCATCAACCATGTTCATACACAAATGGATTAAAATAAATACATACTATATAGATCAACTACCTCTAATCTTGACACAAAAGGAGCTTAGCTACTCATTTCCATGGTTGCCTTGCTCTCAAGATTGTTGGTAGAGATGGTGAACATGAGAAAAATCAAGAGAAAAGCTATGGTTTTTTTTCCTAAACTTGCCCTAGATTTACAAAGATGAAAGATAATGATGGTCTATGTTTTCTTGCTTCCTTTACAAGCCAAAAAGGTCTGGTGAAGTGATGGGTTGGTGGCTCCAAAGGTGAAAGCATGGGCTGTCCTTTTTCAATTTCACCATGTGGCAGTTAAGTCAGTGGCAGTCATCTGGCACATGCACGTAACATGCTTCCCTCTTCCAAAATTATCTTCAAAAGAATCATCCCTAAAGCTCTTCAAGTACCCTTGAATCCAAGCTTGGGAGAATTAGTTAATAAATTCCTACAATTAAGAGTAACTAAAGTCAAATAATACATATATTAAACAAAACTAGATAAAAACCTAATTAAAGCAATATACTAGAATAAATATACAAATTAAATACAAAGACATTGTTAAGGACCACAAAATAATGTACAAAATAACTACAAATTGGTCCTTAACAGACAACCTTAGAGATCTTTCTTTGAGAAGCTTAGATTGTTATCACGTTTAGCTTAGGTTCTCTCATTGGCTTGAGAGAACAATTGCGCTAGGGGCCTGCTCGCGTTAAAAAGTGACGCGCGAGGGAATCGAATATGAATTTGGATTCTCTGGCTCGAAATGATTTACTCTTTTGATTTGTTTATAAAGATGCTGCGAGCATCAAGCTTTATTATTTCCAACACAAGAAAAATGATTATGAAAAAGGGGAAAGCTGCAATACCCTCAATTGATATGATATGCATTACGACTAGCGCGAACTAGACGCAATGCATTTGGAAGATTCCGAGCAAGGGGGTTTTTTATATAAAAGGAATAGATGTGGCACCCTAAATATATATAGTTATCTATAGCTTTATATATGAATAGTTTGATATGTTTGTGTGTTTTAAATTGCTATTTCTATTGTTTGGAAAGTTTCTCCTTTGGATTTTAAGAAAGGTAGATTATGTGGGATCCTAGGTTTTGTTTTTATTGTGCTCGCAAAGATCATTGGGATCTTCTGCATACATATCCCTTAATGGGAATCAGAACATTTGTAGCTCGGATCTAAAGGGAGCTATGGTTTTGTTTGGTTTAAGGGAGAAAGAAGTATGCTCGCCAAGGATGAGACCTTGTGCCTACGTATTCTCAAAGGGAGGTTGAGAAAGTCAGAGCAATCGTAGTTCCCACACATGCTAGTGGAAGCAACGGAAATTATTAAGAGACAAAGATAAATGTCATCTTAATGAAAAATGTATCTAATCTATTTCATCACATACATTTTGAAGGATTGATTGATTAAATCTTTCATCGTAAGTTATAGGTGTTTTGCTTGAGTATACAAGCGTTACCACTTACGAGTAAAGAAAGATGTTTGTAAAAGATGATTTGAATATTTAATTGTAAGCATTGGGCGTTTTACTTGAGTGTACAAGCGTTACCACTTACAGTTAAAAGATGTTTTTGTTTGAAAAAGTGTTTCATTTGAAAAGTTGATTGTATGTGATGTGATAGATGAGATACTTCTTCCATAGAGATGATAAATGTCTAAATCTCGAGGAGAAATTGATTGGATTAGGGGGATGGTTTTAAGAAGCCTGTGGGTCCTTTTATTGTTATCCCAAGAGGAGGCATTCCGAGGGTCATCGAGGGTCCTTGTATTGTTAGCCCAAGAGAAGGCATTCCGAGGGTCATCGAGGGTCCCTGTATGAAGCTCAAGAGGAAGCTATAGGGTATGGCTGGCTTTGGCTTTAAGAGTGGTTTCACCGGGAAACCATCCTTTTAGGATTTCAGAGTGATTTCACTGGGAAATCATACTCTTAGGGTTCTATCCTAGCGCGGGTGATTCTTTGCATTGGAAGCCCAATAGGAGGCTGTTAAGAGATTTCCTGGTCTCTTTCTTGTTTGATGCCCAAGAGAAGGCTAAACTCAATGAGGAGTTCTTTTGAACAAAGCCCAAGAGGAGGCTAACTCAGCAGGGGAGTGTTGCCTTATATGAAGCCTAAGCGGAGGCTAAACTCAGTGAATGAGTTTTCTTATATGAAGCCTAAGAGGAGGCTAACTCAAATGAATGAGTTATCTTGTACAAAGCCCAAGAGGAGGCTAAAGGGAACCTAGTTGTTAGGCTAGTTGTTATGTTATAGTTGAACAGTTATATAAATAAGTGTGTGATGTGTATTCACAGGAGTTTATGAAGGAAATATAAACAAGTGTATAAAACAAGCGTTTAAAGCAAGTGTAACTTTAATATTTACGAAGTTGTGTACAACGAAAAGAATATGTACACGAAGGGGAGATTATGTACAAGGAAATGAATATGTACATAGGAGGGTTGGGACTTACACCGTGAGGGAGGCCCATGATCAATTAAGAAATTCAAGGAGAAACCTGGTTTGGTTTATCTTTAAATTTAATTAATCATGGAAAAAGGTGTGTAAGTTTGTTGAAATGTTTTGAAAAAAGGTTTTGAAAATGATTTTGAAAAGTGAAGTATATTCACAAGAAGTTTTGAAAAGATTTAAGTTTGAAAGTTGGAAAGAAAACATTTTTTGAAAAGTATTAAGAAATACTTAAAATGCTTCATTTTTTACTTTTAAAAAATATAATCAAAAGAAAATATTTTTGGATTTTTTTGACATAATCATAAAATAGGCATATTAAATGACAAGTGTGCAAAAAATCATCTCAAAATGAGAAGTTTTGATTAGTTTTTGAAAATGTTTTAAGTTTGTTAGAAACTTGAGAAAAAAAAGTGTTTTTTGGTCCTAAGGAGGTTTGAACCTTGGACATTTGGCTTAGAAATGAAGATTTTCCATTGAGCCATTTGTTAAACTTGTCATTTAATTACCTTGTTTAGAAGGAATTTTGAAGAAAAATGAAAGTTTGAAAAAATGTCCAGAAATTGGACTTCTGAAGGGTTCAGAAGCTAGCTTGCTTCTGGAGGATCAGAAGCGCTTCTAGGGGTAGAAGCTTTAGAAACTTCAAGTTTCTAAGGATGGAAGTATTAGAAGTACTTCTAAATATAGTGGAAATGAAGAGTTTCTGGGGGTAAAAGCTTCATAAGCACTTCTGGAGGCTGAGCCCCAGAAGGACTTCTGGAAGAACAAGCTTCAAAAGCTTGTGCTTCCTTTTAATAAAAAAAGGTTCCAGGGGGATTCGAACCCTGGACCTTTGGCATGGCAAGTGATTTGAAAAGCGCGCTGACTACCACTGGGGTGGCTATACATCCGTTTATTTATTTTCTTTCATGTTATTATATTATAAATGAAGTATTTAAATTTTAAAAACACACAAAAAACGCGCGTACTCCATCTTCTTCTTCCTCAAGCTTTTGATTTCTTAACTTCTTCATTTCTCAATGAAATTGGAAGATATAAATATCAAAGTTGCTCGTTTTAAACCCAGGAACATGATGGTGATGTTTAATTTTATTTATTTTGAACTTAAACTGATTAATTTTAAACGTGACCAGATGGACCCTAATTTTGAAAATCAACATGAAATCGTGTATGGGTCATGATTTGTGAAATTGATTGAGGGTTAATGATCAGTATAAGTGCAGAAACAAAATGGCCAAGTAATTTTCCATCTGTAATGCATGAATCATAGAGTTTAAAGTATGAGTGGCATACCTCTTCGAACTGAAATAGGAATCTCAGTTAGAGTGTTTCCAGTTGTTGTTTGATGATTGTTATAGCTTCACTGGACCTTATGGAAGGTGTTTGAATGCTAAGCTTGCTTTGAAATGGTCTGGAACTCTCTACCCAAGTCCAACTGCAACTTCTTGAAGTGAGTTTCAATTTTGGATTTAGAGTTGTTACAGATGTGATCTAAGTGTCTGGATCACTTCTATGAAGTGTATCGATGATGTTTAAAGTGTTAAATCAAAGCTAGCACGAGCAGGTTTAGATATGGCAAGTTAAGGCATCATTTGTAAGCTTATGGATTTTTAAACATGATTATGAGTTTGGGCATATTTTCTGGTGGTTTTAAGTCTTAGACAACTTCTAATTGATGTTTATAACATGTTAGAAACTTAAATTCACTCAGATTTTGCAAGGTTTGAAGATTGCAAAATTTCCCCTCTTTGAACTTTGAAACTTAGAATTCAAGAAAGAAAGAGAGAAAGCTTGATTATGATAGCTTTGGTGTGATTTGAATTTGAAGAAATGACCTCTATTTATAGGCCAAGAAATCTGAATGACAAGGCATGGCTATCATTGAGAGAAACTTGCAATTTGCTTAAGAGGTAAGAAGGAATCTTTTACATTTAATGCAAAAGTTACTTTCCTAACCATGGTTAATTTTTTCTCTTTGATTCAATCCTCTTCTCAATCATTCAAAACTGATATTTATCAGTTATAATCTACCTCTAGCTTATGACAAGGCTTCTAGAAGGGAGATTTGTGAAAAAAGACTTATTATTTTGAAGCATGAACTTGAAATTCCATGGTTTTGGAGCTCTATGTTTCAAAATCAAAAGCATAGCTAGACAAAGTGTTTTTGCAAGTTCTTGGACTTTTTGGAAAGCTTGTAACAAGGGCAACTTTCATGTTTTGAGTTTTTTCTGAATCCAAATGGATCTAGGTGAAAAATGGCCTAGAAAGTGAGAAAAAACCATGTTTCTTAACACTTGAAAATTTTTCTAAGTGTTAGAAAAATTTCAAATCTTGACTTTTTGTTGACTTTTTCACATTTCTTGATTTTTTATGATCATGATGGATTATTTGAAATGTTTTTATGATTTAAAAAGTTGACCAAAAGTCAAAGTTTGACTTTTTTGAGCGGATGAAGTTTCATCAGATGGTTCAGTATTTGTCTGATGAAGGAACATGGATTTTGTGATGTTTTGAATCAAGAAATTAGGTCAAGATGTTGCATTGAAGATGTTAAGATCAATCTCTAAGCAAATAGGTCATCCATTGAGCAGAAAGTCAATGATTCACTATGCTCGATCAAAACCCTAATTGGTCGATTCAAGGTAGATCATGAGAAAAAGTTGGGAATCTGAAGATCTTGATGATTGATTAAGATAGATCATTTTAGGTGAGTGGAAACTCAAACCCTAATTGATCACATCTTGAACAGATGAAATTTGAAGAAACCCTGACTTTGACTTCTAGAAGCCACGCACGATCTATTCTGTTATGAAACTGTTAGTGATGCTGTGATGCATATGTAAGGTGGTTTCTTAGGTCAAAAATTGGGGTATGACAGATGCCCCTATTTAAGTTTCTTTAACCTGAGATATGAAGATAAAGATCTTCGTCTCGATAGGTGTGAAGAGACTTAAATATCAGAATACGCAAATTTTGGACATAAGATACCAAAAAATGCGAATGATGCAAAATGGTTGCAAAAAGTTCACCCAGGAGATATCAAAGAATGATATGTCGGGGAAAGGATTTGTGAGGATGACTTAATCTGTCTAAGAAAAGAGAATCCTGTTTGTTGGGAAACAAGCAATCTGTTTCACTGGGAAAATAGATTCACAATGTAAGTGAATATCTGTTTCGCTTTGGGAAACGAGGAAATTACCTTCTGTCAGCCTTGTGACAATGTTTAAGGTAAGTGAAGATGATATTACCAATTATCATCCTTGTGATAGTTTTATGGTAATGAGTTTTGAATATATTACCAATTATCAGTAGAGTGATAACTATAACAAGGTAATTCTTGAGAATTTTACCGAGTATTCAGCCTTGTGAATAACAGACAATGATGAAAACAGATCTCAAATGAGTTTCTATTTTCGCAGCTACAATCTTTCCAGGGATCTCTCTTTTGAGAAGATGCGGGCATTTTGATTGAAAAGACACAGGTTTTCCTTTAGACAGAAAGACAACTGTGGAGATTTCTTGAACTTTTTATGATTGGACTTGCTAAGAAGAACAATCGTTTTATGACAAGTTTCAAGATGAAAAGGAAATAAGCGGCTCGGATGACGAAGCTATTGCTTATTGTTTGCACGTAGATTTTTTTTGTGAAATCTAAACCTGAGTTGGTCAGAGACAAGGTTCTATCCAGGAATGAACTGGAAAGAAATGGTCAATCAAGACTTTGTACCCAATGAGGCATAATCTCGATTGGGGGACAGGGAGAAAAAGATGTATTTTTCTGCTTGGGGATAATCTACTGGAGAGATGACACATCCACACTTGTTTTTGGGGATAAATGCTACCTAAACAAGTGATTGAGAAGCAAACATTAAGAAATGCAGGAATGCATTAATGATGCTTATTATGTATGAATGATGAATGTCGTAAATGTCATATGCATGCTGACAATACTTAACAAGACAACAAAGGAGTATTTGGGAAAAGGACTACGTCACAGTTCAAACAAATTCGCAGCAAAATCTGCAGCGAAGGTGTAGACGTCACTGATGATGAATTTGAGTTGCATGCTTTAAAATTTTTTGAAAAAGGCATTTTACTGGTAACTTGGTTGGGGGTTCTTTTCCGGATAAGAATATTGTCCTTTGATGATCTCTTTTGAGGAGAAGAAGACTTCTTAGCAGTTTTTTTATCTTTCAGAGGTCGAAACACTCATGGAGAAAATTGTTTGAAGTTCTTTCTGTGTTCATAGTTCAAAGGAAAATTCGCTTTTATTTCAAAAGTTTTGAAGTAAAAAATTCATTTAAAACCTTTTTTTGTTTCAAAAAGTGATTTTCACAATAAAAGCGTTATTTTGCAAAACAGAATAAGGAAGGAATTGCAAACAAATGAGCACAAGGCTCAAATTTTATTGATAGAACGGTAATCAGCCAAAGGCGTGATTCCATGAACTATTTACAAAAGTTGGAAATGATAATTTATTGGGAAAAGGCTACATTGAAAGCAATAACCACTATCATCCCTAACAACTTTGAATTCCAACTGCTTGTTGCTTTAGAAGATTTGATAGAAGATCCTTTGATGGAAGATTCTTCAGATTGACGAAGTACGAACTGATGCAGTTACTTTGTCATTTTTATCCTTAATTTTTGCCTAGATTGCCTTTTCAGGTTTTCAATCTACAAGGATAATTTCCTGTTTATTGTCTCTAATTTTTGTCTGGACCTCCTTTTCAGGTTTTCAGTCCACCGAGACGCTCATTTTTGCCTAAGCCGCCCTTTTCGGGTTTTCGACTTACCGAGCTGTTCTTTTGTCTTTTTAGACAAAGTATTTCTTGACTGCATCAGCATTCATAGGATGTGGGAGTTCATCACCGTCCATGGTTGTGAGAGCCATAGAACCGCCAGAAAAGCTTCTTTTGACGATGTATGGGCCTTCGTAATTAGGAGTCCATTTTCCCCTAGAATCTGGTCGAAAAGACAGAATCTTTTTAAGCACGAGGTCACCTTCTTGGAATTCACGAGGTTGAACCTTTTTGTCAAACGCTTTCTTCATCCTTCTTTGATATAATTGTCCATGACACAGAGCGGTCAGGTGCTTCTCTTCGATTAAGTTCAGTTGGTCGTATCTGCTTTGACACCATTCAGCCTCAGATAACTTAGCTTCCATGAGAACTCTCATTGACGGAATCTCAACTTCTACGGGGAGCACTGCTTCCATGCCGTATACTAGAGAAAAAGGAGTTGCCCCTGTTGAAGTACGTACTGAAGTACGATACCCATGTAGAGCAAATGGCAGCATTTCGTGCCAGTCTTTGTAGGTGATGACCATCTTTTGGACGATCTTTTTGATGTTCTTGTTGGCAGCTTCAACGGCGTCGTTCATCTTTGGCCGGTAAGGAGATGAGTTATGATGCTCAATCTTGAATTCCTCACACAGTTCTTTCATCATTTTGTTGTTCAAGTTTGATCCATTGTCTGTAGTGATCTTACTTGGAACTCCATATCGGAAAATGAGATTGTCTTTGATGAACCTCACAACCACTTGTCTTGTAACGTTGGCGTAAGATGCTGCTTTGACCCATTTGGTGAAGTAATCAATAGCCTCTAAGATGAAGCGATGTCCGTTGGACGCTTTTGGTTCAATCATCCCAATCATGTCGATGCCCCACATAGAGAAAGGCCACGGAGAAGAGAGAACGTTGAGTAGAGTCGGTGGCACATGCATCTTATCTGCGTAGATTTGGAACTTGTGACATCTCTTGACATGTTTACAGCAATCAGATTCCATTGTTATCCAATAGTATCCTGCTCTCAAGATTTTTCTGGATGCGTGCCCATTTGAATAGGTTCCAAAGGACCCTTCATGAACTTCGTGAATTATCGTGTCTGCTTCGTGTCTGTCCATGCATCTAAGCAAGACCATGTCGAAATTTCTTTTGTATAGCACATCTTCATTCAGGAAGAAATTTCTAGAAAGCCTCCTTAGAGTTTTCCTATCTTTGTGCGATGCCCCGAGTGGATACTCTTGAGTTTGAAGGAAGCGTTTGGTATCGTGGAACCACAGTTTATCATCGATGACTGCTTCAGTTGCAAACACATATGTAGGTCTTTCAAGGCGTCTGATAAGGATTTTAGGCATATCGTTCCAATGGTTGACTTTGATCATGGAAGATAGAGTAGCCAAAGCGTCTACCATTCGATTCTGATCTCGAGGGATATGATGCAATTCAACTTTGTTGAAGAAGGTTAACAAACGTCTTGCATGATCTCTATAGGGAATCAAACCAAGATGATGAGTTTCATACTTGTCTTTGATTTGATTGATCACAAGGGTTGAATCTCCATATATGTCAAGGATCTTGATCCTCAAGTCAATGGCTTCTTCGATACCCATGATACAAGCTTCATATTCTGCGATGTTGTTGGTGCAATCAAATAGTAATCTGGCAGAAAATGGGATATGAGAACCCTCGAGAGTAATGATGACTGCCCCAATTCCATTGCCAAAGACGTTAACTGCTCCATCAAAGATTAAACCCCATCTAGATTCTGGATCGGGACCTTCTTCAGGTAACGGTTCGTCGCAATCTTTCATTTTAAGTACATAACATCCTCATCAGGGAAGTCAAACTTGAGAGATTGGTATTCGTTGATCGGTTGATAAGCCAAGTGATCGGCGAGAATGCTTCCTTTGACCGTATTTTGGGCACAGTACTGGATGTCATATTCATATAATAGCATCTGCCATCGAGCGATTCTTCCTGTTAAGGCAGGCTTTTCAAAGACGTACTTGATTGGATCCATTTTGGAGATTAACCAAGTCATGTCATTGATCATGTACTGGCGGAGACGTTTTGAAGCCCACACCAAAGCACAACATGTTTTCTCGAGCATGGAGTAACGAGTTTCACAATCCGTGAACTTTTTACTCAAGTAGTAGATGGCATGCTCTTTCTTACCGTTTTCGTCTTGTTGTCCAAGCACGCAGCCCATGGAATCTTCTAGCACAGTAAGGTACATGACTAATGGTCTTCCTTCGATTGGAGGAATCAATATTTGTGGTTCTGACAGGTATTCTTTGATACTGTCAAACGCTTTTTGGCAATCTTCTGTCCACACAACCTCTTGATTTTTGCGGAGAAGCTTGAATATCGGCCCACAAGTAGCATTCATTTGAGAGATAAATCTGGAGATGTAATTCAATCGTCCAAGAAATCCTCTTACCTGCTTTTCTATATGTGGTGTGGGCATCTCTTGAATAGCCTTGACTTTGTTAGGGTCAACTTCAATACCTCTTTGACTAACGATGAAACCTAGGAGTTTTCCAGATCTTACCCCAAAGGTGCATTTGTTAGGATTCAGGCGAAGCTGGAATTTCCTTAGTCGTTGAAACAAATTTAAGAGATATTCTATATGCTCTTCTTCAATGTCAGACTTTGCTATCATGTCGTCCATGTAGACTTCGATCTCTTTGTGCATCATGTCATGAAAGAGAGTGGTCATTGCCCTTTGATAAGTTGCGCCTGCATTCTTTAATCCAAACGGCATTACTTTGTAACAAAATGTGCCTCATGGCGTGATGAAAGATGTCTTCTCCATGTATTCGGGAGCCATTCTGATCTGATTATAGCCAGAGAAACCGTCCATGAAGGAAAAGACGTTGAACTTTGCGGTGTTATCAACTAGCATGTCGATATGCGGTAGTGGGAAATCGTCTTTTGGACTCGCTTTGTTCAAGTCTCGGTAGTCAACACACATTCTGACCTTTCCGTCTTTCTTCGAAACAGGTACTATGTTGGCTAGCCATTGAGGATATTCAGAGGTGACGAGGAAACCTGTGTCGAGCTGCTTTTGACCCTCCTTTTTGATTTTGTCAGCCATGTTTGGGTGAACTCTTCTCAGTCTTTGTTTAACTAGCGGACACTCCGGTATTAGTGGCAAGTGATGTTCTACGATGCTGGTATCTAAACCTGACATGTCTTGGTATGACCAAGCAAACACATCAACGTATTCTTTGAGAAGATTTATCAGTTTGCCTTTGACATTGTTGTCGAGTAGAGCTCCGATATTCACTTCTTTTTTGTCTACCTCAGAACCTAAGTTGATTGCTTCCAAAGGCTCTTTGTGAGGCTGAATGATTCTTTCCTCGTGCTTAAGAAGTCGGGAAATCTCATCCGGGATCTCTTCTTCATTTTCTTCCTCGGCGTCAAACACAGGGAATTCAAAGTTGAGAGAGCGTAGAGTTATTGCGTTCAATGGATTGGTCCATTTGTTAATCTGCATATTTGATTTATGTTTGATTAATTAACTTTCTCTCTTTTTTTAGAAAAAGTTAATGTGAAAGTGTATGTAGATTATTATTTTTTTTTTTTAAGATTATTTGTTTTTATTTGGGTTTTTTTTTAGGATTACCATTTCCAAGAAAAGGGTAAAAACGAAAAATAAACACAAAATGTGAGAATCAAAACAACACTTTTATTTATGATTCACAATATGAAACAGGGCCCTAAATATAAACTCATTTGTCTAGGGCAAGACAAAGAGAAATTATTTAAAAGCTAAACCCTATAAAACATCTCTTCGCCTTGGGCGAGGCGAGAGTTCAAAACAAAAGCAAGATAAACTACTTAGAACTATGAACATCAGTCTGAGCTTTAACAGGCTTCCAATAGTGGCGAACTCCTTGGAAGTCAAGATATTCTGGTAGTTTTCCTTTTGGCTTATTTCTTGTGTAGACTTTGGTCATTGGTCGAACAGGCTTTGAAGACTCTGGTCGGTTGACCTTGCCTTTTGTGCTGCTGAAGCAATCTTCTTCTGCTTGATTGATAGGTCGAGGAGCATAGTATGCAGCATATGTACTTTCAAGTGGCATGTATTCTGGATTCTTGGGATGTTCTTCCCAATCTTTTGGGTGAAGAGACTCATTGTCTGCGACGCTTTCCAACTCATTTCCAGAATTATCTTCCTGTTCTCCTTCAGTAATTGTGTTGATGTAGTGATAATCAAAATCTGGCTAAACAAACTCGGCGGGTGTATTGAAGCAGAAATCTTCATTTGGGATCTCAATTTGATGATGAGATCGATAAGATGTGTATGACTCTTCTGATTGACTAGGATACTCAAGAGGATTGTCCTATCCAGTTGGTTGGATGTCTTCAATTCTGATTCTTGAGCTTTTGGGTGCAGTATATCTCACCATGTAGTCAAACTTTCCACTTGGTTCTCCCAAGGTATCCCAAACTTTAGAAGGGATAGGTGGAATTTCATTCTCATTATTTTGTAGGGTCATGCCTTTGAATTGGTTTGTAGGAGGATAGAATGTCGCGTGCGATTCTTCCTGGGACACATATTCAGAGCCATCAAGACAAGTGCTCCACTCTTCGGATTCAGAGAGATTATCTTCATTACCTTCATCGATAAGAACATTAACCTCTTGAAGAACAGGGTTTAAGAAACCTCCGCTGTGGAATACTTCTTTGATTGGACGAAGAGTTTCATCCTTTTGATTGGCTTTTGGAAATACTGGAGCAAATCCGAGCCCTATTTTTGTTTCGTTGTTGACAGGATTTATTACTTGTCCCCAACCTGCGGCATTACCATCTTTCACTATCTGCGCTGCTTCTTTGTAAGAGGAGATAGACGATCTGTTTTCCTCTGCGATTCACCTTCTAACGAAAGTCCCTGGAACTGTGTCCCTTCAACATCGTCGGCAGTGATGAAAAAAAAGGTGGACAAATGGCTTACCAATAAAGCTTGTTCACCGATAATGGTTACTAGCTTCCCATTTGTTGTGAATTTCAGTTTCTGGTGAAGCGTGGATGTCATTGCTCCTGCTTCATGTATCCAAGGTCGTCCTAGCAAACAACTGTAAGCAGCTGGCACGTCCATGACCTGGAAGATGATTTGGAAGGTATGTGGACCAATCGTCATTGGAAGGTCGACCTCCCCAATAACGGATTTCCTTGATCCATCAAAGGCTTTGACCACTATATCATTGGATTTCATTGGCGTTCCTTTGTAAGATAAACGAGCGAGAGTCGTTTTTGGCATTACATTTAAGGATGAACCAGTGTCCACTAGCACGTTAAACAGAGAGTCTGATTGGCAATTCATAGAGATATGTAGTGCAAGATTGTGATCTCTTCCCTCCTCTGGGAGTTCTTCGTCACTGAAGCTTAAATTGTTGCAAGCTGTTATGTTGCCTACAATTCCACCGAATTGATCTGTAGTTACGTCGTGATCTACGTAAGCTTGATCTAGTACTTTCATCAAGGCTTCTCTGTGAGCTTCGGAGTTTAGAAGTAGAGAGAGTATTGAGATTTTGGAGGGAGTCTGCATTAGTTGATCTACAACTCTGTACTCACTCTTCTTGATCAGCTTTAAAATCTCGTCGAAATCTGAGTTGACAATGGTTTCATCAAACGGACCAACGTTTATGTCTGGATTACCAATAGGAATTCCCATGGGATTCTCAGGAGGTGTATCAACAGGATTTTGTCCAACAGCGGGAACAATGGGCTGCTTTGGTGGCAACGGGGTGTATACACGTCCACTTCGCGTTACTCGTCCTATTTCAGCGATGTTGACTATGGTTGGAAGAGTTGGTATAGGTTTCTCCTTCGCATCTTCTATCATAGTTGTATTGTACTGATAGGGAATTGCTTTGTCAGAATTGTAAGGAACAGGACCAGGTAGACAGATCACCAAAGGAGAGTCTGGAACTCTTGGACCGTTATACTCAATTTCTACACACTTGGGCATATGGAAGTAGGGGATGATGACGTTTACTTCGGGAATTTTCGAGTTGATATCTGAGACTAAAAGCTCATGCGGATAATACCCTACCATATTCACGTCATAATCGTTCCTGTTCCTGTTTCCTTGAAGCAAATTTTGTAGGCTATTTAGTCATGTTTAGCAAAGGCGCCCATTGTACTGAATGTATCGTGGAGCTATACCAAGCTTTCTCTTATCATATCTATGTTGGTGACAAGATACCGATCTGTATTTCTTAGTATCAAATTCACGGTATGTCCACTGTGATTAGGAAGTGGATTTGCTTGTACATTTGAATTTGTGTTCCTGAAGGAGAGAAGATTAGCCCTCACTAACCTTTGAACTTCGGCTTTCAGTGCTATGCAGTGTTCGAGATCATGACCTGGTGCCCCTTGATGAAAAGGGAAAGACACATCTGCTTTGTACCACCAAGGTAATTTGTCTGGTACCGGAGGTGGTGACCTTGTTTGTACAAGATTTCTTTCTATCAAGCCGGATATAATTCCGTATATATCATCAGAATTGGATCAAACTGCGAGATTCGAGGAGTACGGTTCTGATTGTTGAATTGTTGAGCCTGTTGTCGAGGCTGTTGACTTTGCTGGAATTGTGGGGTAATACCCATGTTTGAACTTGTATTAACAACTGGTGCTATTGTGGCTACCTGTTGTCGGTGAATGACATTTTTTCTTGGTTTCCCTCGGGATACCATTCTAACGTCATGTTCTTTTTTCTTTGGGAAACTAGTTCCGAATTTCTTGGTTCCGCTTGAAGACCCCATTTCTTTGGTTCGACGTCCTGTTCGGACTCCTTCTTCTAGTCACATCCCCATGCTTACCATTTCGGTGAAATCTCCGAGAGCGCTGGCGACCATGCGTTCGTAATAGAATGGGCCAAGAGTATTCAGGAAAACCTTGGTCATTTCTTTTTCTTCTAACGGTGGATTAGCTTGGGCAGCAATTTCCCTCCAACGTTGGGCGTATTCTTTGAACGTATCCTTTTCCTTTTGAGACATAGAACGGAGTTGATCTCGATCTGTAGCCATGTCCAAATTGAATTTGTACTGTTGGAAGAAAGCTTCACCTAGGTCATTGAATGTCTGGATATTTGCACTATCTAGTCCCATGTACCACTTCAATGCGGCACCAGTAAAACTGTCTTGGAAATATTGAATGAGCAATTGGTGATTGTCATTATATGTACACATTTTCCTAGCGTACATTGTAAGATGACTTTGCGGGCAGGAATATCCTTTGTATTTCTCAAAATCGGGGACTTTGAATTTAGCAGGTATCCTTACGCGAGGAACTAGGCATAGATCGTGGGCATTCTTCCCAAACAATTCCTTTCCACGAATTGTTTTGATCTCAAGCTGCATCTTATGGAATTGTTCCTGGAGATTTTCCATTTGGCCACGAGGATTCGTGTTGTTGCCGGGATTATGATAGACTTCTTCCTCCGCAGTAGCGTGAACTACAAAAGCTGAGTTTGTCATGATCGGTTGAGAAACCGACATAGTGACTTGAGGAAAAGTTACTCCGTGTTGCGGAGTAAATGCTGAGTTCTGTAAGGTAGGAATCTCAATCGTGGTTGCTTGTACTTCAGAAGTGGGTTGAAGAAATCCAATGCCGAAATTGAAAGGCATGCCCCATGGATAACCTTCTAGCATACTGAAGAGGGGATTACTGACTGCAACAGCTGAAACTGGAGTAGTAGTGATCTCTGAGATCGCCGCCTGATTTTGACTGTTTAATGTTGCTTGCTGATTTTGTGTAGTTGCCAACGAACTTACCAAAGAAGTAAGTCTCTCCACCTCTTCCTGAAGTGTTGTCACTGTGCTACGAAGCTCAACATTTTCTTGTTCAAAATTATCCATTGTTTTTCTCCTTTTTGAACGAGTATTGTATCTGTGAGTTGACTGTGAACGTAGTCGAGAAACTCTAAGACGCGACAGCTTGACGATCTTTCTCTCTGGAAAAAAATTCCAAAAGATAAGACTCTAAATAACAAACTCGAAATGCAAAGTATGATGCATGATTATGAATGCAAAGAGAAAAGAATTTCCAAAGAATTTATACTAAAAGAGAAATTTCTAGTAAACATTTGGATGGAAAACACTTATTTTATTAATTATTGAAAGAAGATTACAACAACAATTTTTTTTGTTTTGAGCATACCTCTTACAAATGATAAAATAAATGGTAAACATAAAGCTAAACTAATTAAGCGTCTTCGTCTGATGAAGAACCAAAGGCTTGATGTAGCTTCAACTTTAGGATTTCTTTCCCATAGTAAGCTTTCAGCTCAGCTTTCTCGGCTTTTAGCTTGTTGATGACTTTCTTCCAATCATCAGGAGCGGGATTGCTAGTCGTCATTTCTTCAAGCTTTCTTTTTCTTTCTTTGATGTATCTTTTGATCGCGTTATCTTTCTGACGAATCTTCTCATCTTTCTCCATGAGCCATTCATCTTGGAAGTAGAGCGTCTTTTCATGATCTTTGACCTGTTTCTTAAGCTTCTCATTTTCAAAGTCAGTCTTAAAAAACTTATCTTCCAATGCTTCTTTTTCTAGCTTCATCTTGGCCAAAGCTTCTTGGTATTCTCCCATAGTCTCAACGGAAATGGTGGTAGAATTAGATACCACTGAGAACATAGGTTCTTCATAAGCATAAGGCATTCAGAATTCCTTTGCTCTTTTCTTCACCCAAGAAGTGTAGATTTCCATGGCTACACAATTCCTTGCATGACCTTTTTCTTTCCTTCGGATGTGATGCCAAGCTCTTATCATTCTGGCTTTCAAACCTTGGGAATCTTCCCCTTCATGATAAAAGTAGCTTTCTACTATAAAACCAAGGGGTTTACTGGAATTTGCATACCCGAGTTGACGTCTTGCCAAGAATTGGTTGTAGTTGATTCCTCCTTTCGTACTGATGAGAGGTACGTTGGCAAACTCTCCACAGCTTTCAATGATTTCCATCTCATTTTTTGCCAAAGTATACCAATGGATATCGTCGTTCGTAAGAGACATGAGTCTTCGAGACCAATGCCAACCGTTTTTGTTTTCGCGGAAGATAAAAGATTTAGGCAAGTGTGAGACAATCCATTTGAATAACAGAGGTACACAACACACAATAGTTCCATCTCCTTGACGATTCCTATGATGAATGGAGAAATATGTGTCACCAAGCAAAGTGGTAACGGGATTTCTAAACAGAAAGATCCTTATGGCGTTGATATCAACAAAACCTGGGACGTTGGGAAACAACACCAATCCATAGATGAGAAAATCTAAAAGAGCTTCAAAGGCTACCATGCTACCGGCTTCAGAGAATTTAAGAGCCTTCTCCATTAGGAACTTTGAAGTTAGTCCTAAGAGTTTTCCTTTGGTATTTAGGTTTTTGTCTATCTCAGATTTCCTTAAATGAGTCATTGTTGCAATGACTGGTGACTTAGGAATGGCTTCCAAACCATTGAAAGGCACCTTGTATGATACTGAGATACCTAGGATGTGTGCGTACTCTTCCAAAGTAGGCATCAACTGATAATCAGGGAAAGTGAAACAGTGGTAGACTGGATCATAAAACTGAACGAAAGTTTTGAGAAGTCCTTCATCAACGTTAGTGTTCAGGACATTTAAAAGAGTTCCATAGCGTTTTATGAAATCCGAGGGATCTTCTACCAAGGATGCTAACTCTTTTAACTTTCCTACATCAGGAATTCTAAAACTGTATTTCTTGGTAAATCTTCCTCTGACGTCCATCACTCTAACCTAAAATATTTACAAAGAAAAATCTCTAAATTCTTTGGAAATGGGAAGAGAAATGAAGTTTTTTTTTTAATGCATGCATGAATGCTACAAAGATACAAACATGGTTAGTGGTTATACACAAGTTCAAGCGTTTGAAGTCACGAGCATGAGGCCAACGATAAGAACCAAACGTGGGTAAGTTCTAAGGGCTCATTCATCTGTGAAACAGGTTTCACTGATAATACAGGTTCAACGCTTCTCTTTGAAATATTATCGGATTTGTTGAATACTCGAAGTCCAATAATATTTTTCAAGAAAAACTCGCCTGATCGTAGTCTCGCATGACAACTATTCTAAGCTTACGCCTGAATAGCTTCTGCACTACATCCTAAATAGCCAGGATGGGTTATGTGTTCTACAGCCACTCAGCTTCGTTAGTTCTCTCGAAAGCAAAATGTCTTCGCAAATACTTGCTAAACACAGATACTCCCAAGACAACCTCCACTGACTGAGAGAGGGATCTCAAATTAACTCAGTAAGTAATGAAACTTCCCACAAGTTAATAGGACTATACCCCCACCTAGATCTTAAAATGTTTCTTAAATCCGGGTTAGGATTTTTTTCCATCAGATGAAATCGCGAAACACACAATAAAGAAAAACAAACATATGCACATATGAAAGCTTAACCCCTTTTTTTTCTTTTTGAAAACAATAAAAGCTTGGTGCTCTTGAGCAGAGTCACAATTTTTTATGAAAATAAAAGTTTAGCGTACTCCCCAGCAGAGTCGCCATTTTTTCTGTTCGCGTTAAAAAGTGACGCGCGAGGGAATCGAATCTGAATTCGGATTCTTTGGCTCGAAAAGATTTACTCTTTTGATTTGTTTATAAAGATGTCGCGAGCATCAAGCTTTATTATTTCCAACACATGAAAAATGATCATGAAAAAGGGGAAAGTTCCAATACCCTCAATTGATATGATATGCATTACGACTAGCGCGAACTAGACGCAATGCATTTGGAAGATTCCGAGCAAGGGGGTTTTTTATATAAAAGGAATAGATGTGGCACCCTAAATATATATAGTTATCTATAGCTTTATATATGAATAGTTTGATATGTTTGTGTGTTTTAAATTGCTATTTCTATTGTTTGGAAAGTTTCTCCTTTGGATTTTAAGAAAGGTAGATTATGTGGGATCCTAGGTTTTGTTTTTATTGTGCTCGCAAAGATCATTGGGATCTTCTGCATACATATCCCTTAATGGGAATCAGAGCATTTGTAGCTCGGATCTAAAGGAGCTATGGTTTTGTTTGGATTGAGGGAGAAAGAAATTTGCTCGCCAAGGATGAGACCTTGTGCCTACGTATTCTCAAAGGGATGTTGAGAAAGTCATAGCAATCGCAGTTCCCACTTATGCTAGTGGAAGCAACGGAAATTATTAAGAGACAAAGATAAATGTCATCTTAATGAAAAATGTATCTAATCTATTTCATCACATACATTTTGAAGGATTGATTGATTAAATCTTTCATCGTAAGTTATAGGTGTTTTGCTTGAGTATACAAGCATTACCACTTACGAGTTAAGAAAGATGTTTGTAAAAGATGATTTGAATCTTTAATTGTAAGCATTGGGCATTTTACTTGAGTGTACAAGCGTTACCACTTACAGTTAAAAGATGTTTTTGTTTGAAAAAGTGTTTCATTTGAAAAGTTGATTGTATGTGATGTGATAGATGAGATACTTCTTCCATAGAGATGATAAATGTCTAAATCTCGAGGAGAAATTGATTGGATTAGGGGGATGCTTTTAAGAAGCCTGTGGGTCCTTGTATTGTTAGCCCAAGAGGAGGCATTCCGATGGTCATCGAGGGTCCTTGTATTGTTAGCCCAAGAGAAGGCATTCCTAGGGTCATCGAGGGTCCTTGTATGAAGCTCAAGAGGAAGCTATAGGGTATGGCTGGCTTTGGCTTTAAGAGTGGTTTCACCAGGAAACGATCCTCTTAGGATTTCAAAGTGATTTCACCAGGAAATTATACTCTTAGGGTTCTATCCTAGCGCAGGTGATTCTTTGTATTCGAAGCCCAATAGGAGGCTGTTAAGAGATTTCCTGGTCTCTTTCTTGTTTGATGCCCAAGAGAAGGCTAAACTCAATGAGGAGTTATTTTGAACGAAGCCCAAGAGGAGGCTAACTCAGCAGGGGAGTGTTGTCTTATATGAAGCCTAAGCGGAGGCTAAACTCAGTGAATGAGTTTTCTTATATGAAGCTTAAGAGGAGGCTAACTCAAATGAATGAGTTATCTTGTACAAAGCCTAAGAGGAGGCTAAAGGGAGCCTAGTTGTTAGGCTAGTTGTTATGTTATAATTTAACAGTTATATAAACAAGTGTGTGATGTGTATTCACAGGAGTTTATGAAGGAAATATAAACAAGTGTATAAAACAAGCGTTTAAAGCAAGTGTAACTTGAATATTTACGAAGTTGTGTACAAGGAAAAGAATATGTACACGAAGGGGTGATTATGTACAAGGAAATGAATATGTACATAGGAGGGTTGGGACTTACACCGTGAGGGAGGCCTATGATCAATTAAGAAATTCAAGGAGAAGCCTGGTTTGGTTTATCTTTAAATTTAATTAATCATGGAAAAAGGTGTGTAAGTTTATTGAAATGTTTTGAAAAAAGGTTTTGAAAATGATTTTGAAAAGTGAAGTATATTCACAAGAAGTTTTGAAAAGATTTAAGTTTGAAAGTTGGAAAGAAAATATTTTTTGAAGAGTATTAAGAAATACTTAAAATGCTTCATTTTTTACTTTTAAAAAATATAAGCAAAAGAAAATATTTTTGGATTTTTTTGACATAATCATAAAATAGGCATATTAAATGACAAGTGTGCAAAAAATCATCTCAAAATGAGAAGTTTTGATTAGTTTTTGAAAATGTTTTAAGTTTGTTAGAAACTTGAGAAAAAAAGTGTTTTTTGGTTCTAAGGAGGTTTGAACCTTGGACATTTGGCTTAGAAATGAAGATTTTCCATTGAGCCATTTGTTAAACTTGTCATTTAATTACCTTGTTTAGAAGGAATTTTGAAGAAAAATGAAAGTTTGAAAAAATGTCCAGAAATTGGACTTCTGAAGGGTTCAGAAGCTAGCTTGCTTCTGGAGGATCAGAAGCTAGCTGGCTTCTGGGGCATGAGAAAGAGTTTCTGGAGCGTGTTGCTAGCAGCTTCTGGGGAGTGTGGGCTAGCATGTTGCTTCTGGCTGCTTGAGAAAGCTAGCTTCTAGGGGTAGAAGCTTTGGAAACTTCAAGTTTCTAAGGATGGAAGTACTAGAAGTACTTCCGAATATAGTGGAAATGAAGAGCTTCTGGGGGTAGAAGCTTCAAAAGCACTTCTGGAGGCTGAGCCCCAAAAGGACTTCTGGAAGAACAAGCTTCAGAAGCTTGTGTTTCCTTTTAATAAAAGAAAGTTCCAGGGGGATTCGAACCCTGGACCTTTGGCATGGCAAGTGATTTGAAAAGCACGGTGACTACTACTGGGGTGGCTATACATCCGTTTATTTATTTTCTTTCATGTTATTATATTATAAACAAAGTATTTAAATTTGAAAAACACACAGAAAACGCGCGTACTCCATCTTCTTCTTCCTCAAGCTTTTGATTTCTTAACTTCTTCATTTCTCAATGAAATTGGAAGATATAAACATCAAAGTTGCTCGTTTTAAACCCAGGAACATGATGGTGATGTTTAATTTTATTTATTTTGAACTTAAAGTGATTAATTTTAAACGTCACCAGATGAACCCTAATTTTGAAAATCAACATGAAATCGTGTATGGATCATGATTTGTGAAATTGATTGAGGGTTAATGATCAGTATAAGTGCAGAAACAAAATGGCCAAGCAATTTTCCATCTGTAATGCATGAATCATAGAGTTCAAAGTATGAGTGGCTTACCTCTTCGAACTGAAATTGGAATCTCGGTTAGAGTGTTTCCAGTTGTTGTTTGATGATTGTTATAGCTTCACTAGACCTTATGGAAGGTGTTTGAATCTTAAGCTTGCTTTGAAATGGTTTGGAACTCTCTACCCAAGTCTAACTACATCTTCTTGAAGTGAGTTTCGATTTTGGATTTAAGTTGTTACAGATGTGATCTAAGTGTCTGGATCACTTCTATGAAGTGTATGAATGATGTTTAAAGTGTTAAATCAAACCAAGCACGAGCAGATTGAGTTATGGCAAGTTAAGGAATCATTTGCAAGCTTATGGATTTTTAAACATGATTCTGAGTTTGGGCAGCTTTTCCGGTGGTTTTAAGTCTTAGACAACTTCTAATTGATGTTTATAACATGTTAGAAACTTAAATTCACTCAGATTTTGCAAGGTTTGAAGATTGCAAAATTTCCCCTCTTTGAACTTTGAAACATAGAATTCAAGAAAGAAATAGAGAAAGCTTGATACGATAGCTTTGGTGTGATTTGAATTTGAAGAAATGACCTCTATTTATAGGCCAAGAAATATGAATGACAAGGAATGGCTATCATTGAGAGAAACTTGCAACTTGCTCAAGATGTAAGAAGGAATCTTTTGCATTTAATGCAAAAGTTACTTTCCTAACCATGGTTAATTTTTTCTCTTTGATTCAATCCTCTTCTCAATCATTCAAAACTGATATTTATCATTTATAATTTACCTCTAGCTTATGACAAGGCTTCTAGAAGGGAGATTTGTGAAAAAAGACTTATAATTTTGAAGCATGAACTTGAAATTCCATGGTTTTGGAGCTCTATGTTTCAAAATCAAAAGCATATCTAGACAAAGTGTTTTTTCAAGTTCTTGGACTTTTTGGAAAGCTTGTAACAAGGGCTACAACTTTCACGTTTTGAGTTTTTTCTGAATCCAAATGGATCTAGGTGAAAAATGGCCTAGAAAGTGAGAAAAAACCATGTTTCTTAACACTTGAAAATTTTTCTAAGTGTTAGAAAAATTTCAAATCTTGACTTTTTGTTGACTTTTTCACATTTCTTAATTTTTTATGATCATGATGGATTATTTGAAATTTTTTTATGATTGAAAAAGTTGACCAAAAGTCAAAGTTTGACTTGTTTGAGCAGATAAATTTTCATCAGATGGTTCAGTATTTGTCTGATGAAGAAACATGGATTTTGTGGTGTTTTGAATCAAGAAATTAGGTCAAGATGTTGCATTGAAGATGTTAAGATCAATCTCCAAGCAAATAGGTCATCCATTGAGCAGAAAGTCAATGATTCACTATGCTCGATCAAAACTCTAATTGGTCGATTCAAGATAGATCATGAGAAAAAGTTGGGAATCTGAAGATCAAATGTTGATGATTGATTAAGATAGATCATTTTAGGTGAGTGAAAACTCAAACCCTAATTGATCACATCTTGAACAGATGAAAATTTGAAGAAACCCTGACTTTGACTTCTAGAAGCCACGCACGATCTATTCTGTTCTGAAACTGTTAGTGATGCAGTGATGCATATGTAAGGTGATATCTTAGGTCAAAAATTGGGGTATGACAGGGCCATAAATGTATCTTTTTATATGTATGTTGATGCATGTGTTTGTATGTTGATGCATGTGAGAGACGATTTGCATGTTACGTCGGTGAGACCAAACTAATAACAAATTCCCTCAACGTAAATTTTAAGTTTATGCCTTCTAAGTTTTAGCACTCATCAAGACTAGTATCGAACAATGTAGGTTTCACCTAACACGAGGTGCATGTTCTATATTGGTAAGGTGCGATGGGAAAAGTGTAATATCCAATTGCTAAAAATCTAGGTCAAACTTAACTACACAAATTATAATGAGATTATAAGCGTTTAGAAGCATGAGTTGGGAATGATCCATATGATGGATTAGAATAAAGATTTATTCGCCCAAATGAGATATTTGAAAATTGTATTGGATACAATTGGAAGGTGTTCCCACGTACCTAAATAACTGAGTTTTGTGTAATCAGCCTAACATGGACTTAAAACGAAGTGAAATATAGATCTCGGCCCACTAGAAAATCCTCCAACGGGATGTTCTGAATCCAATGGTGAGGGTCATTTGGTTTGAATAAAATAGTGGGAGCATATTTAATTAAAGGCCTAATTAAATATGTTGTTTTAATGATACTAATATTTTTCATATCTTTCATGTAGATTTCCATGACTCAAAATGTAACAGCCCGAACCTTCAGCGTTCTCGGCTGGGTTCGATTCCCACGGAAGGAAAAAACTCTACTAGAGAGGGGGTAGAGAAGATCATGAGGTAATAGTTCCAAGAACGTTGAAGGTCCGGGCTGTTACACAAACACATCTAAAAACATTTTGCGATCAATCCTTGATAAGAAAAAATTGTCTGGGACAAATTTTCTGAATTGACACTGGTTAGTTCTGCACCTAAGGCTAATAAAGATGTTTATAAAAAGCATGTCGATGATGCCAATGAAATTTCTTGACTTATGCTTGCCACCATGAACTCAGAGTTGTAAAAGCAACATGAGAACATGGCAACGTTCATGATCAGATAGCTGTAGATTTTCTATCAAGAGCAAGCAAGGAATGAAAGGTTTCAGGTTTCAAAGGCCCTTTTCAATATCAAGTTAGATGAGGGAACCCATGTAGGTCCTCATGTACTCAAGATGATTGGGTATCCGGAGAACCTTGAAAGATTAGGGTTTTCACTTGGAAAGGAACTTGTGAATGATTTGATCTTGCAATCATTGCCAGAGAGCTTCAGTCAGTTTTTCCTGAATTTCAATATGAATGGATTGAACAGAATTCTTTAAGAACTTCTAGGCATGTTGAGAACTGCTGAGAAAATGTGAAATCAAAAGGGAAACCCATTCTAATGGTCAGTAATGGAAAGAAGCTAAACAAAAGGCCCACAAAGCAAATTGGTAAAGGGAAAAGCAAGGAAATTGTTAAACCTAAACCTACTGCTCAAGATTTGAAGCCTAATGGATGAATAACAAAAGAGGGCAGTTGCTTCTATTGCGGTAAGACCGAACATTGGAAGAGAAACTGCCTAAAGTTCCTGGAAGAAAATAGAGTTGAGACTCCATATTCAAGTATTTTTGTTAGAGAAATTAATTTATATAATTCTGCATCATGTGTATTAGATATTGGATGCGGTTCTCACATTTGTACTAATGTGTAGGGGCTAAAAAGAAGTAGAGGATTGGCAAAATGTGAAGTTGATCTATGAGTTGGCAATGGAGCAAAAGTTATTGCTTTAGTTGTTGGAACTTATGTATTGACTTTACCTATTGATTTAATAATTCAGTTAGAGAACTGCTATTATGTACCTGCAATTAGCAGGAATATTATATCCATTTCCTGTTTGGACATGTTTGGTTTTTCATTCATAATAAAGAACAATTGTTGCTCTATTTATTTGAATGATATATTATATGCTTATGCACAAATGAACAATGAACTGTATCTCCTTGATCTTGAAATACCAATTTATAACATTAATACCAAATGGATTAAACCTAATGAGTTAAACCAAGTTACCTTTAGCATTTCCGCTTAGACCATATAAATGAGAAGCGCATTTCAAAACTCCATAAAGATGGACTTTTGGACTCTTTTGATTACGAATCATATGAGACATGCAGGTCTTGTATAATTGGAAAGATGAAAAAGTCCCATTCACAAGAAAAGGTGAAAAGGATAATGATCTTTTGGCCCTCATACATAGTGATGTATGTGGACCATTGAACATACCAGCCAATAGAGGTTTTCAATACTTCCTCACATTTACTGATGACTTCACTAGATATGGTTATCTGTATTTAATGAAACATAAATCGGAAACCTTTGAAAAGTTCAAGGAATTTAAGAATGAAGTACAAAACCATCTAGGTAAAAATATTAAAGTTCTTCGATCAGGTTAAGGCGGTGAATATTCAACCCTAGAGTTTGATGACCATCTAAAAGAGTGTGGGATTGTATCCCAACTTACTCCTCCTGGAACACCACAATAGAATGGTGTATTTGAGAGAATAAATTAAACCTTGTTAGACATGGTCCGATCCATGGTGAGTCACGCCGATCTTCCAAACTCCTTTTGGGGACATACTCTATTGACAACAGCTTACACACTTAACCATGTTCCTACCAAAAAGGTTGAAAAAACACCATATGATATGGAGTGGTAAGAAACCACATATGTTTTACATGAAGATTTGGGGCTGCAAAGTTTATTAGAAATGGAAAATCTCAACTAAGCTTGAGCCCAAATCTGAAAAGTGCTTCTTTGTGGGCTATCCTAAAGAAACAAAAGGATATTACTTCTACAATCTTTCTAACGGCAAAGTGTTTGTCGCTCAAACTGGAGTTTTCTTGGAAAATGATTTTATTTCCAAAGGAATTAGTGGAAGGAAAGTAGAGCTTAATGAAATTCAAGGATCACAAAACGTTGATATACCGGTGGAGAAATTGGAGCAGGAAACACGAGTAGTTGTGGAAGAACAACATGCTCCAATAGAACAAGACCAACGTAGGTCAAACATGATACGTCACCAACCTGATAGATATGGATATCTCATAAATGGTCAAGGTGATGTATTACTCATGGATCAAGATGAGCCTATGACCTACCAAGAGGCCATTACTAGTCCATAATCTGAAAAGTGGCTAGAATCCATGAAATCTGAAATCGATTCCATGTACACTGACCAAGTTTGGAACTTGGTAGAGCCACTTTTAGGAGTTAATCCAATAGGTTGCAAGTGCGTATTTAAAAATAAGATTGACATGGATTGTAAGGTACATACCTATAAGGCAACATTGGTGGCAAAATGTTATAAACAAATTCATGAGGTGGACTATGATGAAAACTTTTCTCTAGTTGCAATGCTTAAATTTGTTCGGATTTTACTTGTTATCGCTGCATATCATGATTATGAAATATGGTAGATGGATGTCAAAATTTCTTTCCTTAATGGGAACCTTCAAGAGGATGTGTACATGACATAACCTGAAGGATTTGACATACCAGAAGAATTCCAAAAGATATGCAAGTTACAACGATCAATCTATGAATTGAAGAAAGCTTCCAGAAGTTGGAATCTTCGTTTTGATGAAACAGTAAAATAATAAGGATTCATCAAGAATGAAAATGAGTCTTGTGTCTACAAGAAGGTTAGTGGGAGCATGATTGTCTTCCTTCTGTTATATTTAGATGACATATTACTCATTAGAAATAATGTCCCTACTTTGCAACAAGTAAAAATTTAACTAGAAAAATGCTTTTCTACAAAGGACCTTGATGAAGCAGCCTACTATTGAAAAGATTTACAAGTCCTTGATGCCACAGATCCTCCCTGCCACATATTTTATTCCAACATATACACCACTTATAGGTCATGTAAGCATAAATAAGAAAATTTATTGGACATATCTATATAACTTACACCTAATTGCACTACCAATTAATTAGATTAGAATGGGTGTAAAGCCAATAGAAAATCCAGAATAACCAACATTTTCTAAGATGGAACGCAAAAGGTATGTACAAACACATAAATATACATCTAAAAACCATGACCTAGAATGAAACAAAAATCCACCTTGATAAGTATATTCAAAGCAACAAAATAAGCACACCCGTCTCTATCAATGATCATATTAGTCTCAGTTAAACATAAAATAATCAGAGACAATAACCTATATCAATACAAGAAATTTGAAGAAAAAAATCTAAACCAACAAGTACAACATCCCCCAAAACATGAACAAAGCAAATTAATTTTAAAAAGTTCATCAAATAGAAAAGCCAATATTACCAACAGAAGCATAGAAGATAAACAATTTTCAAGCTCACTATTGTAAATGCTTCTAAACAACTTTAAAAAAATAACCACAATTTTGGATTCCACAACAATTGAATTGGTAGGCGCAAAAGAAAGCTAGATATCAAAACCAAATAATCAGCAAGCACGAGCAAGTTGTTGAACATTGAAAGCTCCAATCATTCGATCTAGGTTTCTCGCGGGCTTCCTTCGTTCATTCTAGGGTTTATATATTCCATTTAGGTTTCTCGCATTCTAAATTTCATTTGTGGGTTCAAGGGTTTTTCTCGTTCTGTATATTAGGCATGGGCGTGGGATATGGAGTGAGGAAAATTAATTTTCTAAAATGTTATTGATTGATATTGAAATTGAATTAAAGTTAGAGAGAAATGTGAGAAGGAAAATGAAATTGGTTTGAAAAATGTGAGAGGGAAATTGAAATTAATTTTGAGAGAGAGGAAAGTTGAAAAAAATTAAGTCAATTAATATTATAAATAAAGTAAATCATGTTTCTAACTCAAATAATATGTAAAAAATAATTTTTTATAGTCTAATTGAAAATAATCATTTATTTTAAAAATATTTTAATTTATTTTTAGTTAAATTTAAACTAAAATGTCAATAAAAATTTTAGTTTAAATTTAACTAAAAATAAATGATTATATTGATGAAGATTAATATTCATTTCGAATTGTTTTATTTTTATCAATTTTGTGAGGGATGTTATGAGAAATTTTTTGTGACAGAAAAATTGTCTCACAAATTTCTTCAATAATTTTATTCGATAACGATTTATCATTTATATAATTTTTTCTCCATAAATCCATCGCAATTAGTAAAAGATTTACTTCCCTCACAAATTTGCATTTTTTTAGTAGTGATGGTAGAAAGTTTCTTACCAGTCACAGGTACCCCTAGATATTTGAAAGGTAATTGACCTTCCTGAAATCATGATGTTTTAAACATGTTCTGTTTTGTTTCTCAATCAACTCCCGCACAGTACAATCTGCATTTCAGAGGATTAACCACCAGCCATGTTACCTTTGAAAACCTATTGAATACATTCATCATCATTTCCACAGAGATCTTATCTCCCCGAGAGAACACTAAAAGATCATATGTGAAACATAAATTCGTAATATTCAGCTTTTCACATTTCGGGTGGTAATTGTAGTTAATATTCTTCTGCATCTTGTACATGTATTTATTTAAGCATTCCAAGACCACGACAAAAAGCATAGGTGATATAGGATCACCTTACCTTAGACCTCTCTTTGCATCCGTAATGTTTTGCATCCATAATGTTAGTATAATGTCCATTAACATTAAATCTATAAGACACAACTGTTAACATTGTATGCAATATTTTTTTAAAATATAATTTATTAAAATATAATTTATTAAAATAAATTTTTATAAAAAATATTTTAAAAAACAAATGAAAATTATAATAATGTATAAAAAGCTTATTAATAAATTAAATATAACAAATAAATAAATAAATAAAATAGGCGAGGAAACCCGCCTTTCGCCAAACATTCACTTTAGTGGAGCAAGCTAAATTTTTATGCTTATTTTCACTTAATAGACTTGTCTGTCCCACTCTTTTTTAAGTGGATTTAAGGTTGGACAGAGCGAAACGGGCCCGACGATCTATTATGTCACCCGTAATCATTATTCTCTCCAATCACAATTATAAGACAAAATAATTATTTTTCACATGGATTAATAATGTTAATTAAATTTAATTAATTTTATTGATTTCATGTCCCATCGGAGCAAAACTTATTATAATTTTTTTATTCATATTTAAAGAATCAATTAGCAATATTAAATATTTTTTGAATTAAATAAAAAATATAATAATAATGAAATATTAATTAATTTAAAAGTTGATGACTTTGGTTTATAATAATAATCAAGATTTAAGATGATTTTTTGTTTATATGATTTGGAAGAAGTACTATGTAATAGAGGGACAAATTAATTATGTAGTGCGTTATATTTTATTATATTTATACACGGCGTTTTACATTCCAAATTTGACCGGACTTGAAGCCTGAATGATAGAAAACTCAGAGAGAAAGACAAAATGAATAGCATGTTCCAACTTTAGAGCCCAAATTTTTTGTGTATAATAATTAACAACAATATTATAAAGTAACATTCAAACTCATGATGCAAATAATGGCAATAAAATAATGTCCCAATGACCTGGTATGAGTCATCATATTCTTCAATTGGCTACCTAAGTTCTAAACAATTCATCTTCAGGTTCTATAAATACTAGACATATCTCCACTCATAAATCACACAACTACTAAAGCATCTTCTAAGTTAGTATTATTAATTTGTTATCTTTCACACACCTAGCAAGCATTATAAACCATCATTGTCATGGGTGTTTTAAAAATTGAAGATGAAAAAACTTCTACGGTAGCACCTGCAAGACTCTACAAAGCCCTTGTTATTGATGTAGACACTCTTACTCCAAAGGTTGTTGATATCATCAAAAGTATTGAAATTGTTGAAGGCAACGGTGGTGCTGGAACCATCAAAAAAGTAACTTACGTTGAAGGTCAGTATACTTACTTATGTTATACATGTGTTTCTTGAATATGCTCTTAATATATAAAGTTTACTTGCAAGTTTGAATTATATTTTTGGTTAAATATTTCACAATTTTGTGTGCAGATGGTGAAACCAAGCATGTGTTGCACAAAATAGAGTTAGTAGATGTTGCTAATTTTGCTCACAACTACAGCATAGTTGGTGGTGATGGACTTCCAGACACAATTGAGAAGATCTCATTTGAGGCTAAGTTGTCTGAAGGACCAAATGGAGGATCTGTTGGAAAGCTGAGTGTGACATACTTCACAAAAGGTGATGCTACTCCTAGTGAAGAGGAGCTCAAGAAGGACAAAGCTAAGGGTGATGGTCTTTTCTCGGCTCTTGAGGGTTACGTTTTGGCTAATCCTGATTACAACTAAACTATACAATTATCAACTTCTTATTTGTTTTATTACTTTTATATATGGTGTGTTAAGCGACACGTTATACTATTTTTCCGGTGTGTTTGATTTGGCTTTCTTTGTAATTTTCTCTTCTTTTTAATCTTTTTTCTTTTATTGTGGAAGTGAAATTGTGAGAGTGTAAGTGGTGTGTCTACCTCTCCACTAAATTATAATAATACTTCATCTTTATTGGTTACTTGTTTGTTTGTTTATACTCCGTCCATTTCAAATTGACTATTGGTTTAACAAATCAATTTTGTTTTAAATTAACCGTTATTTCCACTTTTCAATGATTAATGATTATTATTTTTTTAATTAAGTTATTTATTTTTCATTCTCTACACTACTTTTAATATATTAATAGAATTAATTTTGTAAGAGTGTTGTTTTATAACAATATCATTGTATTACTTAATTTGTATGAAAAATCTTAAACGACAGTTATTTTAAAATAAAATGAATATTATTTTTGTAGTGTCAAGAGATGCAATAAATTGTTATTTAGATAGCTATAAGATAGTCCTTGTTCTAGACATAAAAATATGATATGAAGTGTTTATTATATCATCTAAGTTGCTTGTACAAAATTAAATTCTGACCATCTATAAGGCCTCTCTTTGGTCTCATTATTCTACATTCGACCAAAATTAGGTGTTCTATTTAGGTACTTGAAAATCATTTCTTTTATAATTGGCCTCATGTGTAGCGGTGAAAAATTGAGATCAAAGCATTGGCCGACTTAATCCATATAGTAAAAGTTGCCATTGTGCTTTATTATTTTCAAGGGAATGGAAAAAGAGTGGGAGAAAACCCAATAAATATTTAAAACAAGAAGCAAAACTTAAATTAAAAACAAAAAGAATGCATTAAAGGGAACTAAGGTACGAGAGTTGGTTATACGAAGAGAAGATATTAACACCTTATGTATTTAGGGTTAAATAAGTTTTGGTCCTCTAAATATTGCAGTTTCATTTTTAGTCCCTCCTGAGTTTTGGCAACAGTTTTTTTTTGTAAAAATCATTGCCTAAAAGCAGGAAGGGACTAAAAATGAAAATTGCAATATTTATAAGGATAAAAAACTTATTTAACCCATGTATTTATAATACTCTATAGGAAACTCTTGTAACATCTGTGTTTTTTTTTGCTAAAGTGTGTTGTTTGCAAAAAGATTGGGGAGATAAGAAAATAATTTTTTTAAATATTTTTGTGTTTGACAGGACATGAAGTCTTATGTCTACATACCAATAAAGAATCAAAACCTCGTAGTTCGGGATTGTTGAAGCGGTAAAGTGACAAGCAAAGAGTTGATATTTATTTTTACCGGGTGATATATACCGGTTAGGTTATATCGTATCGTGTCCACAGAGATTGGTTATTGATTCGTCGTTCGACAATTCTACCGTTAATGAGTTTGGGATTAAAAGAGTTGAAAATAAAAGACAATAAGTAAATGAACAAAAACTATAAAGGATAGACAACTTGTCTGGAACGAATGCACACTACCCGTCACAGACTTAAATCTACCGCCATGTCATACTCGGCCTACGATACTCCTCCGTGTCATCACATACCTCTCACAATCTAAGCTATTTCTAATCCAAATTGAGCTTCCTCCCGAATCACCTCAATATCCATTTCTAGCATACCTCGACAACCAGAAGTCAACTGTGTCACCTCCATACCCATCTCTGGCATACTTCACAGACACAGAGGCATTAAGATCAAATACTCTATGGTGAATGTCAGCTCTAAACCTATTTCTAGCATTTAGAAACTAATAGATAATCATCCTAGGTAAGAACCTAAGCAGTCTATCTCTAGCAAGCTCAAATCCCTAACATAGAGTAAAAACCTAAGATAACTACCAACACAGATTCATAAAGCAGACTTTATACAACACCAAGGGCGATAAATATACATGTGTTCAGAGTAAATATACATACATAACCTAACAAGAGATTACAAAGAGAAGAGAAGAAGAGGAACCAAACATTTCTTGGTTTGTCAACACCAATCGATGATAGATTCGACTATGGATCATCCAAATGCAAGCTTCAATGTTGTCTTCTAAAATCTCTAGACCAAAAAATAATGTATGATGGATTGGGGTTCAAAAATACCCAAAACATACCTAAAAAATGTGTTTTTTCGCCTAAATATGCATTTTTGTCTGCACAGTTTCGCCCGGCGACCAAAAAGTTTCGTCTGGCACTTTAAAACGCGTTTTTTTCATGCTACTAGTCGCCTCTGATTCGCCCGGCGACCAAAAAGCTTCGCCTGGCAACAGCCAGCAGTAAGTTGAAACACCAAAACTGTTTCGGCCATAACTTGAGAACCGTAACTCAAAATTGCGCCCGGTTTGAAGCGTTGGAAAGCTTATTCAATTTCTTATCTAACCATGAAAAAATATAAACCAAATTGATGATTTTTATTCTTTGATTTTGAGCCTTATTCATTGATGAGTTGCTCAAATTGCACGTTTGAAGTCGTGTCTTCGATACTTTATTACTCAATGCTCCAATTATGAATGAATACCTATAAAAGAGATGAAAAACTATCAAATGATACAATATTTACACAAAAACTCAATTATTCTATTACGTACACATTTATACCAAAAACGGGAGATTTATTCGAAGAATATCAACAAAAGAACCGATAAGTGTCACAAAGCATATATACAAAATAACTACATTTTGGTACTTATCAGGGATACAAATAATCAACTCACAAGTATGAGAAAAATTGATCTTTGAGAAAAATGATCAAAACCTCGTAGTTCGGGGTACAAAAAAAGAGAGTTTGTTTTGGTTGATTTTAAGAGAAGAGACATTTCGCCATCTTAAGGAGAATACTCAACTAATCAACCCACAAGTATTAGAAAAGTGAATATTCGCATCATCATGGGGGAAGGGCTCCAACTTGGATACTAAATCAACAAGCATGCCGCTATCTCCCTCAAGTGGAAAATAATCGACATTATTTCAATCATTATTATGGAGATAGGAGAATCACTTCTCAACTATAAGAGGACTTATGTCTAATACTAAGAAAAAAAGTTTTTAAGATAAAAGTCAAAGTGGTAAAAAGTTTGAATGAGTTTATCTTTTTTAGTTTTATGAAAAGATCATGATATGCTTGTGTGTTTTGAAGCATTTATTAAGAAGAAGAAAGTTTTGAAATGCAATGACATAAAGTCAAAGTTTTTTATTGAGAGAGGTTATGGTTTGAAAAATAAACTAAGGTTTGAAGGACCTATCTTAAAGAAGAAAGGGGTAAAGGAAAGCTAACACACGTGCAAGAAGTTATGACAACAAGTCAACAAAAAATCCATTTCCCTTGAATTAAATACAAGCAAAGATTAAGTATATAGTATACTAGATATCAGATGAATATTCACACTAGTAGAAAAAACGTCAGAAGAGCCCAAGATATCAGACAAAACTCAAAGCATCAAATGATCATCAAGGTATCGAATCAGAGCTCCTGCATCAGATAAAAAAGCAAACAAACATACAAAACCAAAGGATACAGAGAAATGAACTTAAATTCTCATACGAAATAAGAAATACAAGTCAAGACAAATGTGCAAAAAGATAACAAGTAATTCAAGCAAGATTAATCCTAAAAGCTAAAGAAAAAAACATATTTTTGATCATTTTAGTATGGAAAGAAAGTCCTAACATATATCTAAAAGATAAATATTTTTTTATATTTTTGTATATGGAGAATAATCCAAGAGAAAGAAATTTTAACTAAAACAATTTTTGTCTTTTCAAGAAGATATTTTAAATAAAATAAATGACATATAATGAATGAACTGTATTTTTTTGTTTTTTATAAAGAAAACCAACTTAGTAAGATAAACATTTAGTTATTTATAATCTACTAAAAAAGTGTCATAAAAGACAGTGAACTTCGGTTTGCATTATCAGAGATTTTTTGTTGTACTTGAAAGATACAGTGATGTAGATTGGAATATCTTATCATAGAATTCTAAAGTAACTAGTGGCTATGTATTCAACATAGTTCGAGGAGTTGTATTTTGGAAATCAAAGAAACAGACCATCATGGCTCAGTCCACGATGGAGTAAGAAATAATAGCATTAGCAAGTGCTAGTGAAGAAGCAAGTTGGTTGAGATGCTTGCTAGCTGAGATTCTCTTATGGGAAAAATCTATGTCAGTTGTGTTGATCCACTACAATAGTACCGCAGCTATTGCAAAAATCGAGAACCATTATTATAATGGTAAAAGACAACAAATTAGAAGAAAACACATCACTATTAGAGACTGTATCTCTAAAGGGGCTGTAAGAGTGAATCATGTATACACTGATGAAAATTTAGCATATCCTTTGACGAAAGAATTAGCTAGAGAAAAAGTCTTTAATACATCAAATAATATGAGATTAATACCTATAGGAATATGAGTTCCTCATGATGGTAACCCTACCTAAATGACTAGAGATCCCAAGAAATGGATTCAGTGGGTAATAATAAGTTGTGAGTAATATGAGGTGATCATGCTAGAGTAAATAAAAGAAGCATGAATCCTGAAGTGATAAGAGGATGAGATGATAAAAACTCTTAATGAGTTCTATACTCTGTATGAGGGAGTACCCAGACTACATGAGTACTGTTGAAAGACTCACTTTTGTGATTGTGAAACTTGGGTCGGTTCCTATGAAATTGCAAGGCATAATTGTAACACCCTGTTTTAATTAACATTATTTATATTATTATTTTCTAAAAATGACCGGTTGATATTTATTTTGGTAAATTAATAATTATTTAGTCGGTTATTCGATCCGGTAGTTAATTGTTTTGGTTTATTCGATTTATCGGAAAATAATTATTTTTATAAAATAATATTGTATTTTGGTGTGTATATATTAATATGTGTGTTAATTGATTAATTGGTGATAATTGGATTATGTTAGTATTTATTTAATTATATTAAGTTAATTTAATTAAATAATATAAGTTAGTTTTATTAAAATAAATTATATATATGTTATACGTTATGTATCAGTAAGTATATATAACTTAGTTTTAATATATATATATATATATATATATATATATATATATATATATATATATATATATATATATATATATATATATATATATATATAAATATATGTAAAGTTAGTTTTATATTATAGGTTAGTTTAATATTATATAAGTAGTAGTAGTTAGATGGAAGAGAGAGATATAATAAAAATTGAGAAAACCGAGAGAAGTGAGATAGAGAGCGAGAAGAAGAAGAGAAAAGGAGAAAACTAAGGTTGAAGAGGAGAGGAAGAAATTTCGAAATCAACCGAAAAGCTTGTTCCGGAGATTAATCGGTAAGGGTTAGACTTCCTCTAAACATATTGTATGTTATTTATAGCATTTGATTAGGAAATTAATTTAGGAATTAGGTTATAGTGTTGTAGGTGAATTGATTACTGTTCTCATATTTTCATCGATTCAACACCCCAATTTATCTCTACCCCATTTGTCATGGTTGGTTTTCAATTTTCATTCATTAAGTTTGCTTGTTCAGTGAGGAGTGTTAAAGTGTGAATGTAATTCATAAATATTTAGTAATTTGTAAATGTGTGTATGATGTAGTGTGTGAGTAATATATATCTAGTATCATTCTATGGCAGTGCAAAGTAATAGTGTGTGAATCAATACTATTTATTGTGAGTGTGAAAGTATGAGATTGGTGTTATTGCGCGCAGAGTATATATTAGTGTGACCATGTCGTGTTAGATAAGTGAGTGTGAATGTGATGTCCATTGTGCCAATGTGTATTATAGTTAATTAATAGAGTGATTAATTAATATAATTGGTTACGGTTAATCGATAAAACTCGATATTTTGGTTTTGACCGGAGATTAATTAAATTGTAGATGTGGGGTATATTTGAAATGTGTTGTGAAATATCGATTCCGGAAATAACATGTTCGGTTTATAAATATTATGTTGTTGTGTGATTAATTAATATAACTGGTTACGGTTTACCGATAAAACTTGATATTTTGGTTTCGACCGGAGATTAATTAAATTGTAGATGTGTTGAATATTCGAAATATTTTGTGAAATGCCGATTCCGAAAATAATGTGTTTGGTTTATAAATATTTTGGTGTTGTGTGATAATTGTTGAAATGAAATAATTGATGCTTGTTGTGCAATGTTGTGGGATTAATTCATAGGGTTGAATTATGGTGATGTATGCTTGTAATTGAGATTGGGTTAGTCTTGATTTGCATAATTATTGTTGTTGAATTGCACACCGCATCATAAGTCGTGTCAAGAGGCGACGTTTGTTAGTCTCGTGGAGGCTAGTGGCTCGTCCCAAACTCCAAGTGGAGGTTTGATTTGGGAATGGGCTTTGTGATTATCCGTCTGAGGGATAGACAATCGGTAAATCCGAAGGATAATAGATGATTGGTACCACATGCATAAGTCGGGTCGTTGTGTCGGGTCGCACATACACACTTTGTTGAGTTGATGTTTTGTTGAATAATATGCTTTGTGTGCTATTTGATAATTGGAATTAATTGTGTTCGATTCCTTTGATGTGATGATTATGTGAAATAGATTAAATAACTATATTTTTGTAGTTTACTCATGAATTCGGAAAAGTGTAAGATTCCTATTTATTTAATGCTTTCAATTACTTTTATCACATACTTTATATTTATTGTAATTCCCACCCTTTTGTTGGAAAATACTTGCTACGGCATTGTTCAGGTACCGAAGATGGTAGTGCGTGACACTAGGATTCAGCGGATGCATTTAGGCGTGTAGTCCGTTACTTTTTGATTTTGAGTCGATGGTCTGATTGAACACTGGGGGTTTAGAGTCCGCATTCGAACTCATATTTTGTATATGGATTATACTTGTATATAATCCATTATTTTGATTATATGTTGATGTATGTATATTATGACTTGATAACATGTTTGGTTATGAACCATATGGCTTAATGCCTTGAATTTTATATTTGGGTTCCTCCTTTGGAGATGAAGATATTATGATTCCGTTGCGTTTGCACGAAAAAGAAAGTATATGCCATGAATTTATTATGTGATTAAATGATTAAAGTGACGAATATGTCATGGCCGTTTTTCTTGAATATGTGAATTGATGTTGTGACACTCCTTCCGTGCAAATTTTATTTTCTCTGATTTTATTTATATTGTTAATTCGAGGTTTATTAGAAGGGATGTTACAATAGTGGTATCAGAGCATTGTCGGTCAGTTGTCAGGTCTTAATGTTACTAATCCCATTGTATTTGATTGTGTATCTGACGCGATCGATACTTTTGTGTTGTTAAGAAGAAGATGGTTGCTGGAAGGAATGATAATGCATTTGCCGAGGCATTACGATTGCTCGCGGGATCCTTGAATCAGACGCCGCAAGCTAATCCGATGCCACATGATGGAGCTGATGATGCTTTCCGTGCTCTTGGAAAGTTTTAGAAAAACAATCCGCCTACTTTCAAAGGAGAGCATGCGACCGAAGAAGCTCAAGAGTGGTTGAAGGCCATTGAAAAGATTTTCCGAGTGATGAATTGCACCGATGCTCAGAAAATACAGTTCGGAACTCACATGCTGGTGAAGGAAGCTGAGGACTGGTGGATTAATGCTAGTCAGAGGTATGATGAGGATAACACCGTGGTGACTTGGGCTATTTTCTGAGATGCATTCTTGGAGAACTACTTTCCTGAGGATGTCCGTGGGAAGAAAGAGGTAGAGTTTCTTGAATTGAAACAGGGAAGTGGTTATGTTGCTGAATATGCCGCCAAGTTTCAAGACTTAATCAAGTATTGTCCTCACTATAATACGGTGAATGCCGAGAGATCTAAATGCTTGAAGTTTATGAACGACTTAAGGCCGGATGTGAAGAAAGCTATCGGGTACCAACAAATTACCCACTTTTCTGAATTGGTGAACAAAAGTCGTATCTATGATGAGGATAGTCGTGATAGTAGTACTTACTACAAGAGTTTAAGTGACAAGAGAGGCAAGGGGCAAATGCGTCCTAAGCCTTATGATGGAAAAGGGAAGCAACCGATGAAGGTGGGAAAGAGTCCAAGTGGGGGAGTTACTACTCTGGTGAAGTGTTTTAGATGTGGTAAAGAGGGACATCATGCTTTGGAGTGTCGCCAAGCTGAGCCTACGTGTTTCAAGTGTGGGAAGATTGGTCACCGATCTAACGAGTGCAGGTTGAGTGCTAGTGTGACTTACTACAACTGAAGGGCACATTAGTACAAAGTGCACGAAGCCTAAGAAGGAGCGAGGAAAAGTGTTTGCATTGTCTGGTGCCAAGACTTCGGCAGATGAGAGGTTGATCAGAGGTACTTGTTTTATCTATAATGTGCCTTTGATTGCTATTGTTGATACGGGTTCTACCCATTCATTTATTTCCTTGGATTGTGCTACTAGTTTGGGTCTCGTGTTATCTAATTTGGGTAGAAGTATGGAGATAGACATGCCTGCGATGAGTTCGGTTTCTACTTCAGTTGTTTGTTTGAGGTGACCTTTGCGCATGTGTGGTAGAGATTTCAAAGTGGATCTCGTATGTCTTCCTTTGAGTCAGCTTGATGTCATTCTGGGTATGGACTGGTTGAGAGCCAACCACGTCTATATCAATTGTTTTGCTAAAGCGGTTCTTTTTCTCGAGTCTGAGAAAGAAGGTGGTTCATTCTTGTCTACTCAACAGATGAAGAGGTGTGTTAGAGATGGGGCTATATTGTTTATGTTGATGGCGAGCATGAATCTTGGTGATAGTGGAGTGAGGAAGGATGTTCCTGTTGTTTATGATTTCCCAGAGGTGTTTCCGGAAGAGATTATTGATTTACCTCCAGAATGTGAAGTGGAATTTTCTATTGATTTGGTTCCTGGTACTAGTCCTATTTCGATAGCTCCGTATCGGATGTCACCATCGGAATTGGTTGAACTAAAGAGCCAACTTGAAGAGTTACTTGATAAGAAGTTCATTTGTCCGAGTGTATCTCCGTGGGGTGTACCGGTGTTGTTAGTAAAGAAGAAAGAAGGAACGATGAGACTTTGTGTGGATTATCGGCAATTGAACAAAGTTACTATCAAGAACAAGTATCCGTTACCTAGAATTGATGATTTGATGGACCAGTTGGTAGGGACTTGTGTGTTCAGCAAGATTGATTTGAGATCTGGTTATCACCAAATTCGTGTGAAAGCTGGTGATATTCAGAAGACGGCGTTTAGGACGAGGTATGGGCACTACGAGTACTCCGTGATGCCTTTCGGTGTTACGAATGCACCCGGTGTGTTTATGGAATACATGAACAAAATCTTTCATGAATACCTTGATAAGTTTGTGGTAGTCTTTATTGATGACATTCTAATCTATTCGAAGAATGAGAAAGAGCATGCCGAGCACTTAGGAATTGTGTTGACTATTCTGAAAGAGAATCAGTTGTTTGCTAAACTTTATAAGTGTGAGTTCTGGTTGGAGCAAGTGAGTTTTCTTGGACATGTGATATCTCGTGGAGGTATTGTAGTGGATCCATCTAAGATTGAAGCTTTGTCTGAATGGGAGTCTCCTAAATCTGTGTTTGAGATATGAAGTTTCCTTGGTTTAGCCGGATACTATCGTAAGTTCATTGAGGGTTTTTCGAAGTTGGCTTTACCATTGAGACAATTGACGAGAAAGGGGCAAGTGTTTGTGTGGACTACTCAGTGTGAGGATAGCTTTCAAGAGCTTAAGCGAAGGTTGACTACTGCTCCTGTGTTGGTTTTACCTAATCCAACCGAACCATTTACACTTTATTGTGATGCTTCATTGATGGGGTTAGGTGGTGTGTTGATGCAAGGTGGACAAGTGGTGGCCTATGCTTCGAGGCAACTTAAAGTGCATGAGAGGAATTATCCGACTCATGATTTAGAGTTAGCAGTTGTGGTGTTTGTGTTGAAAATTTTGAGACATTACTTGTTTGGATCGACATTCGACGTTTTCAATGATCATAAGAGCTTCAAATATTTGTTTGATCAAAAAGAGTTGAATATGAGGCAGAGAAGATGGTTAGAGTTCTTGAAAGATTATGATTTTAGTTTGAATTACCATCCTGGTAAGGCGAACGTGGTTGCCGATGCATTGAGTAGAAAGTCATTGCATATGTCTATGCTAATAGTTAAATAATGAGAGTTGCTTGAACAGTTTCGAGACTTGAGTTTGGTTTGTGAAGAAACTTACTTTGGTGTGAAACTTGGTATGTTGAAGATTACAAGTGGAATCTTGGATGAGATAAGAGAAGGACAGAAATCGAACTTGGTTTTGGTTGACAAGTTGACTTTAGTTAACCAAGGTCAAGGTGGAGAGTTTAGAATTGATGAGAACGGTGTCCTGAGATGTCGTGATCGAGTTTGTGTTCCTGATGTTGGTGATGTGAAAAAGAGGATCCTTGAGGAAGGACACCGAAGTGGGTTGAGCATTCATCCCAGTGCCACAAAGATGTATCAAGATTTGAGAAAGCTGTTTTGGTAGCCGAGTATGAAAAAGGAAATTGTGGAATTTGTGTATTCATGTTTGGTTTGTCAAAAGTCCAAGATAGAGCATCAAAAGCCTTCTGGTTTGTTACAACCTTTGTCTATACCGGAATGGAAGTGGGACAGTATCTCTATGGATTTTGTTTCGGGTTTGCCGAGGACTCCGAGTAACTATGAGGCTATTTGGGTTATAGTGGATAGATTGACTAAATCTGCTCACTTTATTCCAATTAGAATGGATTACTCGATGGAGAAGCTTACAAAGTTGTATGTGGAGCAGATTGTATGTTTGCATGGTATTCCAACGTGCATTGTTTCGGATAGAGACCCACGGTTCACATCTAGATTTTGGGAAGGTTTGCAAAGAGCTTTGGGTACTAAGTTACGTTTGAGTTCCGCTTATCATCCACAGACGGATGGTCAAATGGGGAGAACTATTCAATCACTCAAAGATCTTTTGCGTGCGTGTGTGTTGGAACAAGGAGGTTCATGGGAGAGTTACTTGCCATTGATTGAGTTTACCTATAATAACAGTTTTCATTCTAGCATAGGTATGGCTCCTTTTGAAGCGTTGTATGGAAGGCGTTGTCGAACACCTTTATGTTGGTATGAGTCGGGAGAAAGCGTGGTGGTTGGACCGGAAATTGTGCAACAAATTACGGATAAGATTAAGTTGATTAGAGAGAAGATGCAAATTTCACAAAGTCGCCAAAAGAGCTACCATGATAAGAGGAGGAAACCTCTTGAGTTCAAGAAGGATGATCATGTATTTTTGAGAGTGAATCCTACGACGGGTGTTGGTCGGGCACTTAAATCGCGAAACTTGACACCTCGATTTATTGGTCCGTATCAAATTTTGGAGAGGGTTGGAAATATGGCTTATCGGATTTCATTACCGCCATCACTTTCAAACCTACATGATGTGTTTCATGTGTCGCAATTGCGAAAGTATATTGCGGATCCGTCACATGTGGTGCAAGTGGACGAAGTGGAAGTTAGAGAAGACTTAACCGTTGAGACTTTGCTGACAAGAATCGAAGATCGGAAAGTGAAGCAACTTAGAGGAAAAGAGATTTCTTTGGTTAAGGTGGTGTGGGGTGGTGCGGCTAATGGAAACATCACTTGGGAGCTTGAAAGCCGAATGCGGGATTCATATCCTGAGTTGTTCGTTTAGAGGTAATTTTCGAGGCCGAAAATCTTTTAAGTGGGGGAGAGTTGTAACACCCCGTTTTAATTAATATTATTTATATTATTATTTTCTAAAAATGACCGATTGATATTTATTTTGGTAAATTGATAATTATTTAGTCGGTTATTTGATCCGGTAGTTAACTGTTTTGATTTATTCGATTTATCGGAAAATAATTATTTTTATAAGATAATATCGTATTTTGGTGTGTATATATTAATATGTGTGTTAATTGATTAATTGGTGATAATTGGATTATGTTAGTATTTATTTAATTATATTAAGTTAATTTAATTAAATAATATAAGTTAGTTTTATTAAAATAAATTATATATATGTTATACGTTATGTATCAGTAAGTATATATAACTTAGTTTTAATATATATATATATATATATATAAAAGTTAGTTTTATATTATAGGTTAGTTTAATATTATATAAGTAGTAGTAGTTAGATGGAAGAGAGAGATATAATAAAAATTGAGAAAACCAGAGAGAAGTGAGATAGAGAGCAGAAGAAGAAGAGAAAAAGGGAGAAAACTAAGGTTGAAGAGGAGAGGAAGAAATTTCCGAAATCAATCGAAAAGCTTGTTCCGGAGATTAATCGGTAAGGGTTAGACTTCCTCTAAACATATTGTATGTTATTTATAGCATTTGATTAGGAAATTAATTTAGGAATTAGGTTATAGTGTTGTAGGTGAATTGATTACTGTTCTCATATTTTCTGACTGACAGTTCAACACCCCCAATTTATCTCTACCCCATTTGTCATGGTTGTTTTCAATTTTCATTCATTAAGTTTGCTTGTTCAGTGAGGAGTGTTAAAGTGTGAATGTAATTCATAAATATTTAGTAATTTGTAAATGTGTGTATGATGTAGTGTGTGAGTAATATATATCTAGTATCATTCTATGGCAGTGCAAAGTAATAGTGTGTGTGAATCAATACTATTTATTGTGAGTGTGAAAGTATGAGATTGGTGTTATTGCGCGGAGAGTATATATTAGTGTGACCATGTCGTGTTAGATAAGTGAGTGTGAATGTGATGTCCATTGTGCCAATGTGTATTATAGTTAATTAATAGAGTGATTAATTAATATAATTGGTTACGGTTAATCGATAAAACTCGATATTTTGGTTTTGACCGGAGATTAATTAAATTGTAGATGTGGGGTATATTTGAAATGTGTTGTGAAATATCGATTCCGGAAATAACATGTTCGGTTTATAAATGTTATGTTGTTGTGTGATTAATTAATATAACTGGTTATGGTTTACCGATAAAACTTGATATTTTGGTTTCGACCGGAGATTAATTAAATCGTAGATGTGTTGAATATTCGAAATATTTTGTGAAATGCCGATTCCGGAAATAATGTGTTTGGTTTATAAATATTTTGGTGTTGTGTGATAATTGTTGAAATGAAATAATTGATGCTTGTTGTGCAATGTTGTGGGATTAATTCATAGGATTGAATTATGGTGATGTATGCTTGTAATTGAAATTGGGTTAGTCTTGATTTTCATAATTGTTGTTGTTGAATTGCACCCCGCATCATAAGTCGTGTTAAGAGGCGACGTTTTTTAGTCTCGTGGAGGCTAGTGGCTCGTCCCAAACTCCAAGTGGGGGTTTGAAAGCTTAGGGAATGGGCTTTGTGATTATCCGTCTGAGGGATAGACAATCGGTAAATTCGAAGGATAATAGATGATTGGTACCACATGCATAAGTCGTGTCGTTGTGTCGGGTCGCACATACACACTTTGTTGAGTTGATGTTTTGTTTAATAATATGCTTTGTGTGCTATTTTATAATTGGAATTAATTGTGTTCGATTCCTTTGATGTGATGATTATGTGAAATAGATTAAATGACTATATTTTTGTAGTTTACTCATGAATTCGGAAAAGTGTAAGATTCCTATTTATTTATTGCTTTCAATTACTTTTATCACATACTTTATATTTATTGGAATTCTTACCCTTCTGTTGGAAAATACTTGCTACGGCATTGTTCAGGTACCGAAGATGGTAGTGCGCGACACTAGGATTCAGCGGATGCATTTAGGCGTGTAGTCCGTTACTTTTTGATTTTGAGTCGATGCTCTGATTGTAACACTAGGGGTTTAGTGTCCGCATTCGAACTCATATTTTGTATATGGATTATACTTGTATATAATCCATTGTTTTGATTTTATGTTGATGTATGTATATTATGACTTGATAACATGTTTGGTGTATGAACCATATGGCTTAATGCCTTGAATTTTATATTTGGATTCCTCCTTTGGAGATGAAGATATTATGATTCCGTTGCGTTTGCACGAAAAAGAAAGTATATGCCATGAATGTATTATGTGATTAAATGATTAAAGTGACGAATATGTCATGGCCGTTTTTCTTGAATATGTGAATTGATGTTGTGACACTCCTTCTGTGCAAATTTTATTTTCTCTGATTTTATTTATATCGTTAATTCGAGGTTTATTAGAAGGGGTGTTACAATAATTCCTAGAGCTTTCATTAAATCGGAATACACGTGCAGAGCCATTAAAGCACGAGCTATAAGAATACACCTTAAGAAAAAGTTGTGTGTAACACCCCAATTCTACCAGGAAAATATTATAAATATCAAAGTAATAAAATTTATTCAAAACAATTGGAATACTACAATTCAACTTAAAACAATAGCCTTTATCATATATACATAACACTTTTAAATTCAGATGAACCGAAACAACATTATTTAATCTTTAGAACAAACGACTTTATTACTTAAGCAGTAGAATCACAATATTCAACATGAATGACATAACATCTTTATCCAACTTAGAACACTTAGAAGCAACAAATACTTTCATATAGTCAACATGATATTCAGCAGCGAGATCAAAACAACAATAAAACAACTAGCGTTCATCCCCCTGAGTGTTACGTATCAGAGCAACGACACCAACTCAAACTAATAAAGGTAAACAACCTTCATTCTGGATTACCTGCATGTTATCCATGTAGAGGCAATATAACAACAAAAGGGGTGAGATATCGAACAATATAATCAGATGTGTGATAAACAATATATTAGAATTAGTCCATGTAAAATCACCACTTCAAAACTTTAAACACATCAATTACAACATACTCATCAACTAGTATAACCACAACAACTCGAATAATACAACGTGAAATATGACTCGTTATAATGCACATGCATGTTCTACCAATGGAGAAGAACTCATAACTTAAAAACGGAGCAAAACTCCCAACTTAAAAATGAAGAAAAACTCCCAACTTAAAAACCTACTAATTAATAGAGGCATCAACAAGGCATAAGCCTTCAACTTAAATATTTGAAAATCCAGGTCAACTTGTTATGTTATGCATGCGACGACAACAACACAACAACAACAATTCAACTTCGGCTTAACAACAATTCAACAACAACTTAACAATAATTCAACACTGGACATAAACCTACAACTTGATATTGCCAAAAAATAGAGGCAGTCAGCAACAATACAACGTTGGCATAAGCATACAACTTAATAATTGCAAATCAACAGAAGCAACACAACACAATTCATCACCTACAAATTCACATATTACAGTGAAGTATACAATACACCGCATCAACCAAAATATACTACAAACACTCAGCGAAATTATTCAGGCAACTGAACTATTCCTAATTAATTAATCTTCTGCTAAATTACTCAAATTTTCTACTTTGAACTACTGTTTAACCAACACATATTGCTAATGCTAATTTATTCTGCTAAATTACTTATACTAATAATCCCTATTAATAGTTCTCTGCCAAATCAATAACTTCTGCTACATGCACACCAACCCTGCTAATTAATAATTATGCTACTCAATTTCTATACATTTAATATATTACCTACTGTGTCTCTGCAACTTAAACCATCATTGATACTAGCTTCTAATACTTTCATATTTTCCTTGTTGCTCTTATATGATAATATAGTACTACTAACACTGGTACTACTATGTTGTAAACTATTGATATTTCAACTACTAATACTCCTGTTGTAATAAACCAATTCTACACTATGCTATTGATTTTGCAATTTATCTAACACCCAACTATTAACTACTCTGTAATTTATTTTATCAACTTTGTTACTAATTTATTCTTCATTATAATATATATAATATATAGTAACATGTAGTCTTAATTATAGTAATATAATTTACACACAGGAAAATAAAAGACAACCCAAAGTGGCACGAAAGCAAAAAAGCAAAATTATTAAAATATACAAGCATAGGTAGTGTGCCCCTTAGAATGGCTTCCTTCCATACATGTCGACCGCCACACACCTGGTGTGCCCCTCGGCCCACCTTATTTCTTCCATCTCGGCCGGCACTCACATATGCCCCTTGGCACAGTGTGTTTTTCCCTGCAACTTCTGTAGTTACCTGCTACATTTTGCGGTTTTCCTCCAATTATAATTTTCAGACCCAACTAATACCACATATAAAACTGCAACATAAAAACTGTACTAATGTATAATAATTTCCAACAACTAATTTACCAATTGAATCGCTGCAATTCATAAGAGAAATATAATAGTGATAACACCATCTCCTAACAACCGCAATTACACTTAACAACAATAATTACACAACGACAATTTTACATAACCAATCCCCACACACTATTTATCATAATTCCCATTATAGAGTCAGAACTCTACCCTTACCCTGGATTTAATGTCGCTCTATAACTCTTCGATTGCACTTAGCTATTTTCCTCTTTTCCCTTTTTTTCTCTTCTAAGTCAGAATCAAAAGCTGAAAATTTTCTCAAATATGCAGCTACAGTGAGATGATGATATATCTCAACTCAGACCTTATTTTGAAGATCCAAACAGTCAAACGTTAGATATAGGTGTTGTAAACCTACCCTCAAAATTTGAGCACGATCCAACTGTTAACGAATCGGGGATCATCGATTTAGTGAGACTGCTGCAAAAAAACAGGAATAAGTTTCTTTCCTCTATTCTCTCTTATCTGTAACTTCCCCCGATCAATTCTTCAACTTTTTATCCACTAACCTAACTCCCTTTATTTAACTTAACCATATTTCATTATTCATATTGGACCTAATTCTCACACCCCCACTTTTTACTACATATCACTATAGAAATAAGCCCAATAATTAATCTTATAATTATTCTAATATAATGGCTACTACAACTCAGCTAAATAATCAACTTCTAACAACATAGCAACATATCAAAATATTTCAACAATTCCAACAATTAATTCGTAAATAACTTAATCAAATAATTTAATTAAATTAACGGACGTTACAACTCTGCCCCACTTAGAATATTTCCGTCCTCGAAAATCTACTATCTACTACCACTCTTAACGCAAATTTCGCATCTAACTCATTGATATTCAAGTCGTGTTTGGCAATACTTCGACCACAGCTTTCCCAACATAACAAAACTCAACACGATTCAAATCAAATACACACATGCTAATCATTAAACACTTTCGCGATATAATCGTTTAGAACTTATCAACAACTTCAACAATATCCCAACACATCATCATTTAATGAGTAACAACCATCACACACCTATACTTGGACATACAATGTCACATTATTATCTTAGCAACATTTTCAACATCAAAACACCTACACCATTTCATCCTCTTATATATATATATATATATATATATATATATATATATATATATATATATATATATATATATATATATATATATATATATATATATATATATATATATACACACACACACACACTATCGATAACTCTATTCATATCGTCGTATCACCCTTATAGTGACATCAACAAAACCAACATAATCAACTTCGCCACATTATGGAGTATTATTCATCATTTACGGTAACCAACAACAACATTACGGTAACGGGAACAAAATCATTGCAACGTCAACTTAACAGTATAACTCAACAAATATACTCACAACTCACCATCAACCAACAACCACAATAATATCCTTATAAAATCGGCAAATATTTATGAGAAAACGCGGTATCCTGGGACATCGTCCCCTTATCAAATAATTTCCAATGAGGTTTTCAAATACTCCCACAATTTCCCTCTCATTCGATCTTGACGATGAGACACCAACACTCAACATATTACACAATCCACATTACACTCTCTTGATTCTCTATTTTTAGGAGTGGCTTTATGTTTGGTAAAACTAATACAGCAGCAATAGGTTAAATAGGATTTATAACTTGTAAGGAGAAAGCAGGTTGAAGTTCTATTTAATGAAGAAACATGTTGTGTTGAAATTGTTCAACATCTGGAACAACATGTCGAAGAAGATGTCACGACATCGTGCTTGAGCTTACATATTGGATTATGTTATGAAGCAGAATATTACTAAGGAGAATCTTTTGCAAAATTATAATAACTTACTTGTTGCTACTTGGAGCCCAAAATTATGGAGATATATTAGGGAGACTTTATAGGAGAATCTGTTGCAGATTTGTTGATTCTCTAATTGTTGTTATAACAATATGGAGATACTTGTGGAGAATATCTTGGAGCAGTATTAGCAGTAGTTTGTTATGTCAGTTTGTTATGTTTTGAAGGCTCAATTCCAGTTGAGTAATAGGTTATAAATAGAAGCTTTGTAACCTAAGTTTTGGTACCATCCGAGATTTATTATGATGTAGTTTTTAGGGCTGAGTCTATAATAACTCTCTAGGAGACTTGGTTTATAAGTGAACCACCCAGATTGTGGAATGGTCATTGGTTTGTGCCTCGAAGCCTGTAGGTAAGAGGTTTATTTTACTCACTTAGAAGCTGTGAAGCAATGAGTGTAGTTGTGTTCTTGGAAGAAACTATGAAGTAATTATAAGTTAGTTTGTGTCACAAGTTGATTGGTTAATGTTTGAAGTGAGGTATCTTCAAACTGTTTTGAATTGTGTTTTGAGTGAGGTATCTCCCAGCTGATTGTATTAAGAGCCATGTCGTTGATGCAGTTGATGGGATGTAATAGCTAGACATCACAGAGGTGATTAGAAGTGAGTAGAGGTTCTCATATCTAAGAGTGGTATCTTAGGTAGAAGGGAAATTGGGTAGTCTGATTAAGTGAGGAGTGTAAATAGGGAAGGTTTCCCTCCGAATTAATACTACTGATAATTGACTTCATTCAAGGCTTGGTATGCCTCTAGATGTAGGTTGATTAGAACCGAACTGGGTGAATAATTATGTGTGTTGTTTATTGTTTTCTGCATTGTTAGTTGTATGTTCTACCTTCTCTATTTTATAATGTCAGATCAGATGCCATGACATCCTGAGTCTGCTGTCACCAGAATTTCAATTGGTATCAGAGCAGGCATCCTGTCTATTTTTGGATGAGATCCATGGGGGGTACCTTTTGGTTGTGTACAAGGTAGAAGATTGTTTGAACAAGGAGTGCTCATATTATATGGTCCCTTGAAGTGGAGGATGGAACTAATTGTGGATAACTAGACCAACCTGACCAGAACTATTGTAACTTCTTGAAGAGAGAAGATAATGAAGTTGGAACAAGAGAGTTAAATTCAAAGACTTCATGCGGGAGTGAGGATTTTGGATTAAATTGTTCAACCCGTAATCAACACAGAGAAGAGATTTTCAAAACCTTCATGCAGGAGTGAAGATATTGATAAGGTAACTTTTGTGCCTATGTGTTTCCATATTGGTCAGGATATTGGTTGGGTCTAGTCTTTTGCTTGGTGAAGAAGTAAGCTTATTGTAGGGTTGATTTATTTTCAATCCTTATGTGTTATGCTTAAAAGTGAATTATCGAGTAAGCATTATGTAAATTCTGTTGAAGTGTGGCTATATTCCGCTGCATAGCCTCTGATGCAACCCTTATATGAAAGAAGGATCCTAGGGTTATTTTTATTCAACAGAATATTGAGCAGATTTTCCAACATATTAAAACTGTCAAAGATACTTGATATTTTCTCAAGTCCACTCATAAAGGTATTTATTAATAAAGTTGATGAGTATCAATTGATCAATGATTCTCATATACATCTGTAAATTATTTGAAGACATTGAAGACTATCAAGGATGATGTGTTCCAAGGAGATGAAACTGATGTTCTATGGGATGTTAGAACATTAATTTTACTGGTATGCAGCTACCAGTTGAAGAACAGATGTTATAGGTGCTAAACAAATGTAGTGTGATTACATATGTTTGGAGCCTGCTCCTGATCTGGAAGAGGAGACATCTGTATTAGTTGATCAGGACACGATCAACAAGCTCTTATACTCCAGACGTCAGTTTATTTCTAACCTAAGGTTATGGTAGTGTAGAAGTTAAGCTTAGTACAATTCAAAGACTCATAAAGGTATACCCCTTAGTCCCTGTATGTAATATCAAGATGAGTTTATATCTGGTACATTCTTCTAATCAAAGGAACCAGATATGTAGAAAATTATTCACGACCATAGAACATATTTTATTTGGAGCTGAATATTGTGTCTCAACCATAGTGAATTATGGTCATGAATGTTGACTGCCCTAAATATTATTCTGGAAGGGTATTGTTAATAAGAATCAAGGAAGACAGATTTCTATGAAGAATCTGAATTTTTCTGTGTCATGCCATAAGTAAATTTGTTCCAGAAACCTAGTTGAGGTAATCTCCTCTGTAGGTACAGACTGTGGCATCCATCATCTCAAAATCAGAATGAATGTCTGAAGAAAAGCTTATTGAGATGTGGCTCATATTATTCCTTAATATGTAAATTGTTTGGATGTAAAGTTGGCAGTTGTAGTACTTCCTATGCCCCCCCCCCCAAATGTTATGAAGAAGGTACTATGGATGTTAACACCAGAACCATAATGGATGATGTTGTATCAGAAGTCAAAACATCATCTTAAAGTCTTCAGTTATTTAAAGTTGTATTGTTGCCAAGAAGTAAATATAACAGTGAAGATGTAATCAATCAGGATGATCTAGTGTGAGTAGTTAATTCTAACTAACTAACTTGTATGTACTTTGACGGGAGACTAAGTACTTATTAGATGTGCAGTCTGAATGCAAAATTCATATACTCTTTCAGGAGTTGAGTGTCTGTATGATGAATTCATGGCATAATGTGAACTGAAAAATAAATATTAAAGTTCACAGTTGTCTTCACAAGTTTAAAATGTGTGGCAATGTTATCTAATGATTATTTGAAGAGTTGATTCAACTAAGGAGATGCATACGTGTGTTGTCAAATGTCTTGATGGGAGATGAATATTTGTGATAGCTTTGTGGAAATTTGAATCAAGAAAGAGATGAAGTATGTGATGTATAGAAGAGAATGTTCTACATGAAGATGTAACATCACAACTATTGAAGACACCAGAGATTGAAGTAGACATATAAGGTTTAGACTTATCTGTTGAAAACTTATAATTGGTCATATACATGGTTAACTTTGAGGTTTCTTCTATTACAAGTTACATAATGTGGAAATCTGGATTTTATGTAACAAGCAAACTAAGGATTCCTAATTTGAAAAGCAAATTTATGGTAATCATAATGTGGACCAACATCCAAGATGTCCTTATAACTCAGGGGGAGTAACAATTTATGGTAAGCTTTATGGTATTATGAGGCCAGCAATAAATTTTAATAGTATGTTGGTTCATGCTAACTAATTGAAATTTTCCTATAATTGAAAGCAAATAAGCTTTTCAAGCAGACAATTTGGCTCTAATTATATTCATAAAATGTTAAAGAAAAGAGACGTTAGGTTTACCTCTAAAAATGGGGACTCTCAAATAAAGAAAGGGAAGAGAACCAATCTTAAAACCAAGTAAATGAGCAAAATGAGCTATTATGTGCTGAGACATAGCTCCAGCAAAAATGACAGATTTGTGGACACTAATAATTTGACCTAAAACTATAGTATAATAAGAAAACAACCGAGAAAGAACTTTTTATGTTTGTGTTGGTTCTTATGCAAAAAAACTATGATATCATCTGCATACATGGTGTGAAATGGAACGTTGACATTCCTGGTACCTTTTATCAGATCAAGCCTCCCATCAAAGATAAGATTAGATATACCCCTACTGAGAACATCTTCTGCAAAACAAAAAAAAATAGAGGTGATAGAGGTTCACCTTGCCCGACACATCTATTGCACTTGAAGTATCCTTCATGAGCTCCATTAATGGATATTGATAACCTAGTAGAGTTCAATATATTGTTCATCAAAGTGTATAAAATTGAATTATAGCCAAAAGCTTGAAGGAAATTTATCAAGAAGCTCCAAATAAAGTGTGTCAAAAGCTTTAGCTATGTCAATTTTCAGAGCCATGTTTCCACCATAAAATTCTCGTGCATCAAGTTAATGGCTTCAGATATGGCACATATATAATCCTCCCTCCGTATGTCGAGGATGAAACCTCTTTGCTCTTTAGAAACAATATTGGACATAATAACTTCTAGTCTATCAACTAAAATTTTAGAAATTATCTTGAACTTGAAATTGGCTAAAGTTATTGGTCTAAACTGGTCAACATTGTCAACATTTTGAACCTTAGGATTGAGCACAATTGAGTTAACATTCCAGTTGGGAAAAAGAAAACATGTGCTAAAGAAACTCCAAGGTTGAATCACTATAATCTTTGGGGATTATATCCCAATAAGTTTGATAAAAGAATCCACCAAATTCACCAGGCCTTGGCGCATTGTTCTTTCTAGGAGAGAAAACAATATTATTTATTTCCTTTGCAGAAGGAATAGAGGTGATCATCCTATTAACTTGGTCATCAACTAAGATAAGGAACAACATTTTCAATCAAGTTATTCCCCTTCAAAACATTGTTAGAAGAAAATAATGTCGATTTTTTGTTGATAGTAATATTTTAATATATTTTCATTCTTAATACATATCGATTTTTTTGTTTAAAAACACTTATGTTATTATATAAATTTACATATTTTATTATTATTATCAATGTTTTAAAAATCGTACCGGACCGTCCGGTTGGAACTATCGAACCGGGAACCGGTCAGATAACTGATTTGGTTCAATAGTTAGATCAGATGTGTCATCAAACTGGTGTGAACCGGCCAAAACCAGTGTAACCCGGAATAACCGGGAAAATCGACGTTTTTTCAAAACCGATGGTTCAATTGCATTTTCATTTTTTTTATTTTTTTATTTGATTAATAGAATTTTTAAATAAAAACAACATAAAATTATGATTTTATTGACGAGGAACATGTTGTAGATGTAATTGATTTTGTTGCACATGATTTTGATATTAAAGAAGGAGATCTCAACATTGAAATAATTTATCCTCCTTAAAACTAAATATAGTAGGCAATGAAATTATTTTGTTATAAACTATTTTATTAGATCATGCTGCAATTAGACTTTGTTTATAATTAGACTTTGTAATTTTGTACTATTTTATTATATGTGATACTTATGTTTAAAAGTTAAATTTAAATTATGAACTTGTGAATTTATTTATGATATGATATTTATAAAAAATTTAATTGCTAATTATATTTTTTGGAGACGGAATCATCAAGTTTGACAAGTTTTATATCTATATAATTTTGTTATAATGATCGTCTATTCATCGAGTTATCTGATTCAACCCGGTTTTGTCGTGCAGTTCGACCAGTGACTCAATGGTTCGACCAATAAACCAGTGACTCAGTACCATCACCAATTTGATGTTCGGTCCGATTTTTAAAATATTGATTATTATATTATTTATTTAAGGATTTCTTCTCATATGTAGTTATTTAATTATTATAGAAATTAATTATTATTTACTACATGTAAAAAGTTTTACAATATCAATTTTTTTAATAAGATTGAATTAAACCAAAGAAACTAATGTAAAAAGAGAGGAGTATACCATAACCCTCTCAGGGTGAAACGCAACTAAAGAAAGGCAAATCTAGCATATGCTTTACACAATTTTCCCGCAAAAAATAGGAATCAAATTGTGGTTAATGTTATCAGTAACTGTTAACCCTATATTAGCCAGAGTGTCCTCACAAATATTTTCTTCTCTGAAGATATGATAATCCACAAAAGACTTATTTGTCGTGATATTGACACAATTAACCTATATGGTATGGGTTTTCCAAGGTACTTTGTATGGAGGAGTGAAAGCAAGAATCAACGCTAAAGAATATGATTCTAACCAAATCTTAAGCCAACCCTTCTTATAAGCGAATTCAATTGCTAATATACCACCAGTGAGTTTGGAAATGAGAGAGTTAGAGACACCAAGAAAACTAGCAAAAGCTCCAAGAATTTAACTTAAACTCATAGACCTCTTTGAGAGAAAGCTCTCCCAAGGCGACGTAGTTCCAAATTCTTTTTTGGACAAAGGTAAATAGGAATGTGGAAATTAATAATTTTGACTTCCAGCTCCTATCAATGATGAAATAACTGACAAATAAGTCCTCAAGAACCAAAAATGCTTTCCATCTACAAATGCAACAGTTCCCTACACCAATGATCATACCAAAAACTAATGGAGTTACGATTACCAAGAATCCAAGAATAATTGTCATGGATAGTCAGTATCTTAAATTTGATACTAGAACAAATCGAAGAGAAGATATGATGGTTGATGACTTTATTCTTCCTCAAAACCTGACTCCTAAGAAGAGTAACCCAAGGCTCTTCCGAATTAAAAAATTCCCTGCCAAGCTTTAAATTTGTATCCTCATTAATAGCAACCAAATATCTAATACCAGGACCTCCTTCAAAAATTGGTCTACAAATGCTTTTGCAGGCCACAATGACATATTTAATTTTTGAAACGTCCTCACTCCAAATGAAGTTATGAGCCGCTCTATCAATACATCTAAGCAACGATATCGACCACATATAAATGGTCATAAAATGAATGATAATACTTTGAATCAATGACTTAACTAAATAAACTATACCCTCAAAGATAAGAAGTGAACCTTTCCAAGACGCAAAAACTTAAGAATAATTTTGTCTAAACTTTATTGAAGGAACTTAGCCTTATGTCTTCCCCCAAAAATTGGCATCTCAAGATAATTAAAAGGAGAATACCCAATTATGGAACCAGATATAGTGAAGGGTGAGAAAAACACAAGGAATAGGGGGTTTAAATTGGGTTTTCTAACTAACTTTGTAAGTTTAAAAATATTTTACAAAATAACTAAGTGAATTAAAACTAATAAACAAATAAAAATTACTCGTTTGGTTTACAAGTTCACCTTCAACAAGGATACTCTCCTCCAACCGCCAAGGTGATTTTTCCATCAACAAGGACTTAATCAATTAATCTCAACATATTACAAATGCATAAGCTTGCGACATGTGACTAACCTCAACCGCCTAAGAGTCTCAACAGACACCTTAGCCTTCTCAAGTATACAGACTAATAACCTAGTCACCTGAGGCAAAAATCAATTCTTAATAGAATTACAATCAACTGTGTTTACAATGTTTTCTTCTAAAAAGCATATTAACACGACAATGATAAGCAAAGTCTCTAATACAAATAATGAGCAACAACTATTTTTATTGAGAACTCTAAGATAAAACACAAATAATGAGTCACAACTATTTGTGCTTTAATCTCTAATATCTTAATACAATAATGAGCAACAACTCATGTGTGCTTGACATTTCTTTAGAAGAATAAATGTATGAATATTTGAATAATGATTCTTCATTCTATCTAGATGTATATCAATGTTTTAGCAATTTGATTCAAGCTCGGTAGTGTAGAGTAGTTCATCATCTTCAAATGATGTTGAGGCGTCTCTATATAGACTTGGAGAAATAGACCGTTGATACGCGTTAGGATGTCGTTTTCACTTACCAGCTACAGTAATAGTAGCATTTCATCACGGGAATCAAAATAATACAATACGTAAACATGTGGTGGAATTTTGAATTGTATTGACTGTACTATTAAACTTTGTGGCTAAGTTTCTTAGATCTTATTTTCTGATGATTACCTATTGGGTTAAAGTAGTAAGCTTGGAAGATATCTCTTTCTGATCTTTGTTTCTTTCTTCTTTGTTTGATTTATTCTTTTATGGTGAATAAGGGTGGTCCAAAATATACTTATTTGTTGTAGAAACAAAATATTCCAAATAGATGAACATTGTCTTCAGATATATAAGCAACAACTTATCTGAGGAGCAACTTCTTTAAAGAGTGAAAGCTTTTCTGATCCACCATTTTATGATCTTGATCTTGATTTATGATGAAAGCTTTTCCGAGCTACATATTTGACATCTAATTTCTGAAACAACAACTTATATCAATGCATCTGATTTGACATTGATTTTTCTTGATCTGGTCTTTGATTTCTGATGAAATCTTTTCTGAGTTGCATCTCTGATGTATGATTTTAGAAGCAAAAACTTATATTTTGTACATCTGATTTGTTGTTGATTTTTCTTGATTTGATCTTCGATTTCTGATGACAACTTTTTTGAGTTGCATATCTGATGTCTGATTTTTGAAGAAAAATCTTATATCAGTATATCTGATCTTTAATGTTGAAATCTTTCTTTCTGGATTTCTAAATTTTGATATTTGGATTGAGTTGAGAGCAACAACTTATGTCAGCTACATCTTTATTTCTAATTGTAAGTATTTCTTTGAAGCGTATGTAATTTTTGATATGAGAGTAACACTTTTCTTGAGAACAATTTTGATTCCCTATCTAGCAAACATTCAACATTCTTTAGAATAGCTAATGTTTCTTTAGAGAAGGTCACAATAGTTCTTCTAATGAATGCATAGATTTTGATTTTGATTTTGATTTGATGTTGAGTTAATCTTTGAATATTGACTTCTAATGAATGTATTCCAGGAACTATTCCAGTCTTCAGAGTCATTACTTTGTCTTCACTATTGGAACCACAACCCTTAAGATGAACAATTCTTGACTTCTGATATTTTCGTTGAAAGCTTGTCTTTTGTGAAATCTATTATCTAACCTTTAACATTGAGCTCTTTTTAGAAACTCATCGAGATTCTTTATTGTCGAACATTCAACATTCAACAGAACTTGATTCTTCAATGGTTTTCTTCATGAGGGCTAAAATGATTATGATGATATCTTGATTAAGACTATCCATAATTCTAATATATGCATACTCAATGAAACCATTAGAACTAAAATTGTTCTTCATAAAATATATGCATTGTTATCATCAAAACATGGATATTTAAACACATATCCAAATCTTATTCAAACAATCTACCCCTTTTTGATGATGACAAAACCATGTATTTTGATAGAACAGTTTTATAGGGTTAAATCATAAACAAAATAATAAAAGAGTTTAGAAAACTCCCCCCTTGGATAAATAATCTCTCCTTGAATCACACACTTATGATCTTTCAGGGCTAAGGAGCATTGTTATCTTTTCTGATCTGATCAATACCAATGATTTATCGTTTAAGCTTATCAGGTTATCCATGCTTTTCTCAGAACATTTAAAACATTTGAAGTTATATATATGAACTTGATTTATCAGAGTGAATGTAATGTTTCAATCGAAATGTTCTTGCAGCAATCATGTACATTCTAAGGAATCTTGGAAATTTATATTAAGTTATAATGTCATGTAACTCATGAAAGTTAGAGAAGAGATATTCTTCAAAATCATTACTCTTTCTCCACCTTTTTGTAATAATAAAAAAGAGTTTAAATGAACTCTTTTAGAATTTTGATTTAAAGCAAATGTGAAAGCGTTCTATCAGAATTTGCTTTTTTAGACCTTCTTTCTTTGTTAAAAAACTTTCTAATAATCAGATATGTCTATGAAACAACTCGATTTTCAAAAATCTTTTAATTCTCGAAAACTAGTGAAATCGCCACCTAATTTTATTTGTTCTAAAAGAACGGGAAAATATAGATAAAACCCAAAACATGCGGATAAGGCGGTCTACGTGACCAAAAAGTGGAATCGGGAGTCGGTTATGTAAGGGGAAGGTATTAGCACCCCTTACATCCATCGTACTCGATGGGACCCATTTAATTCTACGCGTTTGTGTGTGTGTTTACTAAGTTATGGATGCTAAAAGAAAACAGAATTTGTTTCTTATTATTTTGAGTTTGGCACGGTTTCAGAACCGTGTGCCTACATATTCCCTTGTGCAATGGGAAAGTCAAAACTCTGTAGTTCCTCTTAAAAAGGCTTTAAGTTTGTTGTATTGATTTTATAAGAAAAATCGTGCATTTAGACATTTCAAATACTTTGAACTAGGACTTGTTTTGTTTGTTTGAAAAGCTTAAGTCCTCGTTTGTATTTGAAACGACTATTACACTCTCTTTATCCGAAAAGAGTTTTTTATGATCGCGTATGAGCGATAAAAGGATTTGAGTGAGTTGAATTGTTTTTTATGCGGATGAAAAAGTACCGAACAACGAGGCTAGCGTCTCACGATTCAAATACTAGAAACCCGAGGAACGAAAGTTCGCCCAAGTCGTCTATCACCCAAAAATGTTTTCTTGAGAAAAAGTGAAGTGAAATGAAGTTCACGTTATTTAGGAGTCTTTAAGCCACAGGTCTAGCGTCCAACGACTTAAAGACTAAAGTTTGTTTGGGGGACAAGTTTTTTAGCAATTAGTCTAGCGTTTAACGACTAAAAAACTTGTACTTTATTATGAAAAAGATTTCGAAAATGCACTCGACGTTGGATCGAGGTTTGAAACTTATTATGAAAGTGTTTTTGCAATGCGAGTTATGATTAATTGAATATACAGTTCTAAGGTGCGGTGATGGAAAAGAATACACAATAGTATACAAGCATTAAATAAAACAGGTAAATAAATTAAAAGCCCATACAAGGTGGCTTGCGCAAATAAATAATTTACATTGTGTAGGTGCATGCGCGAAATAAATTTAATCGATTAATTAAACAAAACCTAATCAAGTAATTAGTTTAATAAAATTAATTAGGTAAACTAATTAATTTTAAATAACCTAATTAGATAATTAAATAATGTTTAACCGTTCAATCAAAGTTTCATTGTAAGCCCAAGAGTAAGCGTGGTGTGTGCATAAATGTGTGGCCGTTGGGACGCTTCAAAGCTTTGTCCACTCAGGGTAATAAAAATGGCTCGCACGAGTATTAGTTTGAAAAGTATTTGGTTTTGTGCTTGTGAGGAATAATTAAATAATTAAGCGATAAAACTATTTACTAATTATTACAACAAGTGGAGAATGGGGGTACAAATTTACAAATGGGGATGTACACATAAAAAGGAAAGAAAGTGCTAAAAAATTCCTAATAAAATGCCTAACTATCCTACTATTATTATTTTTTTGTATTTTTGGATATTACTCAATATTTTATTGGTTAAAAATATAATAATTATTGTTAATTAAAGAAAATAAGAATAATAGTAAATAATAATAAATGATAATAGTAATAGTTATGAATTAGTAATGATAATAAATATTAGTAATAATATAAATATGACAGTAATAATGATAATATTAGTAATAATACAACAGTAATAATATGATATGATAGTTATAATAATAATTATTAAGTAATAATAATAAAATAAAATAAAGGTTAACTAAGTAATAATAATAATACTTATTATATAATAGCAGTTAGTAGTAATAATGTTAATAATAATAATAGTTATTAGTAATAATTATTAACTACTAATCCTATTAAAATAAAACAAATGGGGAAAAAATCAAATACCACCGATCTGTTCTCTCTCGCTTCACTCGTTCTTCTCTCTTTCACAAGAAACCCTCATCGAATCCTCACTGTTCTCCGCCGCGATTCTCACTCTCCGTTGCGATCACTCCGTCGCTATCTCTCTTCCGAGCCGTTTGCATGCATTGATTCTCTGATGTTCGATTTGGATTTCTGATTGTTTGATTGCTTGAATGTTGTGTTTGATTTTGCAGAAACTTCACAACTTGGTCCGGATCTTGAAAGGGATTACCGAAACCCTAACCTTCCGATGATGATGGTGAAGATTAAGACGACGGCGAGGCCTCTGTGATGCCGAAAACAAACCTTCTGAGGTGTGGCTGGGAACTCGAAAACGGCGGATAACGGTGGAAGGCGATTTGGTTCGCAACCCCCCGGTGAGATCTTTCCTCTCAAACTTCTTTCCTCTTCTCCTTTCTCATATTAGAACTTAGATTTCTGAATACATACTTTCTGAAGGGTTTGGGTTTAGGAAAATGATGTGTAATGGTTAAGGTTTCTGAAACAGGGGTTATATCGTTTTCTGGGTTATTGTACGTTTGTGGTTAGAACTGTATGGCCTTTTGTAAGAACAGATATGCATCTGGTATTTTGTTTTGGTTTAACCGATATTTCACTTGTTCTTTTTCTGGTTTTTGACAAAACTCCTCCCTCCCTCAAAAATGGTTTGAAACTGATATATATTGAACAGATACCATGCTTTTTTAGAACAGAACCAAAACAAGATACTCCCTTTCAATCTTTTTCTCCTTGAACAGATATCCATCTGCTTTATCCTCTGGAACTCTGTTCTGTCTTGGAACTGTGCTCTTTCTTTGTCTTGTAGTACTGCTACCTCTGCCTATATTGCTTGCATTGGTTGTTATAATCTCTTGTGATGTCTCTTTCAGTTTTACTTGCTTCTGCTTCTGTGGTGTTGATAACCATGACATCTTTTATCTCTTTTGTCTCTTGCTTCTGCTGATAACACCATGCTGCCTGTACTGATAATTATGATTTGGTTTACTTGCTGCTGTGTTAATTTGTCTCTTCTGCCCTGTTGCCTGTTGGGATTCCTTCTTGTGAACTAAAGCATCACTTTATGATTTGCAATTAGGAAAGCCAGCCCATGATTAATCTTTAGATTATGAGGCATTGAACATGATTACCCTCTAACCTGATTCCTTGACACACCCCTAATGATGAGTTTGAAATAGCATGCTCTTTTAATTTCTTCATTTTCTTTGATGTTCAACTGTAACTACTAATAATTCCTTTTTTGTATTTTTCATGTAACCTTATGGTGAAGACGGGGACAAAAGGAAGGCAGCCCGGACGTGGAGCAAAATTCGGAGGGAATAACAAATAGCTCAGACAAAATTTAGAACTTGTAGGATCGGAATCTCTTGTATTTTGTAACAACATTCTAATATTCAGTTTATATTGTATTTTGTAACAAAATTCGAACTTGAAATAGAATGTTCGTATCCACTTTAGAGAAAGTGTGTAAACGTCTCTTTGTAAACTGTTAAGTCTTGAATGATAACTTGGACAACTTTGTCAATTGAATGAATAATACTTTCCTTATTCCTTGCCATGGTACTTGTGATAACAAATTCCTCTTTGAAACGAAATTTAGAACAAACGAAATTATTCCATCTTCACTCTTGTATGAAACGAATTACACTTCAAAATTCTAAGCGGAACTAGGATGAAGTTGCTCTTGAATATTTGGAAATGGTATGGAACTCGTAAATTGCATAAACGAAACCGATGCCGTGAATTTTTGCACAAAAGTCCTTTACTTTACTTATGAGTCCATAATAACAGCGACAAAGCACCCTCAATAACTCTTGTATAACAATACTCCCACAATTCTCAAAATGAATAGCCCAACCAAAAGCCCAAAACTCACCTTATCGTGAAAACTCAAAAAAACTTTCAAATGACAATTCTTATAGCAACTTGATTAATGAATAAGCGTACACTGAGATAAGCGTCATCTTGATTATACTCCAAGAATTTGAAATATTTGCAATTGTGGCTCTTCTGGTGAAACCATTAATACGTCTCGAGTCATAGGAATCTTTGATAACTGAGTAAACGGCGATGCGAGAGAAGACGGGAACCATCTTGGACCAATCGTCAACACAAACCAAATTTTGCAGCTTAGGGGAGATACAAAAGTTGAGAAAACCTCGGTTCAACCACGGTACACGAATATTTGACGAAACATAGGCTTAAATTAAGCGGGTAAATTTTGGGGTGCGACAGTTGCCCCTATTCAATCATCTTAAACCTGATAAGTGAGAAAAAGCGACAGCTTTCGAACGTTCGAGGTGGAAGAGGATTGAATATCAGAGAACCCCAAAAATTTGCCCTACGCGGGAAACCAATGCCACAAAAGAAAACAGATAACATATCTTGGTTACGGAGCCAAGAAAAACGCTCGAAGAGAAAACTTGCTAAGCATTAACGGAATGCTTTAACACAAAAGTACACGGTGAGAAATAACTAGGAGATTTCGACAACACTGGGGATAACTGTGTAACCGAAATGAGTTTTACAACAATTTTAATGAAAATGCTATGAGAAGAGAAACGAACTTCTCAAGCGAAAAGAGAAACAATTTGACATGACTGAGAACTTAACAAAGAGTTCTCTGAACTAAGGACTACCTGGAGACCTTAAACAGAATTGAAATTACACGATTGAGAACTTTAACAAAGAGTTCTCAGATAACTAAGGACTACCTGGAGACTTTAAACAAAATTGAAATGACATGATTGAGAACTTAACAAAGAGTTCTCTGATTGACAAGACTGAGAACTTAACAAAGAGTTCTCTGAACTAAGGACTACCTGGAGACCTTAAACAAAATTGAAATGACATGATTGAGAACTTAACAAAGAGTTCTCTGATTGACAAGACTGAGAACTTAACAAAGAGTTCTCTGAACTAAGGACTACCTGGAGACCTTAAACAAAATTGAAATGACATGATTGAGAACTTAACAAAGAGTTCTCTGATTGACATGATTGAGAACTTAACAAAGAGTTCCCTGAATTACAAGATTGAGAACTTAACAAAGAGTTCTCTGAATAGATGGCTTAGAACAATATCAGAATTGTTGGTGTACGAGAGTACGAGGAGCCATGGCATGCTGAATGTCTTTGATCGTGTAACCTCTGAGTTACCCGCAAAACAAAATCAGTAGCGCACCCGAGAGTACAATTCTCTGGGGATAAACAAAACAATATCCAGCACACCGGCGTGATATAGATGTTTATGAAGTCGGTAAATCTTGTTTCCGACATTTCTGCTGATGAGAGATCTTACTGAACATGTACGGACATGTTGAACAACTTCTGAGTTGACAAGATCTTCAATTTGTATGCAGATAGCTTTACCGTTGATAGAAGAATCAAATTCAGCGCCTGTGAATGAAAAACTTCTAAGGTAATGAGCTTCAATTTGCTGACATTGTATGGACAATGCGTTGCAGCAAGTGGATATGTAGATCAACGTCTGAGTTGGAGAAATATCTTGAGATTGAATAAACATCCCGCCGGGTGGATATTTATTGTTGAGTAGTTGATGACTTACTGGGGAAATAAACGCACCAGAAATTTGATGTAATTTTCTGAGAACAACTCAGAGGAGTATATTGTGGAAGCCACTGCCAATAGTATTTGCTGAGAAGATTCTTGTCTGAAAGAAATCTTTGAAAATACCAAGAATAATGTTGTAGTAATCCTTTCTGAAGGAGATTCACTTGGGGAGAGAAATAAGCTTAGCTGGGGAAACTTCGTAAGAAAACCATGTGGAAAAATCGCTGTGGATTCCCGGTTGAATAATTTTGCTGACATTAGAGTCCGTCGAACAACTGTTTCACTGGGGAAGAAGTCTCGATTGGAGAAAAACCTCAGTTGTTGAGATCCAAACAAGTGTGTAACTTGCTTGTAGAAAAAGAGGATAATTTGTCGTCTGAGAACTAATCCTTCAATTTGATCCTTACGAGGACATTTACAGTTTCAGTTGAAAAACCTGCAAAACAAATAGCCGAAGCTAATGCATGGGTATGATATGCATGATATGATTTTTTTCTAATGCAAATGATGCATGATTTCCTGACTGTTGAGAGAAGGAAGATATCACTGGGGAATCCAATTGAACGATCTTGTTGTCATAAGAGTTCACTGGGGATGATCAATCGATTCTCTGGGGAAGAGACTTCATTGGAGAATTGACACTATTGTCAATTGACTGTCGTCCAAGCATTCACCTGGCACTGGGGAGAAGAACTAAGTTGTCGTTGAGAAAAGTCTTCTGCTTTTATTGGAGTACCTTAAAAGAAACTCTATAAAGAAATTCCATTGATACAAGAGTTCACTTGGGGAAACCCAATCACTCTGGAATGGATTCGATTCGCGAATCATCATTGTTGTAGACCAATTATGATCGAGCCCTCAAACTTGTGATCGGAAGAACTAAATTTGTCATTCAAAATAGTCTTCAAATTATGATTCTGCTGAGAAGAATCACTAGCTGATTCTTGAAACATCCCAAGTCCTGGCTGAGGTTTATGAATGGATGTGCTATGTAGTATATGATATGAATGCATGAATGAATGAATGCATGAATATACTGGTTAATGCACTGGCTTATCAAACTGAATCTTCGACACCGTTAGTCTGGAGGATAAAAGAACATGGCACAACAAGATGATTGACCAAGCTCCAAATGTTGAATTGCCGCTGGAAGGGCTGCAATGCTAATTCTTGTAGAAATAAGAATAGCAAACTTCTGAGTTGACCAGATAATGATGATTAGAGGCGTGCCCCATGCGTGGGAATGCAGTTGCATTAGATTTTGCACTTCAGAATCTCAATATGCCCCAGTCTGGTAGACCTTCTGAAAATCTTTGCTGAAAAGGAGTATCCCGGCATCCTGTATTCTGACGCAACACTTTACTGATCGCCAGTTTTTTTTCAAAGGAACTGGATATTCCGATATGGGAATATCATGCCTTGATAGGAGCTTTGGAGGTATTTCCGCATCTCAAAATAGACTCCTTAGATTTATCAAATCTTAGAGTGGCATACTTTGCGCATATGGACGACGTGCCCCAAAATGTACATTGGAGAGACTCCAACGTCTCGAAGTAGTTTCTTTAGATGAATCTTTTTAGCAAGCTTGCTTTAGAATGAGTCTTGGAAAGACTTCTACGTCTCAAGCTGTTTCCCCAGATCGACTGTGTCTGAATAAAGAGCTATGCGAGTATCGGGAAGACCTGCCCCAGGATGAACATTGGAGAGACTCTCATGTCTCGAGGTAATTGCTTCAGACTGACTGAAACGTGGAATGACAGTTGTTCCAGGCTAACTGCTCTTTTGGGAAGGACTAAATCAACTACTGATTGCTCTTTAAGGATTTGCCCCCGGATTGGCAGAAATTCGATGAGCTGCATTTCGATTTGATTGCTCCCAAATTAACAGAATCTTGAGAAGACAACTTGTGATATGCTCAAAGGAGTCCTTAGACGTCATGCCCTTTACTACAAATAACTGCTAACTCAGCAGAATAATCAAGTTTCTCTTCTTTGGACAAAGTTAAACTCTTCACTGATGTTCATTATGAGAACTTCTTCAATGTCAAACAAATGTTTTACATGTAGAAGAATGTTTATTGTGACAATTATAATGCAACATTTATGCGTCTTGAAGTTTTGTATGAAAAACATTATGATTTTTTGTGAATGAAACACTTTTTGGAGTGCAACATTGAAAATTTTCTTTTTGAAAGACAAGACGAGCATATGATACCAACACAGGTACTTAGCACACACTGTAGGAGTCAGGTAAACGCTATCTCTTCGTCGTATGCTTTTGAATTAACCCATGCTTCAATTAGGACTTTTAAGGGTTGTAACGTGGTCTGGTTCACGGTTTTTTTTAGAAAAAATATTTTTAAGCTCAAAATATTTGGTGCCCGCCCATTCTCCATGATGCTCTTCATTCCTAAGTTCAACTATCCTGATACGAGCACTCATCTTTCGAGAGGCGTTATGGTGGTTGAGGAACCAAAACAAGGTTTCTTGGACACGACAGTCACTCGCATTTTGTCTTTGGTGTCTAACCACACGACTTGTTCCTTGTTGAGAATTTCTTTGAAAATGCATTTCGGGATTTTGTCTGACTTTTGCCTAAGCGACTTATTACTAAGTTCCGACTTAGCGGGATTTTTTGTCTTTTTCTATTCATCTTTTTTTTGCAAGTCGTGGATCCATGCACAACCATTGATTTGTTAAAAGTGATGGTGACTGTCTGAGTCCTTAGGTAGATGAGGGGTAACTGTTATGGTGTCGTCATCTGTTGACCTTCTGATGTGCGAGAGATACCCCACATGGTATCATTCTCTTCTGATGCATAGTGTTGATAGATGAAGGTCGACTACCGTGGTTTTGACCTTTCTCAACCTTTTGAAAGATAGCCATTATTGTATCCTTTGATGCTTACTCTCTTGATGAGTTTTAAACGCTCGATCAGATTAACTGAACACTACCCGCCCACAGGTTAAAATGAAGAGGGTTTTTCTGAACCGAAAAGAAACTCCTACTTCAAGACTCAAAGGGGTTAACGAGGGTCTATCTCCCTTATAACTCCGGTGTTTAGGGAATTGAAACAAGGCCTGTACATCATTAGCAGGGTTCTACTCAAAAGCACATGACTAGAGACCTGGCGTTTTTTCAATTATCGTCATCCTCCCTCCAATCTTTGCCTAGGCGAAAGGATTGGTAACATTGGTATCAAAATGCTCGCAAATCATTTAAAGAGTGATAACGAATGGATTGAGTGACAACGAATGGATTACTTCAAGATAAACATACTCATTGCATTAAGATGAAAACAAACAAGTTTCTACATGCAAACAAAGTTTAAACAATTAAACAAGATACACATGAAAATGCAGTAAAGAAATAAAAGACTGTCGTTGTTGAGGAGACTTGAGTTCCGCCTTGACTTGTTGATCTATATGACTTTCAGTAGTCTTGGCGTTCACTTGAGTACGGGGTTGCCATTCACAAACAGAATCCCTCCTTGAAGAGTCAAGTACTTCTGGTCAATCAATTGTTGAACTTTGGCTTTGTAGGCGTTGCAATCCTCTGTTGAGTGGCCTACTGTTCCATCATGGTATCCACATCGCGCGTTATGATCATAACCAAGCGGGAATAACTTTGGTGGGTTAAGAAACATAGGAACCACCAATGAACTTTGAACCAGATATGGCAGAAGTTGTCTGTAGGTCACTGGAATTGGATCAAGAGGAGCCTCCCTTCTTTCCAAATTATTCCGAGGCACAGTTTGATTTTGAGAGTTCTGACTCTGAAGTTGAGGAGGATCAGACAAAAGTTGTTGATGCAAAGATTTAAAAGATGGTAATGGAGGATAATGAGTTGGTGTTGCAACCGACTTCCCTTTGCTAGAACTTGAGATATCTTTGCTGAAGGTTACCACCTTTTCTGAAGTGAACATCTGGTCTACTTCATCACTACTCTTCAAAGTCTCAACTTCCTCTTGGCAAGCAATTGTCCCAATGAGTTTTGGAAGTTCCTCAAAATTGCTATGATTAGACCTTGCAAGCAAAATGTCTAAGCTCGATCCGTTCTGTTTGAAAAACAGAATCTTATCATCAATTAACTCTTGAACTGTACATTTGAAGGCCGAACAATTCTCAGTTTCGTGTCCCACAGAGTTAGCATGAAAAGCACATTTAGCTTTCTCATCGAACCAAGCTTTAGCAGCTCCTGGTACTGGCTTCAACTCCCTTGGTATCACAACACCACTCTGAATCAAGCAAGGCAAAAGTCGAGAATATGATATCGGGATTGGCTGAATATCCCGTTGAGCATATCGGCGATAATGCGGATTAATACGCTGATTTGAATCCTTCTTCTTCGATCGGGGAGCAAGCAGTTGCTGTTGTCGAGGAATCTTCGAAGGTGAAGGCCGAGGATGATACTTAGTAGGAGAATTTTGAACCGGAGAGTTCGCCACATGTGGATGTCCTTGACTCATGGAGACATCAGATGATAGAGCAGCAACCAAACTTGCGGAGATTGGTGTAGTGTTGCATTCTCTTTTCAGCACAACTTGCAAGAGATCCAATACCAGACTCATCTGACTCTTCAAGTGCTTAACTTCTGCCTTCAATAGTTCCTGACCATGTTGAAGCTCGTCTATAGCCTTCTGAGACATCCTTGGAATTCTGAGCGTGCTTCGAGTAGACAGTTTGATATTTCTGGACAGAAGAGATGAAATGAGCTTTTCTGGTGAAAATGAAATGCATGATAATGCATTAAAGAATGAAAATGTAATATAATGGTAACGCATGTCAGAATGCGATGTAATGTAATAGTAACGCATGTAAGAATGCGATGTAATGGTAATGCATGTAAGAATGTCATATGATGGTGATGCATGTAAGAATGCAATGATGGTGATGCATGTAAGAACGCAATATGATGGTGATGCATGTAAGAACGCAATGATGGTGATGCATGTAAGAATGTCATATGATATAATGGTAACGCATGTCAGAATGCGATGTAATGTAATAGTAACGCATGTAAGAATGCGATATAATGGTAATGCATGTAAGAATGCAATGTGATGGTAATGCATGTAAGAATGCAAGGTGATGCGATACATATTGATGTTATGCGCAAAATCACATGTAAAGTTGAACAGACAAGGGTTTAAAAGGACGGTCGGACATGGTTTCGACGTCTACCCACAATTCCCCAAACAAGGTTGGTTCTAATGTTTTTTTGTGCTAAATGCTTCTTGGAGTCTCAGATCCCCTTTTTAGAAATATTATCCACACGCGATCGGACTATGTGGGGATAATACTTCCAAAAATATACTCTAAGAAGCGGCTCTTAAAGGGATACTCAAAAATCCTTTGAGCGGTCGGTTTGTTTTGGACATCCTAATACTTAGAGTTATAGGCCCTTTGTCCAAGAATTATCATCCCGCACTATTGTACGGTGCAATAACTCCCTTAAAAAGACCAACTCTAAGTTGTGGTCTTCACGTCGATCCAAGGAACACGGATGTCCAATGGACCTAAGCTACTCAACCACTCTAAACTTATGTCTCCTAGAAGCCTGGGTATTGGGCTTATCTATGAACCATAACCAACAAATGCCCCAATATCAAAATACATCAACAGGATATAAAGAGATAATAGGCAATGAATAGTAAACACACAAGCGAAGAATTAAATTAGGGTTGACTCGCTTAGTCAAAAATAATTTTAAAAAAAATGTCCCCAGTGAAGTCGCCAACTGAAACAACTCGATTTTCAAAAATCTTTTAATTCTCGAAAACTAGTGAAATCGCCACCTAATTTTATTTGTTCTAAAAGAACGGGAAAATATAGATAAAACCCAAAACATGCGGATAAGGCGGTCTACGTGACCAAAAAGTGGAATCGGGAGTCGGTTATGTAAGGGGAAGGTATTAGCACCCCTTACATCCATCGTACTCGATGGGACCCATTTAATTCTACGCGTTTGTGTGTGTGTTTACTAAGTTATGGATGCTAAAAGAAAACAGAATTTGTTTCTTATTATTTTGAGTTTGGCACGGTTTCAGAACCGTGTGCCTACATATTCCCTTGTGCAATGGGAAAGTCAAAACTCTGTAGTTCCTCTTAAAAAGGCTTTAAGTTTGTTGTATTGATTTTATAAGAAAAATCGTGCATTTAGACATTTCAAATACTTTGAACTAGGACTTGTTTTGTTTGTTTGAAAAGCTTAAGTCCTCGTTTGTATTTGAAACGACTATTACACTCTCTTTATCCGAAAAGAGTTTTTTATGATCGCGTATGAGCGATAAAAGGATTTGAGTGAGTTGAATTGTTTTTATGCGGATGAAAAGTACCGAACAACGAGGCTAGCGTCTCACGATTCAAATACTAGAAACCCGAGGAACGTTCGCCAAGTCGTCTATCACCCAAAATGTTTTCTTGAGAAAAGTGAAGTGAAATGAAGTTCACGTTATTTAGAGTCTTTAAGCCACAGGTCTAGCGTCCAACGACTTAAAGACTAAAGTTTGTTTGGGGACAAGTTTTTAGCAATTAGTCTAGCGTTTAACGACTAAAAAACTTGTACTTTATTATGAAAAAGATTTCGAAAATGCACTCGACGTTGGATCGAGGTTTGAAACTTATTATGAAAGTGTTTTTGCAATGCGAGTTATGATTAATTGAATATACAGTTCTAAGGTGCGGTGATGGAAAAGAATACACAATAGTATACAAGCATTAAATAAAACAGGTAAATAAATTAAAAGCCCATACAAGGTGGCTTGCGCAAATAAATAATTTACATTGTGTAGGTGCATGCGCGAAATAAATTTAATCGATTAATTAAACAAAACCTAATCAAGTAATTAGTTTAATAAAATTAATTAGGTAAACTAATTAATTTTAAATAACCTAATTAGATAATTAAATAATGTTTAACCGTTCAATCAAAGTTTCATTGTAAGCCCAAGAGTAAGCGTGGTGTGTGCATAAATGTGTGTTGGGGCCAAAGCTTTGTCCACTGGGTAATAAAATGGCTCGCATACGAGTATTAGTTTGAAAAGTATTTGGTTTTGTGCTTGTGAGGAATAATTAAATAATTAAGCGATAAAACTATTTACTAATTATTACAACAAGTGGAGAATGGGGGTACAAATTTACAAATGGGGATGTACACATAAAAAGGAAAGAAAGTGCTAAAAAATTCCTAATAAAATGCCTAACTATCCTACTATTATTATTTTTTTGTATTTTTGGATATTACTCAATATTTTATTGGTTAAAAATATAATAATTATTGTTAATTAAAGAAAATAAGAATAATAGTAAATAATAATAAATGATAATAGTAATAGTTATGAATTAGTAATGATAATAAATATTAGTAATAATATAAATATGACAGTAATAATGATAATATTAGTAATAATACAACAGTAATAATATGATATGATAGTTATAATAATAATTATTAAGTAATAATAATAAAATAAAATAAAGGTTAACTAAGTAATAATAATAATACTTATTATATAATAGCAGTTAGTAGTAATAATGTTAATAATAATAATAGTTATTAGTAATAATTATTAACTACTAATCCTATTAAAATAAAACAAATGGGGAAAAAATCAAATACCACCGATTTCTCGCTTACTCTTCTTCTCTTTCACAAGAAACCCTCATCGAATCCTCACTGTTCTCTCTGCGATTCTCACTCTCCGCGATCACTCCGTCGCTATCTCTCTTCGAGCCGTTTGCATGCATTGATTCTCGATGTTCGATTTGGATTTGATTGTTTGATTGCTTGAATGTTGTGTTTGATTTTGCGAAACTTCACAACTTGGTCCGGATCTTGAAAGGGATTACCAAACCCTAACCTTCCGATGATGATGGTGAAGATTAAGACGACGGCGAGGCCTCTGTGATGCCGAAACAAACCTTCGAGGTGTGGTGGGAACTCAGCAGCGGATAACGGTGGAAGGCGATTTGGTTCGCAACCCCGTGAGATCTTTCCTCTCAAACTTCTTTCCTCTTCTCCTTTCTCATATCGAACTTAGATTTACGAATACATACTTTCAAGGGTTTGGGTTTAGGAAAATGATGTGTAATGGTTAAGGTTTCAAACAGGGTTATATATCGTCGGGTTATTACGTTTGTGGTTAGAAGCTGTATGGCCTTTTGTAAGAACAGATATGCATCTGGTATTTTGTTTTGGTTTAACCGATATTTCACTTGTTCTTTTTCTGGTTTTTGACAAAACTCCTCCCTCCCTCAAAAATGGTTTGAAACTGATATATATTGAACAGATACCATGCTTTTTTAGAACAGAACCAAAACAAGATACTCCCTTTCAATCTTTTTCTCCTTGAACAGATATCCATCTGCTTTATCCTCTGGAACTCTGTTCTGTCTTGGAACTGTGCTCTTTCTTTGTCTTGTAGTACTGCTACCTCTGCCTATATTGCTTGCATTGGTTGTTATAATCTCTTGTGATGTCTCTTTCAGTTTTACTTGCTTCTGCTTCTGTGGTGTTGATAACCATGACATCTTTTATCTCTTTTGTCTCTTGCTTTGATAACACCATCTTGCTGTCTTGATAATTATGATTTGGTTTACTTGCTGCTGTGTTAATTTGTCTCTTCTGCCCTGTTGCCTGTTGGGATTCCTTCTTGTGAACTAAAGCATCACTTTATGATTTGCAATTAGGAAAGCCACCCATGATTAATCTTTAGATTATGAGGCATTGAACATGATTACCTCTAACTCGATTCCTTGACACACCCCTAATGATGAGTTTGAAATAGCATGCTCTTTTAATTTCTTCATTTTCTTTGATGTTCAACTGTAACTACTAATAATTCCTTTTTCTTGTATTTTTTCATGTAACCTTATGGTGAAGACGGGGACAAAAGGAAGGCAGCCCGGACGTGGAGCAAAATTCGGAGGGAATAACAAATAGCTCAGACAAAATTTAGAACTTGTAGGATCGGAATCTCTTGTATTTTGTAACAACATTCTAATATTCAGTTTATATTGTATTTTGTAACAAAATTCAGAACTTGGAAATAGAATGTTCGTATCCACTTTAGAGAAAGTGTGTAAACGTCTCTTTGTAAACTGTTAAGTCTTGAATGATAACTTGGACAACTTTGTCAATTGAATGAATAATACTTTCCTTATTCCTTGCCATGGTACTTGTGATAACAAATTCCTCTTTGAAACGAAATTTCGTAGAACAAACGAAATTATTCCATCTTCACTCTTGTATGAAACGAATTACACTTCAAAATTCTAAGCGGAACTAGGATGAAGTTGCTCTTGAATATTTGGAAATGGTATGGAACTCGTAAATTGCATAAACGAAACCGATGCCGTGAATTTTTGCACAAAAGTCCTTTACTTTACTTATGAGTCCATAATAACAGCGACAAAGCACCCTCAATAACTCTTGTATAACAATACTCCCACAATTCTCAAAATGAATAGCCCAACCAAAAGCCCAAAACTCACCTTATCGTGAAAACTCAAAAAAACTTTCAAATGACAATTCTTATAGCAACTTGATTAATGAATAAGCGTACACTGAGATAAGCGTCATCTTGATTATACTCCAAGAATTTGAAATATTTGCAATTGTGGCTCTTCTGGTGAAACCATTAATACGTCTCGAGTCATAGGAATCTTTGATAACTGAGTAAACGGCGATGCGAGAGAAGACGGGAACCATCTTGGACCAATCGTCAACACAAACCAAATTTTGCAGCTTAGGGGAGATACAAAAGTTGAGAAAACCTCGGTTCAACCACGGTACACGAATATTTGACGAAACATAGGCTTAAATTAAGCGGGTAAATTTTGGGGTGCGACAGTCTATTATTGTAGCTTAATCTATCAGACCCTTTTGTGTGTTTGAAGATTGTTATAAACATTTGATCTCCTAGAACATTGTGTACCCTAGAATTTCTTTTATTAGAGTTTGATTAACAGACCCTATCAAACATTAGAAGTTCTTTATCACAACTTTATTTAAAATGAACCATCTGGATTTTTTTAGAAGTTCTTAATTATATTACCTTTCTTCTGATGTACCTAAAATACATTCTAAAATCTCTTTTATATATATATATATATATATATATATATATATATATATATATATATATATATATATATAATTATTAGAAATGTAAGTAATGAGATTTAGAGAGTTAGGTATGTATCAAAATCATCATCATGCTTTCTCCCTCTTTTTGCCATAAAAAATGAATTGATTTAGAAGATTGAGAGACGTAATAACAATAATAACAAGACACAAAATTTACACTACTACGAAAAACTCATTTAACAACGGTTGGTAAATACATATAATCACGCACGACCAGACGTTGTTGTTTAGAGTGTTGTTGTAAATTCTCTACTAACAATCAAGGTCTTAGGACCATTGTAGTATACTGGTAATATCATGTGATATCACAACAGTTATGTTTATTAATCGTTGTGATATATTAGGAACGGGGTTCGAAACCCATCATCAAATAAATTACATTAGATCACGGTTAATATAAAAAACCGTCGTGGAACGTAACTATAGTTTATTATATACAAATATATATTGCTTGTTTTACCATACACTTAATTAAAGAAATACAACCATTAAAATTGATGTAGAATAACATAATCTAAAATTAAACTATTCTTGAAAGCCAACTGAAGGTGTGAAAAACACAAGAAAAGGGGGTTTGAATTGGGTTTACAATAAAAAAAACGTTTCTTTTAAAATAATCCCCTTAACAAAAATACTTCACTTCTTGATAATAAAGCTAGAGAAGCATAAAAGAAAGAACCAGTATATTTATACCAGTTCACTTGAAAAAATTTCAAGCTAGTCTAGTCTACCTGCCAAGGTGATTTTGCCTCTCTCAAACGATGTCTTAATCCAATAATCAAACAGATTATACAATGCACAAGTCAAACTGCAGGTGACTAACAACAACCTCTAAGACATACAACTCCTAGACTTCTCAAGAAATCTAACCTAACTGGTCTCTCTAAAAAATCAAACAGTTGCTTGAGAAATAGTTTATTTACAATGAATGCTTCTATACAAGTGGAATAGTAAACATATTTAAGAACTAGACTTAAGAAAATAGGAGGCTTGATAACAATATACTAGAGCGTATGAACAATGAATTAGCAACCTTTTCTTGAAGTCATCAAGCCTTTATATAGCCATGCAAATGATGTGATCGTTGAATGATACTTTTGGCATTTCCAAAAATATGGCAGCTTGAATAAGAACGTGGGGGAAATAGTGCATCTGTTTCCGCTCTTTCTAGAGTGGAACGAAGCGTCCTAGTTGTACCGTTGTACTATTCTACCACATTTCTTAGTCTTCTCAACTCCCTGACTTCATAAGTTTTTGAGAGCATGAGTTAGAACTAGGGAAAATGTACCTTAGGTCTTAAGAGCTTCAAGTCTTCAGAGTCTCAGAAACTACGTCTTCAGAGTCTTCAACATTTGGTCTTAAGAGCTCATTGTCTAAGAAGCATAAAACTTTGGCATCTGGACTTTGTTCATTAGAACTTATATCTTCAGATCTTTAGAACTTATTTTCTTTAAACAACGTATCAAAGTCACAGAACTTCAGAGTCTCTAAAGCTTTTGCTACTGTTCATCAGAACATATGTATCACAAAAAAAGAAAAATTCTCTTTTAATAACTTAACCACGCTATTTATTAAAAGCATAATCTGTTTGTTAAATTCTCAAAAATAACAAACATTAGAATACCAAAATTGTTCATACAAACATACTTGTCTATTATTATCAAAACTCAAAGGTACTATTGCATAACCAAATCTTGTTCTAACAGTCTCTCCCTTTTTGATGATGACAAAACTATATATTTTGATGACACAATTTTGTACATAACATAAAAGGTAAAGACATAAGAATTTCAAGGAATACTTATCCTTCAGATGGAAACTCCCCTTGAATCTCAGATTGCATGAAGATTAAATATCCTGATTATGAACCTTCTAGGTACACTCCCTAGTTGCAACAAATCAAATACAAAGACCTTAAGAGTCTTGATTCAGAAGCCAAACTTTAATTGTACCAATTGAGATCTTTAATTTTTATTACCCTAAAATTTACCCTCTTCATTATTCATATAACATCATGCATCTTCATGCATCTAGGTGATGAGATTAGGGCATTTTGTTTGTAAATGTAAAGTATGTGTGGAAACTGTGGTTGAAAGAGTATGTTGTGGTTGAATATTTGAGCCTGAAGCGATTCTATGGCCTTGGGTGAGTTTTAAGGTATCTATACACGACTTATCGATCCATACAATTCATCGGAAAATCAAGAACGGTCGGATAAGAAGAGATTTGAGTGCACGTATTGAAAAGTCAACAGAAAGTCAAAGTTTGACCAGATGGACTTTTGATCAAAATTATTGTCGAAAGTCGAGATTCGAGAAAATGTGATCATTTGTTGAGAAAAGTCGGAAGAATCGGATAAAAATGAGGTTTCTTGCATTTTAAGTAATCTTATACTTAGAAAAAAATTGTTTTAAGAGTTTTGTGTTCGTGGAGCTATGTTGTCAACTCTCTATCTCATTCGTTTGTGGCTGAAAGTTCGCGAATTTGGGATTGTTGGAAGGAGCACATTTCGTACTTCAAATTTGTCCTTGTGAGGATTTCTCTGAAAATGTCTGGATTTCGAGTTATGAGGATCCGAAGTTTGAAGTTCACAACTTTAGGAATTGACACTTAGTGAAATTTTGAATAAATTCCAACATGGCCAAATGCCCGACTTCAGAGGTATTTTATACATGTTTCCAAGTATTGTTTTGAGTTGAGTTCAACTAGGAAGTTGTTTATTTTTGGCCACACATATATTGAGTATGCATTCATGATGGAAGATTTTGGATGAAAATTGAAGGATTCTTTTCGGAAACAGAATCACAAGGCGCCAGAATTCTCGTCACTTCTTTTTCTGTTAGAACACGATAACAACTTCACCTTTCAACGGATCCTCTTCTTCTCAGGAGAACCATATATTGACCTCTTCTCACTTTTCCATTTTCTCTCTCGAACAAATTGTAACAAACACCATTTCCAAAACTCAATACCCTCATCTCTCTCACTGTAATTTTTAATCACCCTTTCTTTCTCTCATAACCACCACCAATCTTAATTTTTTTCACCATCATCTTTCCCAACTCACCTCTTCTTCTTCAATAAACTATAATAAACTCTCTTCCTCTCTCCGTTAACCATAACACCCTCTTTCATCCATCAAGCCACAACCACCGTAACAACCATCTTCATCAGCCTCGCCACCATAATTATCATCACCGACAACCTCACACCATCACCTTCTCAACTCTTTCTTCTTCACCACGCCACCTTTTTCTCTCTTCACCATTCTCCTCAATCTTCCACATCACACCTGCAACCTCATTCTCTTCTTACTCACAAGAAAATCTTCACAAAAAACGTAACAAACTCTCTCCGCTCCCGCCTTCAACCAACTCTCGCTTCCTCTCTCTTGCAACCAACAGCATCGATCTCTCTCATCTTAATCCATCTCCATAACCATTTCTCCGGATCCACTCACGTCTGGTTATTATATTCGTGGAAAGGAGTAAAGGATCTTCTTCGTTCTCTCTACAAGAGCTTCCTCTGTATGAGCTTATCCGGCACCGAGGACATCATTCGACTGAGGCGAACCATCATCGACTTAGTGTTCGGATCAAGATATCTTTGCAATCGTCAAGAATTCTAAAATTCTCCTCCTCTTCACATCAAGAATCATGGTAGATGAATACATTATCATCAGTATCTTGCAGATCTGAGGATTACAGTGGTACTCTTTTCTTCGTTCGTTCGATTAACCAAAGAATCGACAGAAGGGGCATCTTTTAGTTTACATGTTAATGTTCATATCGAGATTTCATAGAGTTTGAGAAAGTTTTAGTGCTTTACAAGTTTAGATTCAAATTTTCGGCACAAAATCGAGTCAGACTGCATGTTTGGTTTTCGTTTCCGGTGGTCTACTGTGTCAGTCGCCGCCGTGAGCAAAGTTTTCTGTTCATCGAAGAAGATGAGTCTCTATCGTTAGGGCTCATGGTGTTTGGGCAAGAACGTGAGGTGGAAACGTCTCATTGGTCCCAGGTTTGTTTTATTTTTTATTAATTTGTTTTTGATAATAACTTAAGTTACGAGGACCAATTAATATAAGTAGTATGATACATAACAACGCGACAACTATTTAAATTGGATTTAAGCTTTGTTTTGTTAGTTTTGAGACTATAGATCACTAATGGGCTGGGCTTAGGAAATTCGAATTCACACCCCCTATGTTTCAGGCTCAGGCGCTACTATAGTATAATTTAGTTCAAAAACTGAAATTCAACTCTGCACCCCCTGATTCCATGTACATGCTTCAATACATGGTTCAATTTTGCATTTGATTTCGATTGTTCCGACTCATAAAAATACAAATAAATAGGTTTCTGACTTTGTAGTACCTTAGGATATTTTTTGTGAATTTTTGGTAATTGATCTCCATTAGTTTTTAATTGTTTTTTTGGCAATAGGTTTAGAAACGGTTCTTCTATAGTACTTTATGCATTTTGATGTGGTTTCTGATTGTTTCTCAACAATAAAAATTCAAAAAAAAAAAAAATACTTTCTGGTATCCGCATAGGTTTATCTTGATTTTAGGATTTTATTTGGAATTTTTATCATGTGTTGTCATTGATTTTGGAAATTGAAAAAGATTAAATGCCATTTTTTCGATTTTTGTCGCTTTCGTCACAAGTTCAATTTAATTTGCAATTGTTTGAAACTTGTAAATGTCAAATAGCTTCGGATTTGGATCCATGGATGTGTCAAGCTCATGGAAATCAATTTTATTTGAATTTATCCATTGGTATTCTATTTTTCACAAAATAATTTGCAAAAGGTGTCTAGTTTGAGCTTTATCTCAGCTAGTCTTAGAAGATGAATTTTATTTTCACTTTTTTCCAAATATTAAAGTATTCAAGTTGATTTATTCTGACTTTTATAAGTCTCAAACACGTTAAAACAATTTTATTTTTATTTTTATAGATCATTTTCCTATTTTTTTTCTTGATTTTATACTTTTATGTAACTTTGGTTGCTTAGGCTAGAATTTAGATTTGTTTGACTAATCTCCCTTAACTTTCAAGCATGTTTATGATTAGATTAGGGTTGTATAATTTCTTAGGACCTTAGAATTAATTTTTCTTAATTTTAGGAATATGTTTGCTATTTTTCCCCACTTAATCAAACTAGGGTTCCTAATTAGAGGTGTTTCTAGGATAGTTTTGTCTTGAGGTTGAGGTTTCTAACTTGTGGATGCTTTGAGGATCTTATTTCATTTTTATTTCAATTTTACAAGTCCTGCTTCTATTTTTGGCACGTTGATCTTTATCGCACATGTTGAATGTTTGTATTTTGGTTAGAGGTAAGGAATGCACTTGTGCAACATGTAAGGGTATAGTTGCTGGCCTTGGGTGTTTTGTCACTCTTTAACCTTTCCTCATGTTTATCTTTTTCTATGATTATTTTCACTAACCTCCTAAGGATAGGAATAAGCTAGGATTTTGACTTCTACTCTTGTAAATTCTTGTGCACTTTTGTGAAGGTTTGTTGGTGAATCTCCTATGCATTTGTTTGTATGATATATGGAAGTTCATTACATGTTAGCTACTGACCTATAAGCTTTGTCACCTTCTAATCACCTTGCCATGCTTCTTTGGTAACTTGTGTTGATTGTTTGAGCTTGGAATTTCTTATTTATTTAGGTTTATGGCATTTTAGAATAAGTCTTTAAATTTAGGATGGTTGTATGATAATGATAGATATCTCATGTAAATACTAATGTTTTGTGAATCCTTCCATCTTATTCTTCATGTCTTTTATCATCATCCCAAGTTTGTGTAAGAGTGTCGTCTCTTAGTATGTGTTTTGTCACATGAGTTTGATAGACTTTTGATGTTTTGCCATCACTCGTATGAGTATTAGATTTCTTTTACATGAAGTATCAATCTTTAGCATATAATCTCCCTACCCTTAAATGTCCATCAATTACTTTATTTCTCTAATGTGTTGCATGATCTTCCATATTCTCTCCTCACTTGATATTTTACTATGATCCCTTAGGGTTTGCTTCTCTCTTTTCTATGAAGAAGATCAATTAGATATTAGGGTAGACACCCAAGTATGCTAGTATAGAGAGAAATATCCCTTTTGTAAACCTTAACCATAGGGTCATCTACTATCTACTATCTACTATCTAACATGTATTAAAAGATTGTCCAAACTACCTAAACTACCCTTTTCTAAAAAATATTGTACACTACACTTTGGACATTTTAGTAACTAACAAAATAACCCTTAACTTTTTCAACTTTTTGATTTCATACAACAATTGTCAACTTTTAATTGGTCCAAATTAAAAAAACTTTTTTTTCCAATCTTACTACTTTCTCTTTTCTCTCTCTCTTCTCTTTTCATTTTATATGATTATTTAATACATTTGAATTTTAATATAAGTGATTCTTTTACAATTAAATATCTCATTTAAAACTTACATTTTATGACATATTTTATCTTTTCTATTTGTTTATTATCAATGAAAATACTAATTAATCTATTATTTAACTTTACTAAAATTAAAAATATATTTGATGAAATTGAATAATACTACATATCATTCACACAACTAACTTTTTATCTTACGGGTCACTATCAAATTATTACCATTATTTATGTTAATTTTTTTATTTCTCCATCTCACAAGTTTTCTTTTAAAATTATACACTGAGTTTATTTTAACATTACATAATTCAATTTAAACTTACATGTGTATTTAAATACATCATTTGTCAAGTTTACCATTATATTTTGTATAATCATATTATTTGTTGTAATATTTTGAATTCATATATTATCTAACATATGCTAAAAGATTGCCCAAACTACCAAAACTACAATTTTCTAAAATATATTTTACAGTACACTTTAGACATTTTAGTAACTAACAAAATAAGTCTTAATTTTTCAACTTTTTTAATTTCATGCACCAATTGTCAACTTCACATTGGTCCAAATTAAAAAAAACTATTTTTTCAATCTTACACTACTTTCTCTTTTCTCTCGCTTTTCTCTTTTCATTTTATATGATTATTTAATACATTTGAATTTTAATATAATTGATTCTTTTACAATTAAATGTCTCATTTTAAAATTACATTTTAGGACATATTTTATCTTTTCTATTTGTTTATTATCACTGAAAATACTAATTAATCTATTATTTAACTTTAATAAAATTAAAAACATATTTTATGAAATTGAATAATACTACATATCATTCACAAATCTAACTTTTTATCTTACGGGTCACTATCAAATTATTACCATTATTTATGTTAATTTTTTTTCTTTCTCCATGTCACAAGTTTTTTTAAAACTTACTTAATATATTGAGTTTATTTTAACATTGCGTAATTCAATTTAAATTCACATGTGTATCTAAATACATCATTTGTCAAGTTTACCATTATATTTTGTATAATCATATCACTTATTATAATATTTTGATTTCATAATTTTTTATTGTACTTTTCCATTAAATACTAATTAATCTATTATTTAACTTTAATAAAATTAAAAAAAAAATATTTTATGAAATTGAATAATACTACATATCGTTCACACAACTAACTCTTTATCTTACGGATCACTATCAAATTATTACCATTGTTTTCAAATGTTAATTTTTTTCTTTCTCCATGTCACAAGTTTTTTTATAAAAATTACTTAATACATTAAGTTTATTTTAACATTACGTAATTCAATTTAAATTCACATGTGTATCTTAATACATCATTTGTCAAATTTACCATTATATTTCGTATAATTATATTATTTGTTGTAATATTTTGATTTCATAATTTTTCATTGTATTTTTCCAATAAATATGAATTTTTCATAGATATATATAGAAAAAATATTTCGCCAATATTAAAATACGGCACGGGTCTCTGACTAGTTTGTATGATAATAATATGATTAGAAGTTAGGATAGTCCCCCCTTAGAAATTTTCTTTCTCTTTTGCATTTGCATTAAATCTAAAACTTCTTTTTCTTCAAAAAAATATAGAAGATACTAAATAATGTCATGATGAAGATCACACCAACATGAGCCTTAAGTAGTGGAGAAGTGATAAGCGGGTTTCTTCTCGTCATTATTATTTTGTCATTCATAGATTTTCTTGTGATCCAAATCTCAAACATTTTTGCAAATAAATGGACCATCATCCATACAAAAAACCTTAACATATCTCAAACTTTTTTCCACTTGGCTTTTATCCTTAAAACCTTTTCAGAAAAGGACATGCTCCGCGGGGCCTGAACAAGCACAACTTTGAAAATATTTCCTTTTTTCCCCCGCATTTTCTTTTTCATTCTTGCATTCCCTCTCCCTTAGCATTAAGCATTAGAAATAGATGTAGCATTTAAGTAGTAGATATAATACACCCTTTGATTAGAACGAACAAAAGTGGATCACGTAGAGTACTACGGACGTGTGGGGTGCTAACACCTTCCCCTCGCGTAATCGACTCTCTTACCTGATCTCTCGGTTGTAAGACCGTGATTTCTCTCTTTTAGGTTTACTTGATGTTTTCCTTTCCTCTCGTGGGATAAAAAATGTTTGATGGCGACTTCATTGATATTCTATCCGATGATGATTCGACCAGTCGTTTTATTAATCATCAGAGCCAAAACCATTGAGATTCATTATATCTCAGAGCCTAATTATTAGAGCCTGATTTCTTTGGAAAATGAATTTCTTGAAACTTGATAATGTCAAAAGATATGATTCATAATTCCAGAAAAAGAAAAAAATAAGACAAATCTAACAGAAACAAAAGTTTCTAGGTTAGAATGTAAGCAACTCATTTTTCAGAAATTGATTATGAGAATCAAAATATCACGTTCATTTCACTACTCCTCCTTTTTGTCATAATCAAAAGGTTAAAATGTGTGAAACATACGAGAAGCTTGAAATTCTTTCAAACTCAGAATCCAACCACTTCTGAAAATCTCTCCAAGAACACTCAAGTTCCAGAGGATTGGTGCTTGTGCTTGCTTCTGCTCTTAAGTTAGCTACCATTTTCAAAGCCTTGTCACGAAACAAATTAATACTTTCATCAAGGGTTTTAGGAAGGTTTTTTCGTAAATGATCAAAGCAAGGTCAGGTTCAACATTATTGGTTTCAGAAATGTTGAGTTTCGGAGTTGTTGGTTTAGATTGGTTAAATTCAGAGAGAATGGATGCTGATGTTGGGGTGGATAAATCAACAAGTTCAAAAATAGTGAAGGGTTTAGAGGTAGCTATCTCAAGGGTATCAGAAATGGTTTCTTTAGAGAAATTGGGAAAATTTGGATCAGAGTGTTGATATGGAGAGTCAATAATGATTGTTGGGGGTTGAGTGAAAGCAAATTGTAGTAAATCTTGAGAAAATGGTGTAACAGGTGTATTGAGTTGAGAAAGTGAAGCGGTTATTGATGAAGTGAAATTAAGAATGGTTTCAAATGGAATAGGTATGATGATTGATGAAGTGGGAGTTGGTGGAATTGTAGAAGTTTCAGTTTCAGAAGTAACAAGTGAAATAGTAGTTGGAGTAATGGTTGTGGAAGTTGTTTCAGATGAAGTATTTGCTGGAACGATAATACTTGAAAAATATGGTTCAGAAACAATTGTTGTTGAAGATGGAACGGTAGATGAAGGTGGATTGAAAATGACTTGTGGAATGGAAGTGGGTGGTTGAGAGGTGATGGGGACATAAGAAGTTTGGGATGATGACGATAAAACATTAATAAGTTCAATAACAACTATTGAAATAGAGGAAGTGGGAACAAACTTACTAGTTCTTTTGGAGTAAGAAGTCCTAGAGAGGTACTTTGAAGTTCCAGACTTATCATCCATCTTTTTCTTCTTCTTTGGCTCAGAAGCCTCTAAATCTTGCCTTCTATTGCCTCTGGTGGGATGAATATCACCTTGACCATGAGCAAGATCTTCATATCTAAATTTCTTCTCTCATCATATGAATAAAATGAGCAATGGCAATTAACCATTGTAACGCCCTGTTTTAATTAACATTATATTATATTAATGTTTTCGAATTACCAATCGATAATTATTTTGCGAGGAGAATATTTATATTAATTAATATATCTATTAATTTATCTAGCGACGTTCCGTTCGGTCCGGTAAAAATATTATTCGGATCCGATATTTTAATTCCCCGGAATTATTTTAATTGATTGAATTAATTGAATTGATGATATAATTAGTAAGTTGGGGGTGTGGGGAACAATTGTTGAGGTTTGGGTTTTCACCCTTGGCTTACTAGTAGAAATACCATTATAAAACCTTTCTCCTCATTTTCCTTCCATTCTTGCATATCAAAACCAAACATAGAAATTGTGATGGCTAGTAAGAAAACAACTTTATAAAACCCTTTTTCCTTTGTTTTCTTCCCATTTTTTCCTACACTACCAAAAATAGAAACATAGAGGAAAGAAGAGGGTTTTAGCATGAGAAGAACAAGAGGAGAAGATGAGGATGATCTTGAGCAAGAGAGGAAGCTTGGGGTTGAGCTTTGGAGCATCACCATGGATCAACCAAACTAGAGGTAAGGGGTTTGATTTTCCACTTCCTATAGTTAGGGTTTTGAGGCATATATTGTGATTTTGTGATGAAATTGGTGTTGTAGTTTTGAGTTGGGTGTTTGATGGTTTGATTCCCATTTCATATGGTTAGGGTTTGATAGTTGTATTTAGGAAAAAAATTGAGTATTTTGATCCATGGGGTTATAGTTGTCATTGTTTTGGTGTTGTGTTGTTGTTGTTGTTGAAATTCTCAATTGATGGTAGAAATATGTTTTGATGTTGTATTTGAGGTATATATGTTGTGTTGATGATAAGAGATGGTGAGTTATTGATAAGAGATGTTGGTGGGTTTAGTTTGAATTGAGGAAAAATTGATAGTAGAGTTTTTATGATTTTGTTGGTTGATTGTTGTGATAGTTTGGAGAAGTTGGATGAAGAGTAGAAATTATAGATGTATTGTTGTTAGTGTTGTATTTTTTGGAAAAATAGAAGTGAAAATGGAAATTAAAATAGAAGTGAAAATGGAAATTAAAATAGAAGTGAAAATTGGAATGAAAAACTAACAGTAAATAAGAAAAACAAAAAAAAAATGAAAACTGAAGCATACAGCAAAATAGCGTAGGGAATGGAAACAAGGTCATGGAATGGAAGCAAGAGGGGGACCGTCCCCTATGAGGCACCCGCCTCCTTATTGCTAGAGGAATGGGGACGTGCGTCCCCTTATGTGTAGGGGATTTTTCCGTTTTGCTGTTTCCATTTTTGCTGTAACATGGTTTTTCTGGTTTTTCTGTCAAGAGTTTTTCTGCATAATTTGTTTTTAGGAAAGCTTCTGTTTCTTTGATTTTCTCCAATTTCACCTAGTAGCACTTGACACCCAAAAAATATAATTAGGGTATAAGTTAGCCGATTAAATTTAGGACCCGATTATGTTCCGATTTTCCGATTTCGGTAAATTCGACGACGGAGCAAGTTGCTCCGAATTCAACGAAAATTGACGTGCTAGCTAAGTTCGACGTGTAGAACGTAGTGGTGAAGTTAGTTTTTAGGAATTATGAGTTTTTACGAGACGACCCGAAATAGTCCAATTTACGGTAAATTGAACCGGATTGTGGTTTAGTCAATTTAAGACATATATGAAATATCCGGTTTTGAAGTTGATGTTTATAAATTATGCCGGTAACCAAGAATGGTTTTCGCGACGTTTATAGGAGTTTGATAATTTTTCTGTTTTCGGAATTTAGCGAATTAATTGATAACGATGCAATGTTAATAAACGTAAGTTTTGCGACGGTGTATTTATTAATGAATATTTGTTGATGTGCAAGGTGATGATTAAATTGAGGTCGTTATTAAATGCTTCCGATTTGTGAATGCATGACTTTTGATGAATTTATTAGTGATGTTTGCATAATGCAATTATGATGCGATGTTATATTTATCTTGTTTTGGATAAATTATGGCGATGTGGGCTTTATGCCAATTTGAGTGATGCGAAGATGTTGTTTTTGTGTTGTGTTGTTTTATTGTCGAGTCACATACATTTCATAAGCGAAGAGGGCTTTTATGTCAAGCGATTATGACTTTTATCCCGAGCGAAGATCGGCTTTATGCCAAGTGTTCCTAATTACGGAAAAAGTGATGGGTACCACATGCATAACATAGTCGTGTCTCATGGAGTCGGTTATGTTTATGTTTGAGTTGTTTGGCGTTGGGTATTTGCTGATTGATGGATGCTATTGAATTGCGATGATATATGATGTGATGATGCTTGTGATGATGTTGTGATGATGGGCTTTATGCCAAAAGCGAAGATGGGCTTTATACCAAAAGCGAAGATGGGCATTAGCCAATTTGTGATGATTCGTTGTGTTGCTTTTATTATTAGCATTATTTAATGTTGTTGGTTGATGTTGTTGTTTAAGACTGCCGTGTTAATTAGTGATGTATTAGCTCGTGGAAATTTCATGGTGATAGAAGTTTATGTTTGTTGTGACGTTTTATGCCGATGAGGTTACGGTGATATAGTGTAGAATATACACATTAGGATGACGAGTAAAGTAAGTGAGTTTTGATTATGTGTTGAAATTACACTTATTAATATATACCCTTATAATTCCGAATATATATATATATATATATATATATATATATATATATATATATATATCTTATCATGCCTTTAATTATATGTTTTGGAGTATCTCACCCTTTACTTGTTTCTTGCTACCTATATATTGGTAACGTGCGTGTTTGAAGATGGAGTCTATAGCTGCTGTTAGTCGAGTCGGTGTCGCTCTGATACGTAGCACCCGGGGGGGAATTATTTATGTCGTCTTGTTGTTGTTGTTTTATTATTATTCCCTTTGTGAATCAGAACCATAATTTATAAAAACATGATTTTGATGAGGAAGTTTAATAAAGGAGATGTTTTGATTTCTATGAATCAATTTATGTTTTCCTGCGATGCTATGTATCCAAAATTTATACTTTAAAATAAACTGTTTTAAAGTGAGTTGTTTTTGATGGTGTAACGCCTCAGTATTTAATTTATGAAATTTTAAATTTACTCTGATTTTTGCATATAAAACTTTGGGTAGAATTAAGGTGTTACAATAGTGGTATCAGAGCAGGTCGGTCTGTCGACTAAGTTATTAGTGTGTTTAATCTTGTTGTATGCGACATGTGTGTGAAACACTGTCGGTACTTGTTTGTTTCAAATTGTTTATCTGCAGAGATGAGTTTGAAATAAGCGGGGGAGAATTTTTACTTCTTGGTGGCGCTTGTGGCTTGGGATGGGTCCCCAAGCAGTGTTACGCTTCGGTAACTTGAAGTGTAAGTTTGAAGGCGCTGTTGTAGCTGGTAGAGATGGTTTATGTCACCATCATGATTGTCGACTGTTTATTGGGAATTGAATTGTTTAGCGAATAAGCGATGTTGTTGGATTTGGACTAGTGAGTTATAGTCGCGAGTTGTCTGTGTAAGCCCTAGAATGAGTGGTGTATCGATGTTCTGTTATGTTTGTGTAACTTGTTTTGTTCGAGGGTTGTGCGTTGGTAATCTACAAGGACGATGTGACCTTGTGATTGACTAAGATGAGAGCGATAACTGCAAGTGTGATTCTTGAGTTTGTGCTTATGCGTGTATGATGGCATCTTTTCATGTTTGTGTAGCACGCGTGGTTTTACCCTATTTTGACTGTTTCAGATTTGGTATGTATAACCATTTTGTTGTTTTCGTTTTAGCGATGATGACGGTGTTGTGTTGTAGGACTTTATGTTCCTATCTTAGGTGACTCGTTTCTGAGGTGTCGGTTCGAGTGTGTGGCTAATTCTATGGTTGAGACGTTAGGATGGTATCGATCTTGTTTGTTTGGTTCTCGAGTGAACCGGGGTGTTTACGGCTTGTTTAGTTGTTGGGTGTTAGTTGGTTGACGATTGCATTGTATGGGCTTTGTATCTCGGCATGGTTATTTTGTCTAGACGTTGTGGTTAAGGAGATACCCTTGCGTTTGGTGTACTTTGTATGTTGTTTAATTGACGCGAGGATTGTGTGGATGAATGCGTAGGCATGTCACGTTTTGTTTGTTTTGGTCGAATTTCGAGGACGAAAAGTTTATAAGTGGGGGAGAGTTGTAACGCCCTGTTTTAATTAACATTATATTATATTAATGTTTTTGAATTACCAATCGATAATTATTTTGCGAGGAGAATATTTATATTAATTAATATATCTATTAATTTATCTAGCGACGTTCCGTTCGGTCCGGTAAAAATATTATTCGGATCCGATATTTTAATTCCCCGGAATTATTTTAATTGATTGAATTAATTGAATTGATGATATAATTAGTAAGTTGGGGGTGTGGGGAGCAATTGTTGAGGTTTGGGTTTTCACCCTTGGCTTACTAGTTGTTGGCTGAAGATTTTGATATCTATGATTCGAATAAGAATCACTGAGCTCGAAGCGAAACAATATCAGTGTTCATTGGAACGAAGGAAATGTCATGATTTGGAGTGAAAGAATGGGTTCTTCGAATAAATATATTGGAATTTGGAGCTTTGAGTAGCAATTATGATGATACATGTAGAAGGAGCTTCGAAGTGGTAGTAGCGTGGTGTTTGAGAAGCGAGTTCTAATCGAAAGGTAGTTCAGATATTTGAAATTCAAACGTGAGCGGGATAAATAGAAGTTCGAATATGCGCGCTGGAAAACGGTTCGAAGACGTGGAGGCTAGAGAAGCATAGTATTCTGCATGTCTGAAACGTGGCAAGATCTCATAAGTCAGACCGTTATGGTCAAAATAGTATAAATAGAAGTCTTAGTGTTAGGATTTGGTGTGTCATATCTATTGTACTAAAATTCAGTAACATTCAAAATACCACATGGCTAGGGAAACGAATGCACGAATGATGTACGTATGATTGCACCAAACTCTTTATTACCAACAATGTATCTTTATCTTTCCAGTTTATCTTTATCTTGCTTCAATGTCTTTAAATCTTTTACATTCCGAGTCATTTACTTTTCATGCATTTAAACGCTTTTCTTTCATTTCGAAGTCCTTTACTTTTTTGAAATCTTTACATTCACGCTCTTATTTTCCGAAAACTTTTACATGCTTTCTCTTACATTCAAGTCTTTTACATTTCATGCTTTACTTTGAATGTTTCTACATTTAAAGTCATTTAAGCATTCCTGCATTTATACTTTTTCCACAATTCGAAAACTTTATGCGTTTACTTGTTCAAATTAGTTTTATACTGCTTCACATGATCATGTTGTTAAGTCCTTGAACATCATAATCGAAATACATTTAAAACATATATAAAACATCCTAAACAAGTCTTGAACGTTAACCATCATTTTAAGTCTATGCAAATGACCAATACCCCATAGGATCAATCTAGTCGATCCTGCAAGTTACCAAAGGGATTAAACAACAATCATAACGCTTGTTTGATAGTTTGGAGGACTAGCGGTTGTTTCACTAGAAATCACTGTGAACAAATTGGCACGCCCAGTGGGATAAATTGGTTGTTGCTAATTAAAACTAACGTTTAAAAGACATAATTATTGTTAAAAGGTTCTTTCTGAGTAAACAAAGTTCATTAGTATATGAACCTTAGGAGTGGTAGAATAACTAACAGTAACCAACCCTTACCCAGAAGAAATCGAAGTAATACGATGTCAGATCCAAACAATCCACAAGGGGAACAAAACGCCCCACCTGCAACAGGCACTAATGCATCTGTTTCGACAGGGACGTCCAGCGCGATCCCTTCGAACGCACAATCTGTTGCGTCTTCTACTAATAGTATGGCCACGAATGGAACAAGTGGCATGTCAACAAACAATTCGATCCTAGGTAGTACAGGAACCACTGGCTATCCTGGGGGATTCATCCCACCATCAGGGGCACAAACCCATTTTGCTACCCCACCACCAACTAGACCATTCAGTTTCGATAGTACTAGACCCAGAAATTCCCAGTACGGAAATGCCAACATCCTTTATGGCAGGTTTGCAAACTTCGACGTCGAACGCGTCACCACACATAGGGTCAGGTTCTGGGGCTAATCAATTCATGACAAATAACCAAGGGTCAGTAGGTTATGGTACGCTGCCCATCTTAACCACAGAAAATCAAATGGCTTTTAGGCAGTTAATGGATGATAGTAACCATAATATGATAGGAATATTAGCACAAACTATGCAAGAAATCTTTGCCCCAATAGTTCAAAACGTGACTGTGATAAACAGAGAGAACGCAACCAATATGAGTCGAATAACAGATTTCTTTGTTCCACCTGAAAGGCGTAGGCAGAACCAGGCATTGGTTCGAGCGAACGCACCTATCATAGAACAGATTGCTTGATGACCCACCGTATAGGCCAGCCAGAGAGGGGGTTAACTTGGGGGCAAGAGCACAAAGGATAGATGCCCCAGTGATTCGAGAAGAACCACAAAGGGGATTGATAGAACCACCAGCAAGGGTCGAAAGATTGGAGGCCCCAGTGATTCGAGAAGAACCACAAAGGGGAATTATTGAACCAGGGGCAAGGGTCGAAAGACTAGGAGTCCAAGTGTTTCGAGAAGAACAACCTAGAGGGGTTGTCCTGGTAGGTCGAAACCAAGATGCTGATGCAGTGGTTCATAGAGTTCGAAATGACAATATCCTGGTGGAAAATAACCTTACCACCATGATAGAAAGGATCATGGCCCAAAACGGTATTAATACAGGAATTAGAAGGCCAAATTACGCTTCTCCCATAGCAGACTATGTAATCCATACTGATTTGCCTAGAGGATACAAGATCCCTAAATTTACAAAGTTTGCTGGAGATACCAATGAGTCAACGGTCGAACATATAGCTAGGTATCTAACTGAGGCAGGAGACATAGCAAATAATGAGAACCTTAGGATTAAATATTTCCCAAGTTCCCTTACTAAAAATGCTTTCACATGGTTCACTACTTTGCCCCCTGGATTCATAGATACCTGGACCCTCTTAGAAAGGCTGCTCCATGAACAGTTCTATATGGGACAATCCAAGATAAGTCTAAAGGAATTAGCAAGTGTTAAGAGGAAGTTCACTGAACCTATAGATGAATACTTAAATAGGTTCAGACTCTTGAAATCTAGATGTTTCACAGTAGTCCCTGAGCATGAGTTAGTCGAAATGGCCGCTGGTGGTCTGGACTATTCTATTCGAAAGAAATTAGATACTCAATACTTGAGGGACATGGCTCAGTTAGCAGATAGGGTTCGACAAGTTGAAAGGCTAAAGGCCGAGAAGGCCAGGGCTTCTAAGAGTAATAAGAAGGAAAGAATTTCCTATGTCGAAACGGAGGAAGGTGAAGACTATCCCGAATTTGAAGAGGTCGAAATAGATCTCGCTGAATTGAAACAGGCTCCACCTTACTCTTGTAAACTCCTAGTCCCCACGAAAGGGAAAGAAATTGTTGAAAATGAGAAAAATGACAAGTTTCCAAAGAAGGTGTATACCTTCGATATAACAAAGTGTGATGAAATCTTCGATTTACTTGTCAAAGATGGCCAATTAATTGTGCCACCAAACGTCAAAATACCTCCTTTAGATCAAAGAAAGAAAAGAGGATTTTGTAAATATCATAGTTTCCTAGGCCACAAAACCTCACAGTGTTTTCTTTTTCAGGGACTTGATTCAAAATGCAATTAAAGAAGGCAGACTAAAGTTTGCTGATAAACTAAAAATGAAAGTGGATGAAGACCCTCTGGATATTGCAGACACCAACTACTCCGAGCCTTCGAGCATTGGAGACATCAATATGGTGGAAGCGGACCAAGGGGCCACTACATTGAAAGAGGAAAGCACCGAGAGAAAGTTGGGTCGGGTCAAGTCAACAATGGAGTCACTGAAGACGTCCACAAACGACTAGAGCCTTCGATCGAATCAACTCTAGCTGTTGTTTCAAAAGGAATCCGTGCACCGAGGGTCGGAAAATCGAAGAAATTGACACAGCATCAAGGCCGAGGCTCAAACCGAGAAGGTTCGATTACAAAACAAGCTTCCTCAAAAGAGATATGGGATACCTTGGTGAACCTAGTGGGAAGTTCGACTATCTGGTAAAATATTTTGCTCCAGAGAGTTCGAAAATCCGAATCGAAGACGTCAAACCATCAGGATGGGGAGATGATGATACAAAAGGGGAGGATAAAGATGGTAACATTCCTCAAAAAGAGATCTGGGATACCTTAGGGGAACCCAGTGGGAAATTTGATTATATGGTGAAATACTCTGCACCAGAGAGTTCAAAGATTCGGATCGAAGACATCAAACCATCAGGATGGGGAGATGATGTTGAGAAAGGGGCAGATGTGGATGTCAATATGGTGGACATGGAGAGACCTTGTTCTAAAATGCAGGAAATGGAAAGATATCTCGAAAAAGAAAAATACAAAATGGAGGATGGTTATGCTGCAGATACCACCCTAAAACAATATCTCATGCTGTGCCACAAGGGACATGCTGAAATGATGCTTTGTCCTAGATGCAGCATCATATGCAACGAGAGGATTGTTGCGGAGTTCGAACAAAAACAAAGGGCTCGAACTGGAGTAAATTGGCGCCAAGACAACCAATTGTTCGGACCCTAGAGCTGAGGAAAGTTTGTTGGAATTCTTAATACGTTGTCACAAAGGGGCAACCAAGTGCTTGATTTGCCCAAGATGTTCAGCAGCATACGACCAGAACATGGCTGGAGCTTTCGAAACGATTCCATTTGCTCCATGCTGGAATCACAAAGAAGTTGGTCGATGAGTCATTTGATGGTAACCACAACGAAAGCCCGATAGCCCATATCCAAAGGGTGCTCGAAGGGTGACATTTAAAGTCCCCGAAGTACCAATGCACAAATGGTCGCAAGTCAAAATCAATAAAGGGAAGGATAAATGGGAGGTAATGAGCGAAATGCGCCATGCCATGGTATACCGAGACAATTCAACACGGCAAAGAGGAGGAACCGAGGTCGGAAATTATAAAGGTAAGAATCCCATGTCAAGATCCTAATGGCGAAGGCAGCGAATTCGAAGGTCGAGAGGAAAGTTTAGCGACAAAGGAGCAACCAACAAAAAGAAGCCAGCACCAATCAACCAACAACAAACAAGCAACGAAGACAAACCTCCAGTAGTGAGGCTCTTTTCGACACAAAACCAGATGAATCGAAAGAGTACACTCCAAGTCCACAAGAAGACGAGGATATGCTTACAGATAACTTCGAATCAGAAGGTGAATCCTCACTTAACCTAAACTGCAATGTGGTATCTTTGTTACCATCTGAATTTGGCCAAGAGACCGAAATCGAAGAACAGGAGGAAGAAGACACCATTGATTTGATGAAACACATACCAGTCTGTTACTATGTAATGGATAATGGCACGGTCGAAGAACAGAACGCATTCTTCGAACACCCAGATCCCACAATGAAGAATCATTTGAAGCCACTGTTCATTCGAGCAAAGGAGCCACGGGGTGAACAAGGTCTTAGTGGATGGAGGAGCTGCAGTTAATCTTATGCCTAAATTCATGCTGAAGAAGTTAGGCATTCAAGAGGGTGATGTTAAACCTCACAACATGGTCTTATCCAACTATGAAGGGAAGGTAGGACAAACATTGGGGGTAGTGCAAGTGGAGTTAACCGTCGGATCAAGCTGCAGGCCCACTATGTTCATGGTGATCGAAGCCAAGGCAAATTATAACTTGTTGTTGGGAAGAGAGTGGATTCATGGCGTAGGGGTAGTTCCTTCGTCGATGCACCAAAGGTTAGTCATCTGGAGAGAAGATGGTATAGTGGAAAATATCGAAGCAGACCCGAGTTACTTCATGACAACAATAATGGTTAACAAAAGGAATTATGACAAGTATCTAGCAAGAATAGCTCCCTGTACCCCAAGCGACGAAATGAATGAAACAAGAGCGGCGCATTACTATATGACCCTTCGCCACGATGGCATGTATTGGGATAGGAAAATAATTAAGGGTGATGAAGGAGACGAAGACACTTCGCAAAGACGGCCACTAGGCTGGGAGTCCGAAAACCCTGCTCATGATTGAGTCTTCTTTCTTCGAAAGGATTTCGGCCTATATGGCTGAGAATGAATGGAAAGCGGCTTCAGAGGCTGCAATAGAACATACAGTTGAAGTAAACGAACTCGAAGGGAATGGTTCGAAAGAGTCACCCTGTGACGAAAACGAAATAGATCAAAGGCTTGACGCCATTTATGATACGGAACCCTTGGGCTTCGAGAAGGATCCCACAAACTCAAAAGCTAAGATGTTGTACAGGACCCACTCGAAGAAGTGAATTTGGGGGATATAAACACGAAAAGAATAACCTATATAAGTGCGAAACTCAGCCCAAGTCTCAAGCAAGAAGTGATCGAAGTCCTCAAGAAGAACAAAGATTGCTTTGCATGGGACTATGACGAAATGCCTGGTTTGAAAAGAGAGTTAGTGGAGCACAGACTTCCGATTAAGGATGGCAAGAAGCCCATCAAGCGAGACTCAAGGAGGTTCACGCCAGAAGCTCACAAAGATCAAAGCAGGTCGAAAGGTTGCGTTGCAAATTCATCAGAACCACAAGGTATGTCGAATGGTTAGCAAATATAGTACCTGTTATTAAGAAAAATGGTTCATTGAGAATATGCATAGACTTTAGGGATCTAAATACTGCAACCCCCAAAGATCAATACTCTATGCTTGTGGCAGAAATGTTAATAGATTCTGCTGCAGGATTCGAATACCTAAGTATGTTAGACGGATACTCTGGTTATAACCAGATTTTTATTGCTGAAGAAGATGTTGCTAAGACAGCATTTCGTTGCCCAGGAGCCTTAGGCACCTATGAATGGATAATGATGCCTTTTGGTTTAAAAACTGCTGGGGCAACTTACCAAAGAGCAATGAACTCTATATTTCATGATTTTATTGAGACATTTATGCAGGTGTACATTGATGATATAGTCATCAAATCTATATCTGCCGAAACTCATCTGCATCATTTGAGCCAATCATTCGAAAGAATGAGAAAACATGGCTTAAAAATGAATCCCCTTAAATGTGCATTTTTTGTGCAGGCAGGAGATTTCCTGGGCTTTGTAGTTCATAAAAAAGGAATCGAAATCAACCAGAATAAGACCAAAGCCATCATGGAGACTAAAGCCCCCA